>CM002528.2:13163789-13518789 GCA_000338895.3 Oryza meridionalis
TTGAGAATAAAAATGGGTTATACAGAATATCTAGAGAAGTAGAGTTAAGCGTTTTAGCAAAGCCAGTTGAGTTAAAAATTGTAGCCAAGGAATTTGAAAATGGATTAAAGTATTCAGGGTATAAATATATTCACCAAGGTATGTATATAATAGGAATCAAAGGTATGACAAGAAAGAAATTAGGAGCTAAAGTTTTAATAACTCTGTTAGATAAGAGGTGGGACACAATAGATAAAGCAGCATTAGGATTTTTAGAAGGTGATATGAATGAGAATATGTTGATAACATATATAGCCCCAGATCTAATGATGCCTATAAAAGAATTTATAGATAAAATGAGTTTTGGTTTTCAAACAAAGGGATACGAAGAATTTAAAGGAACGAATTTGCTAGTAAGCATAGAATTTATAGGAAGATTAACTAATAGAAGTGCCTCCAAATACAAAATAAATGTAAATGACGTGATTGAAAATATGCACTCTAAGGGAATAACTTTCATGAGCCCTTTAAAAATAAGTTCTGAAGAAAGGGCAGGAGAAGAATGGAAAATTAGTGATTTAATTGAAAGCAAAACTTTGAGTCAGCCTGAAAATTATATAAGTTATCAAAATAGTAAAGGAAATACCAGTATTAGATTTATAAATTACAAACCCAGAACCACAGATGACTTAGAAACAGAAGCATCTGATAGAAATATAATAGACAATAGAAGACATAGTGTTTCAGAGTTTATGGAAAAATTAGATCAAGAAAGTGAGATAAAATATTACGAAAATAAATTAAAGGAAATAAATGAAGAATATAATAACTCTATGAAGTGTGAGTGGCCTAAAATAAGAGATAAAGAACTTTATTTCTATAGAGAATTAGCTAGAGTAAAGAAAGCAAAGAAGAACGAAGATATGGCAGTAGAAATTTTTAAAAACCAAGAAACCAAGATAGAACAGATAAAGAGGAAAGAGCAAGATAAGCATGGCAAAGAAGTGCAAAATCTTGGTAAAATTTTAAGTGAAGAAGAGCAATGGGCAGAGAATGAAAGATTATTTCTTGAAAGTTATGAAGAAGAAATTAATCTAATAAATGAGATGGAGAATATAGAAAATGAAATAGACAATGCAGAACAATATAATGATTTTATAAACACATTAGATGAAGTAGGGTTACATAATCTTGATAATGCAATGGAAGCTATGGAAGTGGACTTAGGAACAGGAAAGAGAAAAAGATATGGAGAAGGTACTGTGAAAAACGAAGGAGAAAGAGAAAGACCAGCTAGGGCAGCAGGAAAATGGCCCCCTGATAGAGAAGAATTTTCATATAACTATATACCAGGACAATATAGGCACATGGGTACTAAGAGAAGAGACTTTGAGAAGCCTGTTAAATTTCAAAACCAGAGGAGTGATGGTGCTATATTAAATTTAGCCGCACATGACCCTATTGATTGGCCTAATATTATTAGTATTTGGAAAGGTTTAATAGTTCAAAAATATATACAAAACCAGCACAATATAGGAAGTAAAGTTGAAGATATGATAACCTACTTAGAAACATTTTTAGGTGAATCTGCTAAGGTTCTATGGGAACAATGGGTTGAAAAGAATCCTAATAATTATGAAGAATTGAAAAGAGCTGGTAGCAATCCGCATAATTTTGCAAATGTTATATCTAACATTATTATAGCTGAAGATCCGGAATTAGGATATACAACTTTGCAGAATGAAAGGTTAAAAGAAATAGAAAAATTAACGTTAACAAGTTGGAAAGGCATAAAAGAATTCTCCCAACATTATTTATATAATGCTACAACTTCTAAACAAGGATATAACAGGGGAATAGTTGAACGTTATTTCAATAAATTACCTGACCCACTAGGAAGTATGATATTTGAAGAATATAAAAAGGAAACTGAAGGAGCTGAAATCAACATCTCGCAAGCCATAACTTTTGTGTTTAAGCAACTAAGAAAAATATGCACGGGTATCCAAGCCCAAAGATCTATGAAACACTCAGATTACAATTTCTGCAATAAAATAGTTCAAATACCCTTGTCATATGGAGAAGACAAGCCTAGAAGTAAAAGGATTTATAAACATCAAAATAGAAACAACAATAATATTAGAACAAAGAAAAGGTATTTCTTAAGAAGATCAGATAATAGAGCACCCTTCTTACATAAAAGAAATGTAAGAAGATATAATCCAAAGAAAACCTATGACAAAACATGCAGATGCTTTATATGCAACTCGCCAGAACATTTAAGTAGAACATGCCCAAATAAAGATCAAAAGAGATATTCTAGTAAATATGAAGAACAAGAGAGGGTTCTAATTATAGATAGTGTAAACGAAAACATATTAGTATGTGATGATGAAATAAAAGATGACGAATCAATATATTCTATCATAGAAACAGACGAAGTTGAAACCATCAACGAAGAATATGAATCATCCGATGAAGAGTTAGATTTAATTGACGAATTAGCAGGTCTAAAAGTTGAAATGATGGATCAATTAAATTGTGAACATGATTGGGTTAGAGGAAAGGGTGACTATAATATCAAATGTGCTTTTTGCATATATTACCCAAGTCAAGAAAATAGAGTGACTTGTAGTATATGTCTAAAACAAGCTTGTGCTGAATGTATAAAAGCAAATAAACAAAAATGGAGAAAAGAAATAGAATTAGAATCAGATGAAAAGACTTTATCTAGTAGAGTACGAGTGTTAGAAAATAGACTAAATAAACTAGAAGTAGAATTAGAGAACCTAAAAAATAATTGTGATATTAAGGCATTACCAGAGAATAAGGACATACAAAACACCGAATTTAAAGAGCAATTGATAACACTAAAAGACAGTAATACTGCTAAAATAATTCAACTAAGAGAGGCCATAACTAATTTTGGAAATAAATATATAGTAAGATTGCCTTTCAAAGAAATATTAGGTATAAGAATCCCTGTTAAAATAAAATTGACACCCAAAGTATCTTATAAAATATTAGCACTAGTAGACACCGGGTGTACAAAGAATATTATTCATGACAAATATTTCATAAGATGTCCTGAAATAGTTCACACAATTGACGACAATAAGGCAGAAGTTTCCACAGACATGTCCGGAATAAAGAAAATTCATAATCAGTTAGCTTATAATATTGAGGTTTACATTAATGCAACTAAATATATAATAGATGAGATTACAATAAGAGATTTGTCAATGATTAATGATGACATGATAATTGGCCTAAGGTTCCTCCAACAATCAGTACAAACCACAGTAATACATGAGCAAGGAATTACTTTTATCCCCTATCAAAATAATGTTCCATATATCTCAGAGGTACGAAAGCGTGGTGGAACCTCCCCCAAACTCGACAACTTAGAAGTACCTCCCCCTAGGCACGGCCCACCAGTCATCGGGCCATGCCGGGCCAGCCCGAAGACGCGGGTGGCCCATCGTGCCTTTTTTAAATAAGTCTATTTTCCGTCCCTCATCTTTAGGCTGTGACATATATAGCGAAAAATAAGTCTATTTTCTGTCCCTCCACTTTTGGCTGTTACATATATATATATATATATATATATATATATATATATATATATATATATATATATATATATATATATATATATATATATATATATATATATATATACATATACATATATACATATATATACATATATATACATATATATATATATACATATACATATATATATATACATATACATATATATATACATATACATATATACATATACATATATACATCTATACATATACATATACATATATATACATACACATATATATACATATATACATATATATACATATATATATACATATATACATATATATACATATATATATATACATATATACATATATATATACATATATATATATGTATATATATGTATATATATACATATATATACATATATATATGTATATATATATATACATATATATACATATATATACATATATATACATATATATATGTATATATATATATGTATATATATATATATATACATATATATATGTATATATATATATATGTGATGATGAAATAAAAGATGACGAATCAATATATTCTATCATAGAAACAGACGAAGTTGAAACCATCAACGAAGAATATGAATCATCCGATGAAGAGTTAGATTTAATTGACGAATTAGCAGGTCTAAAAGTTGAAATGATGGATCAATTAAATTGTGAACATGATTGGGTTAGAGGATCAATATATATGATTGTGATCAATTATATATGATTGGGTTAGAGAATCAATATATATGATTGTGATCAATTATATTTGTATATATATATATACATATATATATATACATATATATATGTATATATATATATGTATATATATACATATATATATGTATATGTATATATATGTATATATATATATACATATATACATACATAGATATATATATATATATATATATATACATATATATACCTATATATATATATACATATATATACATATATATATATATATACATATACATATATATACATATATATATGTACATATACATATATATATATATACATATATATATATATTACTGTTCACTTATACTTTTGAATAAATAGTGTTTCAGACTTATACTTTCAGACAATATTTCAAAAACACTATTTATTCGGCTGATTACTATTCAGGTTACTGCTGATTACTATTCAGTTTACTGTTCAAATTACTGTTCAGTTTACTGTTTATTCCGAGAGATATTTTAACTTTAGGATCTTTGCGGGGTGGCGAATCCTACTTAGACAGCCTCAGAAGCTTGTTTCAGATGATGTAAAGTCCTACTCGGTACTCACCGTATGCCTCACCTATCTGTCTTTTTAGAAGCAACTTAAAAAGATATTCCAAGTCACACTTGTTCTAGCTAAGAGTTTATCGTCTCCCCAGGCAGTTCCACCCGAAGGGAACACTTCTCTACGGATACCGATTCTCCAGACGCCTATGCAAGATGCGGGCTAAAAACGAGAACAAACCGGAGAGGTTTCTCCTATAGGATCCTTAGCATAAACACTTGTCTAGAACAAACGTGCAGGAATACTTAAGGAAAATTACTTCATATTAAACAGATAAGCTTACATACGGTTTTCCCTTTCGGGAAACCCGAAGGTAGGTACAAGCAAGCTGTTCTTACCTCACACAGCGTTATAACACAACTCCTTGCTTCAATATACTATGCAAGGTAGGCTAGAGTCACTACTACTAAGAACGGTGGAATGGAGGGTGAGAGCGCGCTCGGAAGCTTTGCTCTGAATGGTGTCTTCGTTGTTGTGTGTGTTCTTTCTCAGCTGGGCAGACCCCTCCTTTTATAGAGGTCAGGGGTGGCGTCGCCTGTGCCTCCTGCTTATCTCTTCGCTACTGTGGATTCACGAGAGCAGGCTAAAGTTGAGGCCTTTCCTGCCGAAAGTTTTATTCTTCACAGGGATATGTCATTCACCGCACCCTATATTGTTCCTTTATGCTTTATAGGGTGTCCTTCTAGATTCCTTCTTCTGGATTCCTTCTTGAGTAGTCTTCTGAAATCTTCGTTTATTCTTCTTCCACGCCCAAATTGTTGATATTCTATTATCAATATATAATGAAAAACATATTTAGCTTAAAGAATTCTATTCATCTGGTTGCCCATGACCACCAAGATCCATAGTGTCCAGATCAGAAAAAGAAACTTCTAATTTCTCATCTACTGCCTTTTTTATTTGTTCAAATTTCTGATCCATTTCTTGTTTTAATTCTTTAAGTATTTCTTCCTTTAATTCCTTCTTTAATTGTGGGGAGGCTTCTTCAAATTTTTCTATTATTTTCCAATCAATATATTCTCCATCCAATGGATCCACTCCTTTTGTTAGGCATTCCTTGTATGTGGGTTTTTTAGAATACCCTTCTTCTTTTATAGTCGTTTTAATGGGTATTTCTGGAGTCTTCTTTCCTTTAGCTTTTTTGCATTTTTGAATATATTCTTTTGCAGCAGGCTCTAGATAATAATTTATTCCTAGTATTTTTCTAGCCTGGCCTAGTGCTTCATCAATGTCTTTATATTTCTTCCAAGATATTCCTCCCATTAATTTAGCATCTATCTTTTGGGCCACAATTTCTTCAAAAGATATATAGACCCCTGGGAGCTTTCCATCAAATACGACATATATAGGCTTCTGTTGGATTATTTCATGATCTTCATTAGCTGGCATTAATAACCCATTTATTAAGTGAAAATATTCAGAGAGGCTATTCAATATTGATAACATATATCCTTTTTCTTCCCTTTTATTATTGTATTGGTACCAAAAATTATCCAAGATGCATTCTTGCACTTCATCTAAGATTATATGGTCTTTTGGCTTAAATTTATATGAATTTGGTGGGAATATTCTGAGCTTATTGTCATCTCCAAATGTGAAGCATTCAATTCCGCTGTAATTCATTGATCTTTTCATACCTGCAATTCAGGTAAACGAGAAAGCATGTCAGGCAAATTATTATCTTTCCCTTTAATATGTTCAAATATAACTTTATAGCCGTTTCCTGTTATAATATCTTCAAATAAAACCCATCTTCTAGTTGAGCTTTTCTTGCTATTTAGCTGATTATAGTACCTACAAATGGCTTCACAATCGGTTCTAACCGTGAATTCTTTAAATCCTAAGTACAACCTAAAGGCATTGATTGCATTGATTATTGCCATGATCTCTCTATCTGTATTATTGACAGTTTTTAATTTATAACTTCCAGAAGCATATCTACATATTTTTTCTTCTGATTTAGCGGAGAATTTAGTAGGTCTTTGTTTTAATATAGCACCCCAACCGTGTTGTGATGCATCAGTTTCAATGATAAAGTAACTTTCTTCTAATGGTAATTCTAGAGGTTTTAATTCTTTCACCTTCTCTTTTATTAATCTTACTAATTTAATGTCTTCAGAATTAAAATATTTCTGGCCATTTTTTCTTAATTTAGCATATAACGGTCCTGCTAACTTTGCTAAATTATTGATGTGATTTCTAGCATAATTTACAAGTCCTAAGAATTGCTGTAATTTCTTTTTGTCATTCATAGCATCAGGAAATTGTAAAATTTTCTTAGCAATATGTTCTTGCAAATGAATTTTGCCCTCTCCTATTTCATGTCCAAGGAAGTTAATTCTTTCTTTGCATATTTCCATTTTCTTTTTGGATAATATTAACCCATTTTGTTCCACCTTTCTAAAAAATATTTCAAGATGAGCAACATGTTCTTTGTAAGTCCTTGAGAAGACTAACAGGTCATCTATATAGACTAATATGAATTCTTGGTTTTCGTTAAATATATTCTGCATTTTCCTTTGGAAAATTGCTGGTGCATTTTTTAATCCTAATGGCATAACAAGCCATTCATAATGTCCTTGAGGACATGTAAATGCAGTCCATTCTATAGATTCCTCTGCCATCTTTACTTGCCAGAATCCAGCTTTCAAGTCAAATTTTGAGAAATATTTACTACCTTGTATTCTATTAATCCATTCTTGCTTATTTGGGATATTATAGGCATCTTCTATAGTATTATCATTTAGTCTTTTATAATTTATGACCATCCTAGATTTACCTCTAACTTCTTCTGCATGATTTCTTACTATGAACGCTGCAGACCTATGTGGGCTTCTGCTTTCTCTTATGGCTCCAAGTTTCAACAGATCTTCTATATGCATCTTAAATTCTTCTATGTCTTTCGGAGTTGCTTCTATTGGGCTCGTCTTAATAATATACTCTGGGTTTATTATATTAATTTTGCACTCAATAGCATTTTTTTCCCAATATTTCATAGGAATTTCTCCTATAATTTGGATATCTTCTAATCTTTGAATAATTTTTTCTATATCCCTTTTAGACTTAATATCCCTATACCAATTTGGTGCAAATGCTTGTAGTCCTATGCACTCTATATTAGAATTTGATATATAATAGTTGTCTATATTCTCACTAAGCTCATATTCATTAATTCTTTCTTCAGACTCAAGATTAGGTACTTCTAAGTTGTCGAGTTTGGGGGAGGTTCCACCACGCTTTCGTACCTCTGAGATATATGGAACATTATTTTGATAGGGGATAAAAGTAATTCCTTGCTCATGTATTACTGTGGTTTGTACTGATTGTTGGAGGAACCTTAGGCCAATTATCATGTCATCATTAATCATTGACAAATCTCTTATTGTAATCTCATCTATTATATATTTAGTTGCATTAATGTAAACCTCAATATTATAAGCTAACTGATTATGAATTTTCTTTATTCCGGACATGTCTGTGGAAACTTCTGCCTTATTGTCGTCAATTGTGTGAACTATTTCAGGACATCTTATGAAATATTTGTCATGAATAATATTCTTTGTACACCCGGTGTCTACTAGTGCTAATATTTTATAAGATACTTTGGGTGTCAATTTTATTTTAACAGGGATTCTTATACCTAATATTTCTTTGAAAGGCAATCTTACTATATATTTATTTCCAAAATTAGTTATGGCCTCTCTTAGTTGAATTATTTTAGCAGTATTACTGTCTTTTAGTGTTATCAATTGCTCTTTAAATTCGGTGTTTTGTATGTCCTTATTCTCTGGTAATGCCTTAATATCACAATTATTTTTTAGGTTCTCTAATTCTACTTCTAGTTTATTTAGTCTATTTTCTAACACTCGTACTCTACTAGATAAAGTCTTTTCATCTGATTCTAATTCTATTTCTTTTCTCCATTTTTGTTTATTTGCTTTTATACATTCAGCACAAGCTTGTTTTAGACATATACTACAAGTCACTCTATTTTCTTGACTTGGGTAATATATGCAAAAAGCACATTTGATATTATAGTCACCCTTTCCTCTAACCCAATCATGTTCACAATTTAATTGATCCATCATTTCAACTTTTAGACCTGCTAATTCGTCAATTAAATCTAACTCTTCATCGGATGATTCATATTCTTCGTTGATGGTTTCAACTTCGTCTGTTTCTATGATAGAATATATTGATTCGTCATCTTTTATTTCATCATCACATACTAATATGTTTTCGTTTACACTATCTATAATTAGAACCCTCTCTTGTTCTTCATATTTACTAGAATATCTCTTTTGATCTTTATTTGGGCATGTTCTACTTAAATGTTCTGGCGAGTTGCATATAAAGCATCTGCATGTTTTGTCATAGGTTTTCTTTGGATTATATCTTCTTACATTTCTTTTATGTAAGAAGGGTGCTCTATTATCTGATCTTCTTAAGAAATACCTTTTCTTTGTTCTAATATTATTGTTGTTTCTATTTTGATGTTTATAAATCCTTTTACTTCTAGGCTTGTCTTCTCCATATGACAAGGGTATTTGAACTATTTTATTGCAGAAATTGTAATCTGAGTGTTTCATAGATCTTTGGGCTTGGATACCCGTGCATATTTTTCTTAGTTGCTTAAACACAAAAGTTATGGCTTGCGAGATGTTGATTTCAGCTCCTTCAGTTTCCTTTTTATATTCTTCAAATATCATACTTCCTAGTGGGTCAGGTAATTTATTGAAATAACGTTCAACTATTCCCCTGTTATATCCTTGTTTAGAAGTTGTAGCATTATATAAATAATGTTGGGAGAATTCTTTTATGCCTTTCCAACTTGTTAACGTTAATTTTTCTATTTCTTTTAACCTTTCATTCTGCAAAGTTGTATATCCTAATTCCGGATCTTCAGCTATAATAATGTTAGATATAACATTTGCAAAATTATGCGGATTGCTACCAGCTCTTTTCAATTCTTCATAATTATTAGGATTCTTTTCAACCCATTGTTCCCATAGAACCTTAGCAGATTCACCTAAAAATGTTTCTAAGTAGGTTATCATATCTTCAACTTTACTTCCTATATTGTGCTGGTTTTGTATATATTTTTGAACTATTAAACCTTTCCAAATACTAATAATATTAGGCCAATCAATAGGGTCATGTGCGGCTAAATTTAATATAGCACCATCACTCCTCTGGTTTTGAAATTTAACAGGCTTCTCAAAGTCTCTTCTCTTAGTACCCATGTGCCTATATTGTCCTGGTATATAGTTATATGAAAATTCTTCTCTATCAGGGGGCCATTTTCCTGCTGCCCTAGCTGGTCTTTCTCTTTCTCCTTCGTTTTTCACAGTACCTTCTCCATATCTTTTTCTCTTTCCTGTTCCTAAGTCCACTTCCATAGCTTCCATTGCATTATCAAGATTATGTAACCCTACTTCATCTAATGTGTTTATAAAATCATTATATTGTTCTGCATTGTCTATTTCATTTTCTATATTCTCCATCTCATTTATTAGATTAATTTCTTCTTCATAACTTTCAAGAAATAATCTTTCATTCTCTGCCCATTGCTCTTCTTCACTTAAAATTTTACCAAGATTTTGCACTTCTTTGCCATGCTTATCTTGCTCTTTCCTCTTTATCTGTTCTATCTTGGTTTCTTGGTTTTTAAAAATTTCTACTGCCATATCTTCGTCCTTCTTTACTTTCTTTACTCTAGCTAATTCTCTATAGAAATAAAGTTCTTTATCTCTTATTTTAGGCCACTCACACTTCATAGAGTTATTATATTCTTCATTTATTTCCTTTAATTTATTTTCCTAATATTTTATCTCACTTTCTTGATCTAATTTTTCCATAAACTCTGAAACACTATGTCTTCTATTGTCTATTATATTTCTATCAGATGCTTCTGTTTCTAAGTCATCTGTGGTTCTGGGTTTGTAATTTATAAATCTAATGCTGATATTTCCTTTGCTATTTTGATAACTTATATAATTTTCAGGCTGACTCAAAGTTTTGCTTTCAATTAAATCACTAATTTTCCATTCTTCTCCTGCCCTTTCTTCAGAACTTATTTTTAAAGGGCTCATGAAAGTTATTCCCTTAGAGTGCATATTTTCAATCACGTCATTTACATTTATTTTGTATTTGGAGGCACTTCTATTAGTTAATCTTCCTATAAATTCTATGCTTACTAGCAAATTCGTTCCTTTAAATTCTTCGTATCCCTTTGTTTGAAAACCAAAACTCATTTTATCTATAAATTCTTTTATAGGCATCATTAGATCTGGGGCTATATATGTTATCAACATATTCTCATTCATATCACCTTCTAAAAATCCTAATGCTGCTTTATCTATTGTGTCCCACCTTTTATCTAACAGAGTTATTAAAACTTTAGCTCCTAATTTCTTTCTTGTCATACCTTTGATTCCTATTATATACATACCTTGGTGAATATATTTATACCCTGAATACTTTAATCCATTTTCAAATTCCTTGGCTACAATTTTTAACTCAACTGGCTTTGCTAAAACGCTTAACTCTACTTCTTTAGATATTCTGTATAACCCATTTTTATTCTCAAAAAATCCCATGCAATATATTTGTTGAGGTCTTATTGCCCTCAGCGTATCTCTTTGATATCTTTCGAGCTGTTTGTCTACTTCTGCAATATCTTCAAGCTCATCTATGTCTTCATTTTTACCTTTTTGTTTATCAATACAACTTAAAGATTTATCGTCTCTGCTTGCTATTCTTCTAAACAAACTCCTAGATAGGTCCATTTTTCTGAATTAATAGCTTGAGACGAGGTAATTATGCCTGTTGAAGCCAAAACTATCTCTTTTCCTTTACTAGAATTTATTATTTCTAATAATTCTTTGATATAGTCACTGTTTTGTAATATCTTATTATGCCTTATCTTATATTCCTCTAGCTCTTTTAGCACTGAATTTAATTTATTACTGACAAGCAAATATTGTTCTTCAGATTGCTTTCGTTCTTTAAACAAATCTTCAATCCTTCGCTCTAAATCTTCTTGCTTTTTATCCCAATTTATATAAAAGTTATATATCAGATCAACAATTAAATTTAATTGACTATTGTTAGAGTGCCAACTATGGTCTTCAATGTGATTTAGCCTACACCTTATATTCAGATTATCTTTGGTAGTAATTACCTTTCCAATATTAGCTTCTGAATTTGATTTCTCTATGATGACTGGCTCTGATACCACTTATACTTACACTTATACTTTTGAATAAATAGTGTTTCAGACTTATACTTTCAGACAATATTTCAAAAACACTATTTATTCGGCTGATTACTATTCAGGTTACTGCTGATTACTATTCAGTTTACTGTTCAAAACACTATTTATTCGGCTGATTACTATTCAGTTTACTACTCAGTTTATTCGGCCTCAACAATTTGGGCGTGGAAGAAGAATAAACGAAGATTTCAGAAGACTACTCAAGAAGGAATCCAGAAGAAGGAATCTAGAAGGACACCCTATAAAGCATAAAGGAACAATATAGGGTGCGGTGAATGACATATCCCTGTGAAGAATAAAACTTTCGGCAGGAAAGGCCTCAACTTTAGCCTGCTCTCGTGAATCCACAGTAGCGAAGAGATAAGCAGGAGGCACAGGCGACGCCACCCCTGACCTCTATAAAAGGAGGGGTCTGCCCAGCTGAGAAAGAACACACACAACAACGAAGACACCATTCAGAGCAAAGCTTCCGAGCGCGCTCTCACCCTCCATTCCACCGTTCTTAGTAGTAGTGACTCTAGCCTACCTTGCATAGTATATTGAAGCAAGGAGTTGTGTTATAACGCTGTGTGAGGTAAGAACAGCTTGCTTGTACCTACCTTCGGGTTTCCCGAAAGGGAAAACCGTATGTAAGCTTATCTGTTTAATATGAAGTAATTTTCCTTAAGTATTCCTGCACGTTTGTTCTAGACAAGTGTTTATGCTAAGGATCCTATAGGAGAAACCTCTCCGGTTTGTTCTCGTTTTTAGCCTGCATCTTGCATAGGCGTCTGGAGAATCGGTATCCGTAGAGAAGTGTTCCCTTCGGGTGGAACTGCCTGGGGAGACGATAAACTCTTAGCTAGAACAAGTGTGACTTGGAATATCTTTTTAAGTTGCTTCTAAAAAGACAGATAGGTGAGGCATACGGTGAGTACCGAGTAGGACTTTACATCATCTGAAACAAGCTTCTGAGGCTGTCTAAGTAGGATTCGCCACCCCGCAAAGATCCTAAAGTTAAAATATCTCTCGGAATAAACAGTAAACTGAACAGTAATTTGAACAGCCTCAGAATATATATACATATACATATATATATACATATATATACCTATATATATATATACATATATACATATATATATATATATATACATATACATATATATACATATATATATGTACATATACATATATATATATACATATACATATACATATGTATATATATATATGTATATACATATACATATGTATACATATATATACATATACATATATATGTATATACATATACATATATATATGTATATACATATATATACATATACATATATATGTATATACATATACATATATACATATACATATATATACATATATATATATGTATATATACATATACATATATATATATATATACATATATATATATATATATACATATATATATACATATACATATATATATATACATATACATATATACATATACATATACATATATACATATACATATACATATACATATACATATATATATATACATATACATATATATACATACATACATATATATATATAGTGAAAATAAGTCTATTTTCCATCCCTCTTCTTTGGGCTGACATATATATAGGTAAAATAAGTCTATTTTACGTCCCTATTTTTTCGACCGTGGCATATAATATGTCTATTTTTACTTCTTATTGTTTATGTGTCGGGCCTGGCCTGCGGCCCATCGTGCTGTGCCGGCGGTGAGGCCCAGGCACGGCCCGGTGGTCGGGCCGGGCCGGCACAGGCCCGACCCTTGACGGGCCGTGCCGTGCTTGAGCCGGGCCAAAACGCCTTGCCGTGGGCCGGGCCGTCGGGCCTCGGGCCTTTTGGCCATCTATACCTATATATGGGTCTAGGCCGATTGGAAACAAACATACACAATCAATCGATACAAAATTTCTGTCATATTTCCTTTTACTCGTTTTGCTTTCCTTTGTGTTGTTTTGTTCGATCCCCAATACGGCCGCCGGCGGTTGCCGTCGTCGCAGTCCCTCCGGCCTGCTGGTGGCGACGCCGCGGCAGAGCAGCTGCTGCTGCGTGCACAGCATTGCTCGTATCGCAGCCGCGTGAAGCACGTCGGCTGGTAGCAGCAGCAGAAGACGTGTTGCTCCTGGCTTGCTGTGCGACAGGCTTGTTGTGCATCTGTGCCACAGCAAGGAAGCCATCTCCTACACGCACACACAATCGTACCAGGTGAAACTTCAGTGTTGCATTCCTAGGGCAAATCTTGGTGGCAACAATCGCATCAACTTATTTGGTCCACCACTTGCCATTTGCAGTGATGCCTGGAATTCGATTACCCTCTATTCAAAACTTTTATTCACATACTTATTGACCTCAGATTTTTAAATTAACCTCAATCTCTGATAAGTTTATTGATATTGTTCTCCTTAACTTTTGTTTAATCATGCTACGAATTGGATTCTCCTTTCTTTCTGACAGTATTCATCAATCTTCACATTTTTGTTTAATTCACTAAAAAAGTAAATATGTATACGCTTTGTTTGGGGGAAAAATCAGGGAATAAGATCACTTTGACTCCCTCAACTGACCACCGAATCTAAATCGTATCCCTCAATTGCAATACCAGAAATCTTGACCCCGAACTGTCAAAACCGGTACAATTTGTCTCCCTTGGTGGTTTTAGAGGGCGGTTTCGCTGACGTGGCGCACACGTGGTAGTGTTGACTTGGTCTTCGTCCCATGTGTCATTGACGTGGCGCTTATGTGGCATTAAAATTTAAAAATATATGCAGGACCATTTGTCATTCACACACAGAAAAAACTGTGGGTTCCACTGACATGTGGGTCCCACATGTCATCCTCTCTCACACTACCCTTCTTCCTCCTCCTCTCTCCCTTATTTCTCTCTCTCTCTCTCTCTCCCCCTTGACATGAGCCGGCGGCAGGCGGGGGCTCGAGTGGAGGCAGCGGCAGGCGGGTGCCGGAGTGGTGGCAGCGGTGGGCGGTGGACCTTGGGCGACGGGCGCGGGAGTAGCTCCTCCTTGCGGGTGCCGGAGTGGCGGCGGCGGTGGGTGCGTCTGGCCTCGAGGCGGCGGCGCGAAGCGAGGAGTGGTCTCCGGCGACGCCTTCCACCGAGCCATCACCATCTCCGCCGCTGCGACCACGTTAGGCCGCCGCTGCCGCCCTGATGCCACAACTCGTCCTCTAGCCACCCGTTGTAGCCGATTCGGAGCTCTGGATATGGGCTAGTGGAGCTTGGTGCTATGCCACGGAGTCGCCTTGCCCTCCAGAGCTCCTTGTGCATGGCTGCGCGACGCCGTCGACGGCGCCGCCACTATTGTGGTCCACTGCGACAAGCCACCGCCGCTCCGTCCATCGCCCGCCCGCCCGACAAGCCACTGTCTTGTGGTCCACAACTCCAGCGGCCGCCCGCCGCTGCCGCTTCGTCCATCGCCCGCCGCCGCCGCCAATCCGGACGCCGATCCCCACGCATGAAGAGAAAGAGGGAGAGATAGAGAAGGGAGGAGAGGGAGGAGGAATAAGGGATAAAGAGAGGATGACATTTGGGACCCACAAATTTTTTATGTGTGTGAATGACAAATGGGTCCCGCATATATTTTTTAATTCTAATGCCACATAAGCGCCACGTCAATGCCACGTGGGACGAAGACAAAGTCAACACTGCCACATGTGCGCCATGTTAGCGAAACCATCCTCTAAAACCA
Organism: Oryza meridionalis; assembly: GCA_000338895.3. NCBI lineage: Eukaryota > Viridiplantae > Streptophyta > Magnoliopsida > Poales > Poaceae > Oryza > Oryza meridionalis. The sequence continues at coordinate 13,179,644 of CM002528.2, forward strand.
CCAAGGGAGTCAAATTGTACCGGTTTTGACAGATCGGGGGTCAAGATTTCTGGTATTGTAGTTGAGGGATACGATTTAGATTCGGTGGTCAGTTGAGGGAGTCAAAGTGATCTTATTCCAAAAATCAGCTATCTGCTGGCGAACAAAAGTGTACGGTGCTGCAATATGAGGTAAAACTGACCCCTTTAAACCGTTTCCTCTATTCTCAATGTTGCAGGCCCATATGTTCCGGGGACATTTTGCCATGGTGTTTACTCTGTGAGGTTGCTACATCCTCTATTCAGTTGCTCCAAAGACTAGCCAGAGCTCAGAAGAGGCACGCAGTTTAGGTCCTGTTTGTTTAGGCTTAGGCTTATTGGCTTAAACTTTTAAGTCAGTTTATTGGTTTATATGATTTATAAGATAGTGGATTTAATGTCTTAAGTTTATTAAAAAAGTCATACATCTATCTCATATAATCTCATATAAGAAAAAAAAGCTTCTCCAACCCAGCTTTTGGCTTAATAGTGTTAGAGTGGCTTATGGCTTAAAGAAAACCAAATGAAAAAGTTGCTTGTTTGTTTAGGTTAAAAGTTTTCGACTTATAAGTTGGTATATAAGTCTAAACAAAGAGGGCCTTAATCAGGAAAGAGACAATGCGTTTTAATCAGGTAATTAATCCACTCATACAGGATTTAAGCATGCATATGATAGAAATGAGCGTGTTTAGAGAGCAAACAAGCTGATGACGAATTCTATTATTGTAGGCAAATGTATTTACAATTCACTGTAACAAAACTATTTTTTTAAATAATCTAATCATATCTGCTATACTTATTTACCATAGCAGCACTGTTCGTTTGCATCCTTGAATGATACATCAATACCTCAGACTATCATATAATATTCCTAAACTACATGAATCATGCATTTCATTATTGTTATTATATAATGATACTTTTGATAAATTCACTCTTTCTTAACTCTTAAGTAAATTGCACTATGGGCTAGTTTTTATTACCCAAGTTGCATAATGAACCATGTCTATACCAAACTTTTCACTTAACACCATATAAGATTGTACTTATTTGCAGTTTGGGCCAGGGTATAGCAATTTAGGCTTCTCCCTGCCAACGCGGCTCCAACATTGTTCTCGTAGCAGAGAGATGAAGTGGCTCTCGTAGACGCGTTCAAGGCTGGCATCGACAACACTGGAGGAGATGGTGCCGTACGTCAGCATGAGACCTATCCCATGTCAGCCAATCCCATTATCTAGCCACACCCTCGCCGACACGCCGTCGGGCGCAGCCATCCACTCCGCAGCACGGTGACAGGTATATTGGCAATGGCGTCGAACTTCTTGTAATGCTAGTGTGAGCTGCATCATGAACCGGAGGTCATGCTGTGCGCGCGATGGCTTCTACTTCATGTGCCCCCACCATCTACAGCCTGCAAACATCCTGTTCCAAGCATCCGCTGCTTCTGCCCAAATGAAAATCCCGTAAGCTATCCCGGTTTGGCTGGCAACGGTGCTAACGGCCACTGGAGGTGGGGGCTGTAACCGAGCAAGCAAGCATGAATCAATCACTTAACTCCTCCCAAATGTATGTGGCTCTAACCGAGCAAGCAAGCTGTTCTGTCCTAGCCATGCACCGCCTCCTCTACTAACTTCACCAGCGCCGCTAATCTCTTTTTTCGTTTGCGTGATGATCGAGGCTTGCTCCAGCTTGTTGCAGATGCTAATTACGTGGTTCGACCAACACCACTGTGGCAGTCATCCCAACTCTCTTGTCCTGGTCCATGTTGCAAACAATTGCAAAGATATATGGTCTAAAGTGAAAAGACTAACCATGACCTGGTCCATTACTCCATTGTGAAACAATGGTAAACATAGCTAGCCCATAATGCAATTCACTCCTCTTTTTGCTAATACGTTGCTAATACGGCTTATTGCCAAGCGATGGAGACATTCATCCAAGCCACGCGATCTGGTTCGTCCGCTTGCATAGCACCACGTCGCCCCGTCGTCGTGGCCATTCATCAACCGCAGGATTCCAGCGACCCACCCCACATAAGGCCTTGTTCGGAAACAGGGGAGGCATTTCCCCAGGGAGATTCACCCACGGAGGGATAGGGTTAATCCCTGCGTCCTCACCCAATCCCCCCACCCCACGGGGGACAGTTGATCCCTACGGGCTGCATTCTCACCCAATCCCCTGTAATTCCCCCACGTCTCCCTTGTGCTAATTCACTTGTTTGGTTAAGAGGGTATTTGGCTTGGATTACACATACAACACCAAATTATTACAGAGAGATCATTCTTAAATTTATTCTAAACTACAAAAATTCGAAAAAATAAAATATTTTTTAAAAAAATGACAAAGTAGAAAACCATGAAATGACAACAGAAATTCAAGGAACTTCAAAAATATGGCCCAAAAATCTGAAAATATTCCAAAATGTTCACAAAATAATTATAAAATTCTAGTAAAATATGCTGAGTAGAATCTATAAGTCTCACACCGAAGGCAGCTAAATTAAGATTACAAAAAAGTTTGTCGCTTGCAATAGAAATGGCTTCCAAATTCAACCTTATCTATTCTATGACTGACTCAGTTTCCTACTTTGTGAGTGACTATTTCAAAATGACCAGGGACTTCTAAACTAGCTTCTTCACCTTCATCAGCCCCACATCTCTTAATGTTCTGATATCCTTGATAATCTTGATTTTTGCAACTGCAAGGAATAATAAATATCCTTTTGGTCCAAAGGTCATTCCAACATGGTCTGCATTGTCAGACAATCACATTGTAAGGAAAGTGCAATGTGGCTAACAATTGCACCTATTTAAGTATAGAAGAATTGAATTTCAGAATTACACAAAGTGATATGTCTAGGTCTTTTCTCTATATTTTAAACTATGTGTGAGAACAAAATAATCTGCATATGTATTACAAGATTATTGAACATGAAATTAGAGGCATCCAAGGTGGCTACATGCATATGCCTGTGTAACATTACAATGTGCACTGAATTAGAGGCTCATTCGATGGCACTGCAAGATGCATGACTATACACAGAGGTCATTTTGATGTGCAGGCCAAATTTTGGCTGAAATTTAGAAGTGCAGGTCCTAAGTACCAGATAATCAAGTTACTTTCTCTTCTCAAAAAACCATATTAATAACAGGGTATGATCTGCTGAAGAAGTGAAGCTAAATTTTTGCAGAGAATTAACTTTGTCCTCTGAGCATTCTTATAAACTGAAAGGTTGCAAAATTGCAGGGTATGTTTGCATTCATGAAAATGTACTCGTTGTGAAATCATTGAGAAGCTTGACTGCCTCATGTAGAAAGCTACACAAACCACTACAACATATAATTTGGAAAAGAGAAACACAGTGGAAATTATTGTGCTCTATTATACCTCACTGTAGAATCCTGCTGCAGAAAGATAATCCTTCTTCTCAACTGCCTCAAGCCCTAACGATTTAAACTCTGCAATTTTCCTTCGATTCACAGGTTTGTACTGATAAAGTGAGCCATAAAAAATATCAAATAAATGAAAACCTTGCAGAATACATGGGAAAGATATATACTAATCGTAAAGAAACTATTGTGAATATTCCAGGAAAGATACATTTGATTGCTCAAACGTGATATTTCAAGCACTCATGATCTTCAGCATTGTCAATTAGCTTTGTCCTCTGAGCATTCTTATAAACTGAAAGTTTGCAAAATTATATACTAAGGATCACTAAATCGGCTGAACATTTCTATAGAGAGCACAATATATATCATCAGCTGCCTACTATTTCTTTTGCTGCATTCCCTATCAACCTTAATTCTCAACATAATTCCTTAATCCATACAACCACTCCAAACATCAACTAGCAACAAATCCATCCACTAGATAAGTCACAAATCTTTTTAGAGTGGGAAAAGAGGAGATCAAGAATCAGACCTGCTTCTTGAGGTCCGGGCTGTTGCCCTCGACCTTGCCCTCCCCCGCAATTGGTGAATCCGAAGCGAGGAAGGAGAGATGGCAAGCAGCGGCGACTGAGGGCGGGATGGAGAGCGGGAAGGAGAGCGGCGGCGGCTGAAGCGGGATGGAGACCGGCGGCGACCGAGGGCGGGATGGACATCTCGTCGGCGGCCGAGGACGGGATGGAGACCGGCGGCGGCTGAAGCGGGATGGAGAACGGCGGCGACCGAGGGCGGGATGGGGAGCGGCGGCGGCGGCTGGAGATATGCTGCTCCCGGATCTCCGCCCTAGAGCCGCCTCCCGGACCTCGCGCCGCCTCCAAACCCTAGCGTCGTGGGAGTCGAGGAAGACGAGCGCTGTCTCTGCTCGGGAAAATAAAAATCGTCTCGGAGACGATTTTTCTTTACCCGGGGGTTTGGCGTGGATCGGGCGGAGAATTGCCCCCTCCCGGCCCTGGCGAACGCGTATATGGTCCACGGAAGAAAATTAGACCTGGCCGGGATGGCACACGGGGATTTCGGCCCATTCTCCCCCAAACCCAGCCTAAAAGAACAAGGCCTTAAGGGTGGTCCAAGGCCCCGCCGGTAGAGGCGGCCCCTCCTGTCGGCGATACGGCCCGTGCGCTTTACGGACGCGGGCGAGCAGGTGTCACATTAAATACACTAGACCCTGGGGCGCGCCTCCTGAACGGCCAGCGAAGAAACGAAGCAGGAAACAATGGTGATGTCTCTAGGTAAGCAGCTGGAGCAAGTGAAGGCAAAAAAAGCATGTGAACAGATCTAACGAAACCGGGTCAGAATTTAACCACTTGCGGTGCTTAAGTTCATGGGGCGCGTTTCTGCATACAGCTGCTGTAAAAGATGACTATGATGTTTGCAGTTAGGTGACGAAAGGCTATGTTTGGATACCTCTTAACCCATTATCCAACATAGCATATAGCCATAGAGTTCACGGTTGCCATTGGATCATCCCGTTGAATCTGTGTTGTGTTGAGATTACTTTGTTTTTTCCTAGTAATGGCAAGGCTAATCAATATTTTTTGCAAATATTCTCAGAAACTCTCAAGGATGGTATGCAAGAGATGTATAGGGAAAAAAGCAACAGTAGTAAAAACATAGGCTATAAAGTAAATAAACAGGTTAGGAACATAAGATAAAAGCACGGTTGATTGGGCATAGGCACGATGAAAATTACGATTGAGTATAATAAGGATGTTGTTAGGTAGTGGTCCGTAGTAATAGCTATAGCCAATGGCGCGCTACCTGCATTTTTTCTAGTTCATTATCTGTGAACTCTGTACACGCATAGCATTTGAAGTACAGAAGAATCTTATGAGGAAAATCCATTTGGTGATCTTCCAAAAATCATACAAGGCACTCTTGTAGGCATACATAAGTTTCTGTTTCAAACTATGAAGCATAAATATGGCTTTGTCATCTTGAATACGATCAACCATTTATTGTGGACAAGAAATGGTTGTCATCGACGAATAACTATTACCCAAATCAACAAGTTCTACAAACATCTTCCTGTGAAAGAAATCATGATAGGATTATGTAAATAAGCCAAATATATTTCAGAGTGTGATGAAGATTGATATACCTAATAAATATATATTTTAGAGAGTGCGATGGAGAAAGATATAGCTGATGGTGTATCCTCTGGTAGATTAAGATGACTCATAACATAACATGGCACTACTCCATGTTCACCATTTCTGTAAAACACCAAATTAGTGTACTATCTAAAGAACGTGCCAAAACACTGACAATACTAAACTCCAAGAGCCTATCAAAACATCAGGATGGGCATACTGGAATTGAACCTTAGCATAAAGGCAGTGATAACTTTAGATGCAACCAAAAAAGAGGAAAAACTATGTATTTGTTATTATAAAACTCTTATGTAGAACTGCAAAAGCATACAACATATAAAATATGTGAAAGTGCACTTTAAAATGATCTGCTTAATATGTTTGTAAGGTAGCAAATGGCATGACCTTGTTCATCACATGATATTTCAAATTTATGCAAGAACATGAACATAAGATATGCTTGCTTAGCTTTTTCTTGTGGTTGATAACACTATTTGAATAAATATTATTAAAAAAATGCATATCCATCCAATTGTATAACAAATATGTGAGGGTGAAATAGTGAGACAGGTAAGCATCTCAGTTCAGAGGGTCTGCAAGCAGGTGTGCTTATTAGTCACAAAACTACAATTCTGATTTGTCATAATAATTGAGAGAGTGTGAGAATGAAAGACAAAATAAGAAAACTCAATTGAGCAACAGAATTATATAATGGTAAAGTGTGAAAACTGAATTGAGCAGCACCCTTGTCACCTGCTAGTAAAAATGTGCTCCCTAACTCCAGATATAAAGGGGTGTCGAACTTCATGTTCTATGAGGAACACTGAACTTTTGAAGAAAATTTCTCATTTTAATTGCTTATTTCATATAATTATCCTACAAAATTAAAGGGTGCACAAGTATATATGAGTTCAAGTGGATGCAGAAGTGATTATCACACCCTCTTGGGAGAAAATGGCAGTGTAAAGTATGATTCTACATACTGATTCATGTGTTGTATAAACAAGCACGTTTACATGCTGGTTCTATGACAAGGAAAAAATGTTTGTCAAATCATTCATAAGAATGGAATTTAAGAGTAAATAAATAAATATGGCAAGTAATAGACTCGGTGAAATCAATTTCTATTAGAACAGAAACAATAATAACCGATTTCTCATTTAAAATTAGCCACCACCAATTTACTTGAAGATGGATAAGAGCATCCCTTCGCTTGGAGGCACACCCAACAGCAAGCAGCATGAGTAGACTCTGAACTCTGATCTAATTTGCTCTTAAAATAAAACCCCAATATTCATACAAATTTTAAGAGGCTAGTACATGAATTTTAAGTGAATAGCTTGGTTCCTACTAAATAAAGTCAGCAACTTTAGCAATCCATGATAAGGTTCAATAGGAGATTTGAGGGATTCAGGGTTTCACTTAAAATTTCACAGTGAAGTGCACGCCGACCTTCAAGTTTAGTAATTGTAAAGCAAGTAAACTGAAACGATACCACCTCAGAGCAGGGGATAGGAAGAATGAAATTGCTATGCTAAAGTCTTAAAGTGCCAAATTTTAAGTGAAGTGCACGCCGACCTTCAAGTTTAGTAATTGTAAAGCAAGTAAACTGAAACGATACCACCTCAGAGCAGGGGATAGGAAGAATGAAATTGCTATGCTAAAGTCTTAAAGTGCCAAATTTTAACACCAACATAAAATTCATACAAATTAAATCAATTGTTTAGTAGAGCTGTTCAAAAGTGAAATTAATCTATCAGTAGAGAATAAAGTGAATATAAACCATAGAGAGCAAAGAAAAATCAAGCATTTTAGTTTTTTACTTCATAGAATCTTCTGGCACGCGAGTCAATGGCATGCCATCTGATATACTATCACATCTCTTTATCGTGGTGGGCTACTCATAGATGATTAAGTAACATGAGGCAATTCCAAATGTTTTATGTATCTAATTATAAAACTCTATCATAAACAGAAACTGAAGGCTCTTCATAACTCTGTAAATGTTACTTTTCATGATTTGAAATTACCTTTCTGTTTCCTCCTTGTTCTGATACCTGAAAGTATTCCACTATTCCTCCTTGTTCAAACGCACAAGTGTACCAGTTGTCAGTTGATCCAATGATGTAAAGGGACTTTTCATGATTTGAAATTACCTTTCTGTTTCCTCCTTGTTCTGATACCTGAAAGTATTCCACTATTCCTCCTTGTTCAAACGCACAAGTGTACCAGTTGTCAGTTGATCCAATGATGTAAAATGAATAAATTATTTCTTGACATAGTGAAATAATTGCAACAGTACCACACTATTTTCGTGCGTGCCAGACTTATGGAAGTATAAAAAATATGACCATTTCTTTTATAAATATTCTATCCAGCCCCAAAACTCCAATATCTAGCTTTTCAAGTCTGCATACCATGAGTTTAATCAATTAATTGTTTCCGGCTGTATGGGTGCTTATTTAAGGCACCAAAGAAAAAGGTAAAGACATTTTTACAAAATAACTCTTCTTATTTAGGACAAGAACACCAACATAGTAAACCAATGCACTGTAAATGACAGTTTTAACTGCAGTAAACTCTTATAAAGTGTGACAAAAGATAAAGCTTTAATAAAATGACACTTTCATATAGATGTGACAAAGTCACAAAGCTTTCTAAAGATAAAGCCATGACACTTTCACAGAAGAAATAGATGTGACAACCTTTTCTTCATTAAAAGTGCAGCAAAACTTTATTGTGCATCCTAAAAGAAATAGATTCTAAAAAGCTAACATTAATATAGCTGTGAGAAGAAACGAGCTTAATCCTTTATTTGGCATGCAAAGATAGACCATCTGAAGAATAGTGAAATCGTTAGCAAAGAAATACAACTGCCTATCTGAGTAAAAACTATGTAAACTACTGTTGCTTTTTAATAATTCTAACATTGTTGGACCTTAAGCACTTTCATTGTGCAGATGGACTAAATGTGTTCAATGCCCAGAACTATTGCATGCGTTTGATAATTCTAACATTGGTAAATCGAAAATAAACCAAAATATTATTGGGAGTGTAAAAGAACTATTCATTATTATCACATACTCTTTCTGTAGATTAATTTCTCTTTTTTCATTTTGTAGACTCATATTGAAGTACAGAGTACACAATTCTCAAAATGAAATCTAGAAATTTAGTATACAATAAGCCTCTGTTTGAAAACCTTCACAGATTAGTAAATGCCCGCAAATTTTGCCATGAAAACAACTTACACTGGCCAATGGTTGTCTTTGATTTATTGGTTGTACATCAATGTACCCCTTCAGGACCCCCATTCTCCTCCATCGTCTATGACAACAGCTCCAGATTACTAATTAATAACATAGGAAATATTATAGATCAGCCTAGTCTTTCAAGTTGATAATAGATAGAAAAGTATGTGTTTATGCAGCATCAAAATTGTCAGCGGTTAAAAGTAAACAATTACAGGATAAGGTAAAGATAATTGCCTCCCTTAGAACTGGAAATTGGAAGTTCCTACTAAGTTTAAAACTGACAAGAGATTATATAAATCAGATAGGCTTTTTGTTTGATGTTCTAGAGATCATTAGTTCTCTGGTTCTCCCAATGCCTTCCTACAGAAGGAAAAAAACAAAACGCATGCAACTCTAGATAATAATAAAAACAAAATGAAGGTACATGATGATTATGCATACCAGACTCCTTGTTCTTCTGTAGATGTCCAGAGCTTTGATAACCACAAGTTTTATCATGTGAAAGAACTGCAGCAGTTAAAAAATAGAACTTGATAAGGATCAAATCCAATGGGTCAAACCGGTAAATGATAGAAGTACCATTTCCACAAGGCACCGGCCACTGGCAGCTTCACTGGCAGGAGCATAGGCCGCCGCTTGATGAGCACAAAGACGATGGAGTCCTCCCGATTCATCTATCTGTTGTAGAACGGTTATACTTTTATCCGTTTTCAACTGTCTTATGAAATCTGAAAAAAGAAGTATTCTATATGATACTGTCTATTTATTAGTGAACTCCACCATCAGCGACTTTCACTTTAGACACAGGTTTCTATTTATAGAGTTCAGAGATCTGAGAAAAACACCAAGATTATCAATATATCCATGATGTAGAAATAGATTAGCCCCATTTTAATTGATGAACCTAATATTTTTAAAAATATAATAACATGATTTTTTTTCTAAAACACAGTACATACGCGTAGATGATCATATAAACACACAAATGAAACACATCAGGACTTTATTATCCGTATTCTAAATTTATTTCCCATGCATGTATTAGAATGAGGACATACTCATCTGAAGAAATCAACCAGATTGTAAGCAATTTAGTGGACAGTATAAACAAATACATCAACGTGTTCTTCTAATTGAGAAATTCCAGGCAGAACATAAAACTCATAATAAAAGATAACCATCTCATATATCAGGCTAAACAATTTTGGTCCATATTTCAGGACCAAACGCAAAATGCCAATCAATTAGTGCTGCATATGTGAAGTAATAAGAGATTGACATGAATGTAGTGCACATGACAGTGTTTCAACCAATCGAATCACAACAATTTAACCTACCTACTGACCAGATTTGAAAACTTCCATTAAAGCAGTGATTATCATGGCACAAAGTAACAATTCGATGCCAGCTCTATTGAGACTGGATTGGATCCATGAGAACGTAGCTGAAAAGGCTAGGAAAAGAAGATGAACATTTAAGGTCTACCAAAAGGAATAGGGAAAAAGAACAAACAAAAAAGAGGGAGTAATATCAACTGACCCAGTATTTGCTCTTTCAATTGATGTGCGCCGGAACTGCGGCTGCAGATTATGATGAAGCAGTGGCCACAAGCGGCGGCGGTAGTAGGAACTTGCAGCAGCTTGGCGGAGGTAAACCGATGGTGTCAGAGCAGCAACACATGTACTGGCAGCAGCAGCCTGGGTGGAAAAACTGGTATCAAGAACTATACACCCTTATATTAATTTGATCCAGATAGCCGAAACAAAAATAAAGAACTGTCTTAAATAGATGGAGTTCAAGTTCTCGACAATATACTAACGAAACAGAGCTTCGAATTAGGCAGCAAATCAATCCCAAATCCAAGAATTCTACGGATACCAGTTAAATCCAAAGGAAAAAATGACCAAGAAAGCACCTAATTACATATTACTCTCTCAGTCCAGGCCATAAATTGGTTAATCATACCTGCAGATCGACACCAATCTCTCGTGTGATTTGGAGCAGAACACTTGCCACAAACTAATCGAACCAGTCGTTGGGTCAAAGAACTGCGAGCTCGCCCGAAGAAGCGACAACGGGGCAGCTCGGGCGAGACAGGGACAACCTTGCGGTCTTGCTAGCCCGTGCGCTGTGCTCCGTGGCATCCTCACGCTGTCGTCGATGACACTGAGACGCACGAGAGAAGGATTCCCGGAGAGCACCACCTGCCGCACTATGTCCCCACCATGGTGGTGGTTGTCGTCAGAAGTCGAGGTGGAGAAGCAGGATAAGGAGCGAGATGAGGAAGAGTGGGGACTGACCTGAGCGGCAAGCGGTGAAAAGCTCCACGGTGATGAGGGGAAGGCGGCCGGAGGCGGCGGTTGGCAGCGGCGCCGTGAGGCGAAGCGGAGGCGGTGGCGTGAGGCGATGCCGGTGGCCGAGGTGGAGATGGCGGCTCGCCTAGCCGACGGCGACGTGACGGCGGCGGAGGTCAATGCGGCGGCGGCGGTAGACGCGGCAACGCGAGGGGAAGGAGACGAGGGGAAGGCGGCCAGATCCGGACGCTGGCGGTTGGCAGCGGTGGCGTGAGGCGAAGCGGAGGCGGAGATGGCGGCTCACCTCGCCGACGGCGACGCGACGGCGGGGGAGGTCGATGCAGCGGCGCGAGGGGAAGGAGGCGGCGGCGCGTGGCGGCGACGGCGGGAGAGGGGGAGGGAGAGACGAGAGGGAGAAGAGAAGGGGGCGGCGGCAGCTAGGGTTTGGCTAGGGTTAGTGGGCGGTATTTTTCGAAAAAGCCCCTATTCTTCCACGTTTTATAGCGCCATCCTAATTTCCGATTTTTCTCTTCTTATAATGGAATATCTGGATTCTCTAAGGGCCTAAACGTAAAAAATCAGCTCACAGTGACTATTGGTAAGGGATGCCGATCGAATTACACATGAATCGGAGGGCTTTTTCACAAATATCCACCCCGCGCACTGTAGATACTGTAGAGAAAATCCGACGTGGCACGCGCGACCGCCCGCCCCTCACGCGCCCCTTAATCAACTTTGCTATACGTCCGACGCATGTGTCCGATGCATGTACGACTGAAACGGCGGAAAAAGAGCAATGACGGTGTCAGATATGATTACGGGTCACTGGGCCTCGTTGTTGTTTGCTTGCGTCCTGGACTTTCTGTACACTAAGGCCAGTCTAGCTGAGAACATGTATCGACATAGCTTAAGTTGCTATTAAAATGATTCACTCAGATGTTAGATTAGTTTAGGCCTTAAGAATGTGAAACCAATATATTCTCACAGCTATAACATGCAAGTCCTTAAAAAAGCCATAACATGCAAGCAAAAAATGATTGACCAGACTTGTGAAAGGCAAGGCACCACGGCTTCCATTTCCATATTCATGGTCAAAATCAGTTGATTAAACAGAATACAAATAGAGTGACATTCAAAATACAGGGAGAGGAATCGACGCCGGAATACGGAGCTTCGGCTGGACTTGGGCTTTTAAAAGGCCCAACAATCACAGCCCACTAAGTTAAATAGCTCACGCTCACAGATGACGTCGTCGACTAGTCGTATGATAGTCGTACAGATCCATTGTGTGTATAGCATTTTTGCCCCTTAATATACTCCGATTATTCTCAACGCCTCCGCGAGCTTCCTGCGTGTGCCCCTACTACCCCGTACCCCGTCCCGTTGCTTCCAGAACGTTCCACCACCTCCCGGATGCACTGCTCCAGCCACATCTTCCTGCTCCAACCGTGTGGCCACACCCAGAAACATAGGATCAGCCTACTACGAGGTTTTTACCGGTTCAGAGAACACTAGTTGGGATTGATATGGACTAATGATATGCATTTACCGAAAATGTTTGAAAAGTTCTTATCATCAAATGATTATAATTTATGATTTATAATAAATAAGTGGACACATTTTCTAATATACCTCCTTCAACTCTGATCGACAAAGGGCTAACATCAAATACTACTCTTATTGACCGGATCAAATATCTTTTCTTATCTTACAACATAATAAATAAAATCGAAGCTAAGGTCCTGATCGTCTCCACTACAAGTAGATAAAATTTTAGATATTCGTGACATACTTTTCAAACTGCTAAATGATGTGTTTCGTGTAAAAACATTTTATATAAATATTGCTCTAAAAAGCAGATTAATTAAAATTTCAAGTTTGTAATAATTAAAACTCAATTAATCATACGTTAATACCACCTCGCACCTAAGTTTACATCATCTGAATACAGATATATGTCACAACATGGTATTGGTAAGAAAAATAATACTACTTGTATAAAAATATCGTGTACAAGTATCTAATAAAAATTGAATCTTCATTTCATTTTTACAGAAATTAACTAGATTGAACAGGTGATATTATTTCTAATATGTGTAGCATTACTCTAATATATAAGTATTATCACAGGAGTGATATGAACTGAAGTGATTTACCACCACAAACCATAGTAAAAAAAAAAAAATCCAAGGGAAGAAGAGGCCACAGGCTGGCCTCCAAAGTGTGGTGGCCACACGCGAAGTCTATAAAACCCTCCCTCCCCTTCCTTATCCTTCCCCCAACCTCTCGCCATTTCTCCCCCTCCAATCTCTCAAAAAACCCACCACTCGAATCCACCACGACCTTCTCCTTCCTTCCTCCCTCCCCTCCTCCCCTAGGGTTTCGTGAATTAGCTAGTACCAGCGGTCTCTCTCTCTCCCTCCTCTCGGTGGCCATGGCGACCACGACCTTCCCCACCTCGACCCCCTTCTTCGCCCACCATGGCAGGCGGCGGCCGTTCCCGTCCGTCTCCGTCCGCACCGCCGCCGCGGTGTACGGGCGCGGCGGGGGCCGGAGGTGGCGGCCGCTGCGGGTGGCGTGCGAGAAGGTGGTGGGGATCGACCTCGGGACCACCAACTCCGCGGTGGCGGCCATGGAGGGGGGCAAGCCGACGATCGTCACCAACGCCGAGGGCGCCCGCACCACGCCGTCGGTCGTCGCCTACACCAAGTCCGGCGACCGGCTGGTGGGGCAGATCGCCAAGCGCCAGGCGGTCGTCAACCCGGAGAACACCTTCTTCTCCGTCAAGCGCTTCATCGGCCGCAAGATGAACGAGGTCGACGAGGAGTCCAAACAGGTCTCCTACCGCGTCATCAGGGACGACAACGGTAACGTCAAGCTCGACTGCCCCGCCATTGGCAAGCAGTTCGCCGCCGAGGAGATCTCCGCCCAGGTATAGGGGGGGCTTACGCTTTGTGATTGTTTACCATGTGTTGGAATTGATCATCAATTGAGGGGTTCTGACGGCTAGAATCTAGAAAGAATGCCTTGGAAGATGGAATCCTGTTGCGTTGTTTAGATGTGGCCAGTTTTGATTTCTAGCTTATAGGATCGTGATTGTTCATGAAGCTCTATGGAATAATGGGTTAATGGTTAATTGCTTAATCTCGCCTTGACTTCTCTTGATGCCAACAATAGCACAGCTTCCATAACAGTGCTTTTGGTGTCTCACAAATAGAATCCCATCCTGTATGCTTTGTTTAGCATATTCTTCACTAAACTATAGAATTCTTTTTTTTTATAAAAAAAATGGCACTTCACAAAAGGGAATGCAGGTAGTAGGATATTTGTACTGAACAGCTCCTTGCTCTTTGTATATATCTAAATATTTGCACGTGGATTTTTCATGCAGTCTATATATATATATATATGGACTGAGTTAGACATCTTATATGCTTTGAGCTTGACAGCTTGTAGTGCAAATCCTGCGGGTTCCCTTCATGTTTTGTTTTCATCAGTACAATATTTCCTACTGGTGTTCTTTTATCAATTACTAGGCCTAGATGGGTAATTTTGGTGGAGTCGAATGTGCCATTTTCTTTTGGGGATCTGTTGGCAAAAACTGAAATAGCATGTGCATGCAAATGTTTTATGTATGCCTGCAAAGTAAGTTTTAGGGTTCAAATTGTTTTTAATCTGAGTGTTGATCATTTAATGTTCTCCAGGTGCTTAGAAAGCTGGTGGATGATGCATCAAAGTTCTTGAACGACAAAGTCACAAAGGCAGTGATCACAGTCCCAGCATATTTCAATGACTCACAAAGGACAGCAACAAAAGATGCTGGCCGGATTGCTGGGTTGGAAGTTCTCCGCATCATAAACGAGCCTACTGCAGCATCTTTGGCATATGGGTTTGAAAAGAAGAACAATGAGACCATTCTTGTTTTTGACCTGGGAGGAGGCACATTTGATGTTTCAGGTATCTATCCTACAATTACGGTGCCTTTGTGAGCACTATTTGCAACTACAAGTTTTAACCAGTTATTGTTGTTTTAACCACTATTTGCATATTTTCACGTACTCTGTTGTAGTGTATTTTTTATTGACATAACATAACCAAGTGAAGTATTTGCAAAAAAACTAAAAATAAAAGCATTTTTTCTTGCTGTTATGGACAATTATTTTTTCAGTAATTTAATTACATTCAGTTGTAGTTCTGACAGTTGTAATGAATTTTCAAAGGTTAATGCTGGTCTAAACAACTTTTTGCTAAGTGCTATGAGGACTCTGTATGCTCAAATACTACGATCTTATGTCCAAATACGTTGTGATAATTTGTGACAGGAGAATGATTAGGTTCCTCAGAAAAGGGGCATTTCCAGACTGAAGGAATTATTATAGTAACATTATGCCATTATGGTCACATTGTGTTGTGTTGATAAGATCAAATCTGTTCTATTGAACTTTGTTTATCCATTCATCCTTCTGGGTGTACTTCATTTTGGTTCGTCTGTCAAATGTTAATTAAATTAACACTTTTCATCTCTTAAATGAGAATTCAGCTCCTAACTATATTTTGGGTGATGATTTCAGTTCTTGAAGTTGGTGATGGCGTTTTTGAGGTGCTGTCTACATCAGGTGACACTCACCTTGGTGGTGATGACTTTGACAAGGTTAGTTTTGCTTTCCGAGATTTCAAGGAACAGTCTTTTTCAATATATAAAATTAAGTTTTTAGTAGTATTAATGTGTTGATATGGACTCAAGTTTTGAACTATACATATCGGAATCATTAAGAATTGATTTAGGGACTCAATTAGTTTCATAGTGAAGTATATTCCATCCAAATCTTTGATTATTTATGAGTCTTTAGTTCTGGGTGATTAGGGGATGATAAGTTGGCAGTAAATTCAGTACTACATATATATGCCCTATGGTTTTTCTTGAAGTTCTTATCTCATCTCTAGTCAAACTGGGGACAGTGAATAAATAATAAATTTCTCTATGGTGGAATTTTGGATGCCTGAATTATTAGAATCTTCATTAAACATGTACGATATGATTAAACAAATGGATGGACCGACTCAGTAATCGTAATATTCTAATTAATCATTTGGTAATCATATCTTTTGCTTAATTTGAAGGGTATTACGTCATGTATATTTGTTATAATTTTCTGTAGCTGCTAGATCTTTTAGCATCGTTTCTTACTGTTCTACAAGATGCATATGCTCACAATTCATTGTCATTGGCAGAGGGTTGTTGATTGGCTGGCGGGGAACTTCAAGAATGATGAAGGTATTGACCTACTAAAAGACAAGCAGGCCTTGCAACGTCTTACAGAAGCAGCTGAGAAGGCAAAGATGGAGCTATCATCCTTGACCCAAACAAATATCAGGTTATCTTGCTTGACCGCCTTGATTTGCTGCAGCATTGTGCTATTGGACTGTTTCCTTTTGGGTAGCAATCCTTTGATTCCCTTGGTTGATTCTAACCATTGGTTATGCTTCTTTCAGTTTACCCTTCATTACAGCTACTGCTGATGGGCCCAAGCATATCGAGACAACTCTTACCAGGGCTAAATTTGAGGAGCTATGTTCAGATCTTCTTGACAGGTACATATGATCATACCTTGTTAATTAATGCTCATTTGAACCATGGACATGCATGTATTTCTTTGTATATGCACTTGACAACTACTATATGTATGATAAATTAGTTCTATTAAGATAACTCAAAAATAGAAAAAAATGACACACTGCTAATGTTTTATCAACTGTCTTCTAGGTTGAGGACCCCTGTGGACAATGCCCTCAGAGATGCAAAGTTGTCATTTAAAGACATAGATGAGGTGATCCTTGTCGGTGGCTCCACCAGAATTCCAGCTGTGCAGGATCTTGTGAAGAAAATGACTGGAAAGGACCCCAATGTGACTGTCAACCCTGATGAGGTTGTTGCACTTGGAGCAGCTGTTCAGGTGAGTTAATCATAGCCCAAGTTAACTGCTGCTGCCTAAATGAGTCTACCATACTACTTATATACTTGTGATATCATATCACCAAAAGCATTGCAATGGATTTTAAAATAAATGTGCTATTTTGTTCTATCCTTACATGTGGAAAACTTGCAACATTGTTCACACTAGTAATATGAAATCTGCGGAGAATGTGACGATATAAATGATCCTTAAAAAAATGGTTTGAAATGGATGCGATGGGTAAAGGCCTTGTCATCACAACCAACTCCTTTTGTCAGGTTCTGGAGATATTGGTTGGGAAAAATATGTTGTCATAAAAACTGAAGTTCAATATGCTGCTCTAGATAAATAATGTCAGGCAAGACTCAGACGGAATTTAGTACATCATATGCATGGTATCTAAATTTTAGCTACAGGGAGCAATCAGTGTGTCTCACTGGTGTTCTAGGATTGATTATCTTCTAGAGTCAGAAAGCAAATGTACTCTACTTCTACAGAATATCTGACTGGCAAAATTTTGACAACAGGCAGGAGTGTTGTCTGGTGATGTGAGCGACATTGTTCTTCTTGATGTAACACCGCTTTCTCTGGGTTTGGAGACACTGGGTGGTGTGATGACCAAGATTATCCCAAGGAACACAACTTTGCCCACCTCCAAGTCAGAGGTCTTCTCAACCGCTGCTGATGGCCAGACTAGCGTGGAGATCAATGTCCTCCAAGGAGAGAGAGAGTTTGTCAGGGACAACAAATCTCTTGGTAGCTTTCGGCTTGATGGAATTCCTCCTGCCCCACGGGGTGTTCCACAAATCGAAGTTAAGTTTGACATCGATGCCAATGGCATCCTTTCTGTCAGCGCCGTAGACAAGGGTACTGGAAAGAAGCAGGACATTACGATAACTGGTGCCAGCACATTGCCGAAGGATGAGGTATGTCTCGAGCAAACTCGCAGTCACTGTCTTATTGACTAATACCTGCTAGGATCTTATATTGACTTATATCCATCAAAAACTGTTCAGGTGGAGAAGATGGTTGAAGAAGCAGAGAAGTTTGCCAAGGAGGACAAAGAGAAGAGGGACGCAATCGACACCAAGAACCAGGCAGAGTCTGTCATCTACCAGACTGAGAAACAATTGAAGGAGCTCGGTGACAAGGTCCCAGGCGATGTGAAGGGTAAGGTTGAGGCGAAGCTGACGGAGCTCAAGGACGCTGTTGCAGGTGGCTCGACACAGACGATGAAAGATGCTCTCGCTGCTCTGAACCAGGAAGTGATGCAGCTGGGGCAGGCCCTCTACAGCCAGCAGGGTGCCCCAGGAGCAGGACCTACCCCAGGAGCTGATGCTGCCGCTGGCTCTGCTGGCCCATCCGAGAAGCCAGGAGGCGAGGAAGGTGATGTCATCGATGCTGATTTTACAGACAGCCAATGAGCAGGAGAGTAGTTAGGTCCGAAATTTGAAGGAATGTTCCGCGACGAGTTTGAAATTTGTTCCGCAAGATTGTAGGATCTGGGGTGTTTGTTTTTGTTAGATGGGCACCTTTGCTTCATATTTGTGGAGTTTTGGGCGGCGGAGTTTTTGAGTTCTGAGAATTTCACTTCCAAATAGATGATGCTTTCGTTGCTCATACATACATATTCGTATGCCCTGTAGATTCAAGTTGGCAACCGCACCAGCACAAGAAGGAATTACCAAATTTCTGGCAAATTGGTAGCATTGTCAAATTTTGGTAGGATAAACTTAATATTTACCATATTCTCTAGGCATGATCAATTTAGTAACAAACTAAATCTCTAATACCGATTTTTGGGTTCTAACCCTGGCCAGAGATTGGGCCACGTGGCTTCCTATAAATCAAGCTTCACCTCTCTGAAAATCTGCAACGTGTCTCCCTCTCGCACCGTTTCATCGATAACCTTCGCGCAAACGCTGATTAGCACCGTCATCCCGACGGTTTAGCCTGCTTTGAGATACGTGCACGCAATTATACCAATGAGCAGTAATTCCAGTATGGTAGAGTTTTTTTTATGAGGTCAGGCTCACTTTTAGGAAACTACTACCTCCGTCCCAAAATATAGCTACATAGTACTAGATGTAATATTACCTAGTACTGCGAGTACTACGAATTTGGATAGGAGGCCGTCTAGGTTCGTAGTACTAGATAATGTGAATCTGGATAGGAGGCCGTCTAGGTTCGTAGTACTAGATAATGTCACATCTAGTACTAGGTAGCTACATTCTGGGACGGAGGAAGTACGTAGTAGATTATGGATACCCCATACTGTGCATACCTACACGGTATGTATATCCGACTGGGTATAGGGGTACCATATGTAGATAGAGTATCTTTAAAGGGCTCGGGTTATATTCCTAACTTGTGTATCAAGGAAATACCCGGGATTCTAGTCGGTTACGATTGTATTTTATCTTTACTTGCATATTCCGTTAGGAATATGGGTTGTATGTTGTAATACGGACTGTTCTCACTATATAAGGAGGGGTCCGGGTGCCTCTTGGGGCATAACTTTTCTCCCAGATCATACGATCAATAACACACTCTGCGGATCAATTCTCGGACAGGAGTAGGGTATTACTTCTCACTGAGAGGTCTTGAACCTGTATAAAATCACTTGTCTCCAAATCCATCCGCTTTTCCAGCTTGATAGCCACCCCTTTGTATTGCCGAAATCTTGTTTCGACAATTGGCGTGCTAGGTAGGGGTAGCGTCAAGTTTTTCACCGACTAGTGCGATGGGATTCATCTCCAGCATCGACGACTTCGTCTTCCCTCCCGGGCAAGCATTTCGGTTTGGCAGCCTCGACTTCATCACCAACGACTTCGGCAAGATTTCTCTCCTTGACTCGGATTCGAACCAGTCAGGAAGAGACGAGGTCTCCGCCCCGTTCGGCCTCCCGAACTCGGCCGAGATCTACTCCAAGATCATCTCATCCGAGTCGGCTTCAAACCTCTCGGACGAGATCCCATCTACTTCGACACGACCTGATCAAGATGATAGGGCCTATCCTTCGATCCTGATGAAGCTCCCCGACGATTTGGCTGCAGTCTTCACCATAAGGATGTCTTCTCCCTGTAGGTCTAGACG
This sequence comes from Oryza meridionalis, assembly GCA_000338895.3. Taxonomy (NCBI): domain Eukaryota; kingdom Viridiplantae; phylum Streptophyta; class Magnoliopsida; order Poales; family Poaceae; genus Oryza; species Oryza meridionalis. Next base: position 13,199,798 of record CM002528.2, read on the forward strand.
GGATCCGGCTTCGACCCCGATCCAATCTAGCTCCAGGGAAGTCGACGTCATACTTCCGCCTCTCGGGACGGTTTCGATGGAAGAATTGGATGGCTACCTCAGCTCTCCTGGTGTCGACTCTCGACCAACGGAGATCCTCGAGTACGACGACTTCGGCTACCACTATGACTTCAGCAACCTTGACGATTTCGACGAAGGCTACGAAGACAACTACATGCCTCTCTTTTTCGGCGTTTTCATGGCCGATAACGAGACGGCAGAGCAACGTCAAGCCCGAGAAGTAGAAGAACAACGCACATGACAGGAAGCTGAGCGTCGCCGACTGGAAGAGGAGCGACAAGCACAAGAGCGAGACCGGCTGCAGCGTGATCAATAGGAACGCGAACGGGCTGCGAAGGAGGCTGAGGACCGGCGACAACGCGCCCTGGAGGCTGGGCGGCGAGCACGCGAACTCATCAGGCAACAAGACGTTGAAGGGACAGCGGTTTTTTGCACCCCACAGCAAAACGCGGTAGCAGCAATCACCCTTCTAGACACTCTACTTCAGGAAGACGCACCCAACCACATCGTCAACATCTTGAACCAGACCAAGACCATGATCGCCGCCTCGGTCCCGGTCAACTCCGCAAGCGTCCGTACGCCGACTGGCAGCCGAGTTCCACCTCTTCGATCTCAAGACTATCATCAACCGAGCCTCAGCGTCGCCGCCTCAAGATCTAACCACAGGAGCAGGGATCATGGTGACCGATCTGTTCACTCACCTGCCGATAGACAAAGGGAGCACCGGGCCGAACCGCTCGCTCTCCACGTCGCAGGCATCCCGTCGATCTTCGCGATACAATCAACCGGCGTCGCGCGGAAAGAGTCTATATTCCACACCATTCACCAGACCGTTATGACGATGATGTGGATGGAGTTGTAGCTTTCACGAGCGACCTGCGTCAAGTGGATTGGCCGGCCGGCTTCAAGCCGACTGGAATCGAGAAGTATGACGGCAAAACAAACCCTGAGTCTTGGCTCACCGTCTACGGTCTCGCAATTCGCGCAGCAGGAGGAGATAGCAAAGCCATGGCAAATTATCTACCCGTGGCTCTAGCGGATTCTGCCCGATCCTGGCTTCACGGGTTACTCCGTGGTACGATTGGATCTTGGGCGGAGCTTCACGAACACTTCATCGCCAACTTTCAGGGCACCTTTGAACGCCCTGGCACCCAGTTTGACCTCTACAATGTGATCCAGAAGCCAGGCGAATCCCTTCGGGATTACATCCTACGTTTTTCTGAACAACGCAACAAGATCTCTAACATTACCGATGACGTCATCATTGCCGCTCACACTAAGGGTGTTCGTCATGAACTCTTAGTCGGCAAGTTCGGACGCAAGCCTCCCAGGACAGTCAAGCAGATGTTTGAAAAAGCCAATGAGTACGCCAAAGCCGAAGATGCTGTCACTTCGTCCAAGCAGTCGGGCAGTTATTGGAAGCTCAAGAAAGATGCGCTAGCTACAGGGGGGAGTGGAAGTACCATCCATAAGGATCGTAAGCGTAAGCCCGAGGACCTTGTGGCAACTACAACACCATCTTCTCGACAGCGATCGCGTATCAATACCTTTGACAAGATGATGAACGCTCAGTGCTCGCATCACCCGAATTCAAATCACGCGGCCAAAAGATTGCTTCATCTATTAACAGTTTGCAGAACAATACGCCAAGAAACCACGGAAGCCGACTGACGGAGAACAGAGCACATCAAAGAAGGATGATGAAGACGACGCACCGACTGGCTTTCAAGATTCTCGCAAGGAACTCAACCATATTTTTGGTGGACCCCAGGCTTACGAGTCCAAGCGGAAGCAAAAGCTGACTAAAAGGGAGATCAACGCCGTCCAGCCCGATACACCCCAATATCTTCGGTGGTCAGAGACAGTAATCAAGTTTGACCGCTCGGATCATCCTGACCGAGTGGTCCACCCGGGCGGTACCCCCTGGTACTAGGCCCAGTGGTTTGCAACGTCAAACTCCGACGATCTCTCATTGATGGTGGCAGTGCACTTAACATTCATTTTGCCAAGACTCTGGACGACATGCAGATCCCTCGGACTGAGCAGAAGCCGAGTAGTGCGCCCTTTCACGGAGTCATCCCCAGGCTGTCTTCTACTCCACTTGGCCAGATCACCTTGCTGGTCACCTTCGGCACTCGGGATAACTTTCGCACAGAGAATATCTGCTTCGAAGTTGTTGATTTTGAGACGGCATACCACGCCATACTCGGACGCCGGCGTTAGCCAAGTTCATGGCAGTCCCACACTACACTACATGATGATGAAGATGCCAGGACCTCGAGGAGTCATATCTCTACGGAGCGACATCAAGCAAGCCGTCACCTGTGACAAGGAAAGCTGCGAGATGGCCCAGACGCACGAGATCATACTTGCTCGGGATGAGATCCGACTGGCTGCATCAATGGCAACCGAAGGAGAAGTGCCTGTGCCCAAGATATCAAAGACCGGAGAAAACGACCCAAGACCAAGAAAATCCCCCTTGATCCCTCTGATCCTACCATAACTGCTGTAATAGGCGCCGAGTTAGTTTGTAAATAGGAAAGCACACTTATCACCTTTCTTCAACCTAATAAAGATATTTTTGCGTGGAAACCATCTGATATGCCTGGTATTCCTAGAGAGGTGATTGAGCACTCTTTAAATGTCAGAGAAGATGCCAAACCTATTAAGCAACGACTCCGCCGTTTCGCACAAGACAGGAAATATGCAATCAAGGAAGAATTAACTAAGCTGTTAGCAGCAGGCTTCATCAAGGAAGTCTTACATCCCGACTGGCTGGTGTTGACGGTCGTTATGGATCAGTTTCGACCGTCAATATTACCAAAATAGAGGAGAACTAGTGATGCTTGCAATGCATATATATGTTAGAATAATAATATTCAACTAGTATTAGGTCTACTAACCTTTTGCAGAGAATAACAAGAAAGTGGAGGAGAATCGACATCAACTCAAACGATAAATCAATCGGACGGTGTCGAGAATTAGACTTATACATTGTCACGCACAGAAATTCCCAAATAGAATTCCAAGCAGAATGTGCATTAAAATCCCCATCCAGGACCGGCCGGGGTACACAAACGACAATGTTGACATTCAGATCCACATCTTACAAACATCATAAAAGTCTTACGAAAATGCAGCGGAAAGACGAAAGATAACAGGAGCTAAGCCTTGACTTGAACTGCAGCGGGAACACCACTCCACAGGCATCCTCGACGGCACGGACAAAGCCTACTCCTCGGAGAGACCACCATCTGACACATACTCGCACTCTGGGGTTGGGGAAAAAAGAGCAAGGCTGAGTACTACCCACTGTACTCAGCAAGTCATACCGGGATAGGGGTATGATGCAGGGATTTATCAAAGGAGAGCTAGAGTGGTTCATTTGCATAAAGCGAGCATTTAAAAACATGAGTTGAAAGAAGTAAATAGTTATAATACTTACTCAATATTAATCATCCACTGTCCAACGCTATCCCACGTTGCAACAGGCCCAACCATCCACCTAAACTATCCCATTTCATTAGACTAAACTAGGATGAGTCTAATCACGGTGAATCTGGTTGACCGCCCATAACCGCGAGCACGGCTATTCGAATAGTTTTACTCTGATCAGAGGTGTACAACTGTACCCACAAGACACAGCCCCACGACACGTTTCCGTGCGCCGACATGCCACCACGACATACCGGAAAGAGGCCGTGACAGGACCCTTCGCACAACCCCCTCTAACCAAGCACACCACACCTCAGGTTTCACCCCCACTCCTCGCAAGGCAGCGGGCAGTCCCCTCTCGTGCCTAGGTGAATCCGGAAGCGACAGAGGCCGTCGCAGGGCCCGCCTCGCTCCATCACGCCCACCCTTGCCTGGATGCGTCAGCTAGAGGAAAGCTACACTACAAGCCCAGCCGTTGCCCACGCTGGCTTGTGGTAAGCACGATAAATTCTTCCAGGGTTTCCCGTGAATCGGTCCTTAATTGCCATGGGTGCGACTAGCAAAACCATGCACCCATAGCCCACCATGTGATTCATTTTAATTAATCAACACTAAAGCGGCGGTACTAACCCAACATTACCATTAGGACCTATAGTCTAACATTAATAGGATTTCCCTCATTGTGTGCTAGTTGAACTAAGCATGGCTAAGCAATCCCTAGTCCAATCTCTAGTCATGTTATATCCCAAGCTAACAAAGGAACATGGTACAGAATAGTACGGCTATGACAGTAGGTAAACATCCCATAGTAACATTATAAAACAATGCAGTATTTGAAGAAAAACAATAGAGCATTTGCAATATAGGATCAACATGCTCAAGTGACAAGCATGACTTGCCTTGCTCTGCTGCTGGAGGAACCTCGGCGACTATCTCGAAGTACACTGGAGCGTCGGAAGAACCGGAATCTAAGCGACATACAAGGCAAACAATGCAAACAGGCTATAAGACTACTGAAACAGAGAACAAAACCATTTTTAACGGATTCTACACATTTTTCTTGATTTACTGAGACTTAAATGGGCTTAAACGGAGCACGGATGAATTAGTTATGAATTTTAGAACATTCACTGTGTTTATTACTATAACAAAAAGCCCTGAAATCATTTACTGTGCAATAAACCCCAGGGCTGACGTCATCAGGGGGGGGGGGGCGGCGCCGACAGGCGGGACCCGCATGTCAGCGGCGCACGGGTGGCCGGTCTACCGTGGACCGGGACCACGCGGGTGGTCCACCGCCGGTCCACGGGATCGACGGCCCGGATCGGCCCGGGGCCGATCGGACGGCGCGGCGGCGGCCTTGCTCGGCTCGGCTCGGCACAAAGCCGGCCGACCGGCCATGGGGGTGCGGCGGCGGCGCACACGACCACCGGTGACGGCAAGTGGCGGCGCGAGCGGCGGCGGCGGATGGCGCACAGGCCGACGGCGGCGGCCGAAGGTGATGGCGAGCGCGCGGAGAGCGGCGGCGCGCGGGGAAAAGTGGGAAGGAGGGAGGAGAGGGGCTCCTTACCGGAGGGCGGCGACCGGAGCGGGGATGAAGGTGGCGGCGACGACCCGGCGACGAGGAGGGGCGGATGGCGGCAGCGGCACCTAAGGAGGGAGAGGAGAGGGGTTAGGGGCTTGGAGGAAACCCGCGGCGACAAAAAAAAATGGCCGGCCGGAGTTGAAGGGAATGGAGGGGCTCACCGACGTGCGAGGACACCGGAGCTACCGAGGGGCTTGGGCGATGTGAGGCGGTGACCGAGGTGCTCCAAGCGGCGGCGAAGCTAACAGCGGAGGCGGCTAGACGCGGTGGCGGCTCTAGTGGCGGCGACGCGCAGCTGGAGGCAGCGGCGAGCGGTGGCGCGGGCGGCGAGTGGCGCGAGCTCGGTAGGAGTCACGGGAGGGAGCGGCGAGAGCGGAAAGGGGAAAAGGAGGGCACGGGGAACATTTTATAGGCGGAGGGGGAGGCGGACGTGGCCGGGAGGACCTCCGATTTCGCCGCCGACGTGGGGAGGAGAGAGAGAAAATGGGGGGATTCAAAATGCGAATCCCGCCCCTTTCGGGCGCACACGCGGGCCGGGAGACGCGGGGGGAGAGGGCGGCGACGTGGGGAGGGCGCGGGGGCGGCGCGGCGTGGGCGCGGGAGAAGCGGAGGAGGTGGGCGCGGTGGTTTCGGCGGCGGTTGCCGACGCGGCGGCGTGGGCGCGAGGTGGGAGACGGGCCTGACAGGTGGGCCCCACCTGTCGGTGACCCCGGGTGAGAGGAGGCGGGCGGCCGGGTCGCGCGGGCTTAGCTGGGCCTCGGCCTGCGGCCGACCCAGCGGGAAGAGGGGGAGGAAAAAGGAGAGTGGGCCGGCGGCCCAAGAAGAGGAAAAAGGAGGGAAAAGAAAAAGAAAAAGAAGAAAGGATTTGTCCTGGGATTTAAAATTGCATGTGCTCAATTTTAATTTGTTAAAATTATTTCTAGGGCTCTGAAAATTCCACTAAAAATCTTGTTAGCGAATTTCGACATGTAGAACTCAAGAAAAAATTCCACATGCCAATTCCGATTGTTGTTTGCATTAATTTATTAAGGTTTACTCTTGCTTTACGCTGGTATTTTCTTGAGACCATCTATAATTTCAATTTAGGCTTGGGAAAGAACTTCAGGGTGTGACAAACCTACCCCCCTTAAACGGAATCTCGACCCCGAGATTCGGAAGAGCTGGCGAAGAGGTGCGGGTGGGCGGCCTTCAACTCATCTTCCCTTTCCCAGGTTGCTTCCTCCTCAGAATGGTGGCTCCACTGAATCCGGCAAAACCTGGTGACCTTGTTTCTAGTCCTCCTTTCGCTGGTCTCAAGGATGCGAACTGGCTTCTCCACGTAGGTCAGATCCTCCTGGAGGTCGATGTGCTCCGAATCGGCCTGTTCTTCGGGTACCCTCAAGCACTTCTTTAATTGGGATACGTGGAACACGTCATGGATGCCGATCATGATGGAAGGAAGCTCTAGCTGATAAGCAACTTCTCCCCTTCGTTCCAAGATTTTGTATGGTCCCACGAAGCGTGGTGCCAACTTGCCTTTCGTCTGAAAACGGTGCAACCCCCGGAGCGGAGTAACACGAAGGTACACGTAGTCCCCTGCTTCAAACGTGAGCTCTCGTCGGCGGTTGTCCGCGTAGCTTTTTTGTCGAGACTTTGCAATCCTCAGCCTCTCTCTGACAGTCCTGACTTTCTCTTCGGCTTCCGTTAACACTTCTGTTCCGAACAGTTGACGTTCGCCTGTCTGATCCCAGAAGAGAGGTGTGCGGCACTTCCGTCCATACAATGCTTCAAACGGTGCCACTTGGAGGCTGGCCTGATAGCTGTTGTTGTAAGAGAATTCTGCATAAGGCAAGCTTTTATCCCAAGCTCCACTAAAATCAAGTGCGCAAGCCCTTAACATGTCCTCCAATATTTGATTAACTCGCTCGGTTTGACCATCGGTCTGCGGATGGTAGGCTGTGCTGAAATTCAACCGGGTTCCCAATTCCTCTTGCAATTTCTGCCAGAACTTTGAAGTGAATTGGCTCCCTCGATCAGATACTATCTTTTTGGGTACTCCATGTGGACACATGATCCTTGCCAGGTACAGCTCTGCCAATTTCTTCCCCGTATAGGTGGTATGTACTGGTATGAAGTGGGCAACCTTAGTGAGTCGATCCACGACTACCCAGATTGAATCGTGACCCGATGATGTCCGGGGCAGTCCTGTTATAAAGTCCATTCCAATCTCCTCCCATTTCCATTACGGGATTTGAAGAGGTTGGAGTAAACCTGCTGGCCTTTGGTGCTCTACCTTCACTCGTTGGCAAACGTCGCAGAGTGCGACGAATTCAGTTATTTCCCTTCTCATGCTGACCCACCAAAACTTTTCTTTGAGGTCTTGATACATTTTGGTGCTGCCTGGATGAATGGAGTACTGAGCCTGATGAGCCTCGGTGAGTATCAGGCCTTTCAGTTCTTTATCCTCAGGTACGCACAATCTCTCTCCCAACCAGATTGTGCCATGTTCTTCTTCGTGGAAATCCCGGGCTTTTCCGACCCTCATATTCTTCTTCAGCTCGGCTATTTCAGGGTCATTTACTTGAGCTGCTCTAACTTGATCCACGAGCGTAGGCCGTGCTTCCAGAGCGGCTACGAATCCGTGTTCAACGACTCCCACGTTGAGACGTTCAAGCTCCTGCTGCAATTCTCCATACATGCCCTTGATGCATAGGGCATTGCAGTAGCTTTTCCTGCTTAGCGCATCTGCCACCACATTGGCTTTACCCGGGTGGTAGTGAATGCTCATGTCATAGTCTTTGATTAGTTCCAACCATCTTCGTTGTCGGAGATTTGGGTCCGGTTGGGTGAAGATGTATTTCAGACTCTTGTGGTCCGTATATACTTCGCAGCGGTTGCCAATCAGATAGTGCCTCCAGATCCTCAAAGCATGAAGCACTGCTGCCAATTCCAGGTCATGAGTTGGATAATTCCCTTCATGTGGGCGCAACTGCCGCGAGGCATACGCAACCACTCTGCCCTCTTGCATTAGAACACATCCAAGCCCGTGGCGGGATGCGTCGCAATAGACTTGGAAGTCTTTCATCTGGTCGGGCAGAATCAGAACTGGAGCGGATACTAATTTCTTCTTGAGCTCCTCAAAACTCTTGTCACACTCAGCGGTCCATTTAAACTTCTCATCTTTCTTAAGCAACTGAGTCATGGGTCGGGCGATCCTAGAGAAGTTTTCAATGAATCGGCGGTAATAACCCGCAAGTCCAAGAAAACTCCGAATCTGCGACACGGTCTTCGGTGGGGCCCATTTGGTAACTGACTCCACATTCGATGGATCAACTGCCACGCCCTGAGCTGTAATAACGTGACCCAGAAATTTAACTTCTGACAACCAGAAGTCACACTTGCTGAACTTGGCATATAACTGGTGCTCCTTCAACTTCTCGAGTACCAGACGGAGATGTTGCTCATGTTCTTCTTCGGACTTTGAATAGATAAGTATGTCGTCGATGAACACCACAACAAACTTGTCGAGAAATTCCATCAACACTTTGTTCATCAGATTCATGAAGAATGCGGGTGCGTTGGTAAGTCCGAAAGACATAACCGTGCACTCATATAGCCCGTACCGAATAGTGAAGGCCGTCTTTGGAATATCCTCTTCCCGAATTCTCAACTGGTGGTAGCCTGATCGCAGGTCTATCTTAGAAAACACTTTAGCCCCCTTCAGTTGGTCAAACAAATCATCGATCCGCGGTAAAGGATATTTGTTCTTGATTGTGACCTCGTTGAGTGCGCGATAGTCGACTCACATCCTCTTCGTCTTATCCTTTTTCTCCACAAAAATGACTGGTGCGCCCCAAGGTGAAGTACTTGGTCGAATGTACCCTTTCTGCAGCTGCTCATCGACCTGCTTCTTGACCTCTGCTAGCTCGTTGGCTGCCATTCTGTACGGTCTCTTGTAAATTGGAGCGGTTCCTGGTGCCAAATCAATCCGGAATTCAATCTCTCTCTTGGGTGGCATGGTAGTGAGGTCTTCGGGAAATACTTCTGGGTACTCGCAAACTATGGGAATCTCTTCCAATTTCCTCGAATTCTTCTCCTCGATGACCACGGGGATTTCCACCTCAATCTGATTCAAAGAGACCCCTTGCTTTGGTGAGACTAGTGATTTGTACACTACTGTTTCTCCCTTCTCGTTGGTCAAGGTGACTGTGCGATTCGCACAATCAATGACTCCCTTGAATTTGGTCAGCCAATCCATCCCAAGAATGACATCTAGGTCTTTGGATTTCAGAAGAATGAAGTTGGCTAGAAATGGTGATCTTTGGATTTCTATTGTTATAGAAGGGCTGAATTGTACCGAAGTGGAGCTATCCCTTGGGGTATGAACCCGCATTGGTGTGCTAAGTTCCTCTCCTATTAACCCATGCATCCTGACAAACTTCTTTGAAATGAATGAATGCGTTGCACCAGAATCAAAAAGTACTATTGCAGGGATTGAGTTAACAGGAAATGTACCTAGTACGACCTCTGGTGCTGCTTGTGCCTCCTCCGCGGACGCGTGGTTGACACGGGCCTGGACAAACCTTGGCCCGGCACGCCTAGGCTTCGGGCATTTGTCAGCGAAGTGGCCAAGCTCGCCACAGTTGAAACAGGACCCTGGTTTTGTCCCAGTCTCCTTCTTGGCTTGCGCGGACGGAGCTGACTGTGCTGGTGCCATTGGTGGGTGTGGAGCTGCACTGCAGTTGGGCTGACTGCCACGGTAGTTCTGGCTGCCACTGGCGCCCTGATGGAAGTTGCTGGCATTGTAAGGGCGGTGCTGGCGGACGATCAGGGTGGTAGGTCCACCCTGCTGCCCGGGAGTGAAGCGCGGTCGCTGGTGGCTCCCTTGGTTGGACCGGAACTGCGCCGCCTTCCTCTTCCTATCCATTTTGTTGCGCTGATCCTCCTGACGGATTGCCTTGTCAACCAGCCTCTCAAAGTCGGCGTAATCTCCAGATATCAACTGGTTGGTTAGCTCATCATCCAGACCTGCTAGGAATTTCTCCTGCTTCTCAGCGTCAGTACGGACATCCTCCGGTGCATATCGCGCGAGGCGATTGAACTCATGGAGATACTCCGTCACTGTCCTGTTGCCCTGGTGAAGTGCTCAGAATTCCCTCTTCTTTTGTGCCACGACCCCATCTGGCACCTGCGCCTTCCTGAAGCTGCGGCAGAACTCCGCCCAAGTGACTTCCGTGCCTGGCGGGCGGGTAGCCATGTGATTGTCCCACCAAGCTGACGTGGGACCTTGGAGTTGGTGTGTGGCGAAGGCGACCTTCTCCTGATCGTTGCACTGCAGGAGATTTAGCTTCTTCTCTATGGCATGGAGCCAGTCATTTGCCTCCATAGGGCTGGTGGTGCTAGAAAAGGTGGGTGGTCTGACGCGTAGAAACTCCGGCAGTTTGGACGGAGGGGGAGGGGGACCAAACAGCTGCTGCTGCTGCTGCTCGGCTTGCTGCTGCATCCTCTGGTACATCTGCTGGTGCTGCTGCTGCATCTGCTGCATCATGGCTGTCATCATCTGCGTCTGATGAGCCATTACTTGGGCAAGGGTCGGATTCTCGGGGAGTGGTGGCGGACCATTACCAGAATCGCTGTTGGGATGCACCCCGTCAGTGCGCTCTTCGCCATTGCTGCCCTTGCCTGTTGTGCGGCTACCATTCCTGGTGTAGACCATCTGGAGGAAAAGCAGATGGGAGGGGGGGGGGGGGGAAGAAGGAAAACAGATGCTCAAGAACTAAGCTTTATTATATAGGACTTTAAACTGCAATTGTTCTGATCTGAATTAAAACACTTAAAACAACAAGCAAAAATCCTTATTAAGACAGCCATATCATAGGCACATGATATCGACCGTCAACTAACCCACAAGCGAGCAGACCTAAACACACAAACTAATAGGCAAAAGCTAAACAGTCGATAAACTAATGGAAAGCGAGCCTAATGCTCGGAACGGCTCCTGCGGTCGGTGGAGTCGAAGGCGTCCTCCTGCTCGTCACCAGGTCCCTCTGAGCGGCTCCTAGAGTCTGGCAGATACGTCTCGCCACTGCCCGGCTCTGTGCCACTAGAACTGCTGCTGCTGCGGTCGCGGCTGCCACTGGGAGTAGCAGGCAACCAACCCCCATTGCCACTGGCGGGACCCCTAGCGGCTGACGCTGGAGCGAAGGAGAGAGCGGACGCGGGAGCTGACACTGGAACTGGAGCTGGAGCTGCGGGAATTGCGGGCGGAGGTGGGTTCCTGGGCGCAAGCTGAATGCGCACGGGTGCAGTCGTCGTCTTGCGGGGCGTGGTGCGGATCCGGACTCCTCCTGGCGCTGGGAGACCCTTCAACTAAGCATTCTCCTTCTTCAGGCGTGCTATCTCATCCTTCAGAGCTATGATCCTCACGAGCTTCCCATCGTTCAAGGCCTTGGACGCCTTGTGCAGATCCGAGTGCATCCAGTCCATCCCTTTCATCACGGCGCACATGTGACCAAAGGTGGTGTCGTTCTCGCCGGCTGTCGGACGGAAAGTACTGACATCACCACTGCTGGCTCGACGAGGGTGAAATCGGTACGCCGTGTCGTGGAAGATGTAGTTGTGGCACTCCCATAGTCTGGCCATCATGAGGTATGCTGCCTCCTGACAGGCGTGATCTGCTGTGCCTCCGGACGCCTCAACCACCATATTAGCGAGGCAGGTGCCCACATAGCCATGGACCTCCAAGCGGACACGGTGAGGAAGCTCGCCACTGAGCGGTGGAACAGTCGTGTACTCCGGCGCATTGGGGTAGCCCACCACCAGTGTCATGCGAGCCAATTCTGCCACAAAGTCATCCATGCCTTCTCCGCAGTGGTTGGGTGGGTGGTCAGCCATCCAGAGAAGACAAAGGGGTAGGATCAATGCATGCTCAAATCCAAGTTTAAATAAAGCAGCAAAGGACTCAAATAAGAGAAACAAATAAAAGCACAATTTTATGCATAGATCATTTTGCATGAGAGCAAATAAATAAGATGGACTTACATAGCGATAAAATAATGGGGAAATTAGATACATACTAATAATAACAATAAAAGCAGAAATACCTTGCAACCCACATTCCTGAGCTAGGACCTAATGCATTTCACCCATCAAATCCCAACTGACTGACGCATAAATCTCAAATAATTTTACTAAAACCCTAGACCGACTTGTTTCGACGAATCTCACTTAAACGAGCGACCAAGATTTTTCCCTTGAACCACAAGAATAGATCCCAATTTTCCCAGAACAAATCCAAATGCAAAGAACATATGCAATGAAAAGGATTCAGAGGGCTCTTAGGTTTTTCCATTTGGCTTGTCCTACGGTCAAGGTTGGCTCTGATACCAACTTGTCACGCCTAGAAATTCCCAAATAGAATTCCAAGCAGAATGTGCATTAAAATCCCCGTCCAGGACCGGCCGGGGTACACAAACGACAATGTTGACATTCAGATCCACGTGTTACAAACATCATAAAAGTCTTACGAAAATGCAGCGGAAAGACGAAAGATAACAGGAGCTAAGCCTTGACTTGAACTGCAGCGGGAACACCACTCCACAGGCATCCTCGACGGCACGGACAAAGCCTACTCCTCGGAGAGACCACCATCTGACACATACTCGCACTCTGGGGTTGGGGAAAAAAGAGCAAGGCTGAGTACTACCCACTGTACTCAGCAAGTCATACCGGGATAGGGGTATGATGCAGGGATTTATCAAAGGAGAGCTAGAGTGGTTCATTTGCATAAAGCGAGCATTTAAAAACATGAGTTGAAAGAAGTAAATAGTTATAATACTTACTCAATATTAATCATCCACTGTCCAACGCTATCCCACGTTGCAACAGGCCCAACCATCCACCTAAACTATCCCATTTCATTAGACTAAACTAGGATGAGTCTAATCACGGTGAATCTGGTTGACCGCCCATAACCGCGAGCACGGCTATTCGAATAGTTTTACTCTGATCAGAGGTGTACAACTGTACCCACAAGACACAGCCCCACGACACGTTTCCGTGCGCCGCCGACATGCCACCACGACATACCGGAAAGAGGCCGTGACAGGACCCTTCGCACAACCCCCTCTAACCAAGCACACCACACCTCAGGTTTCACCCCCACTCCTCGCAAGGCAGCGGGCAGTCCCCTCTCGTGCCTAGGTGAATCCGGAAGCGACAGAGGCCGTCGCAGGGCCCGCCTCGCTCCATCACGCCCACCCTTGCCTGGATGCGTCAGCTAGAGGAAAGCTACACTACAAGCCCAGCCGTTGCCCACGCTGGCTTGTGGTAAGCACGATAAATTCTTCCAGGGTTTCCCGTGAACCGGTCCTTAATTGCCATGGGTGCGACTAGCAAAACCATGCACCCATAGCCCACCATGTGATTCATTTTAATTAATCAACACTAAAGCGGCGGTACTAACCCAACATTACCATTAGGACCTATAGTCTAACATTAATAGGATTTCCCTCATTGTGTGCTAGTTGAACTAAGCATGGCTAAGCAATCCCTAGTCCAATCTCTAGTCATGTTATATCCCAAGCTAACAAAGGAACATGGTACAGAATAGTACGGCTATGACAGTAGGTAAACATCCCATAGTAACATTATAAAACAATGCAGTATTTGAAGAAAAACAATAGAGCATTTGCAATATAGGATCAACATGCTCAAGTGACAAGCATGACTTGCCTTGCTCTGCTGCTGGAGGAACCTCGGCGACTATCTCGAAGTACACTGGAGCGTCGGAAGAACCGGAATCTAAGCGACATACAAGGCAAACAATGCAAACAGGCTATAAGACTACTGAAACAGAGAACAAAACCATTTTTAACGGATTCTACACATTTTTCTTGATTTACTGAGACTTAAAATGGGCTTAAACGGAGCACGGATGAATTAGTTATGAATTTTAGAACATTCACTGTGTTTATTACTATAACAAAAAGCCCTGAAATCATTTACTGTGCAATAAACCCCAGGGCTGACGTCATCAGGGGGGGGGGGGGCGGCGCCGACAGGCGGGACCCGCATGTCAGCGGCGCACGGGTGGCCGGTCTACCGTGGACCGGGACCACGCGGGTGGTCCACCGCCGGTCCACGGGATCGACGGCCCGGATCGGCCCGGGGCCGATCGGACGGCGCGGCGGCGGCCTTGCTCGGCTCGGCTCGGCACAAAGCCGGCCGACCGGCCATGGGGGTGCGGCGGCGGCGCACACGACCACCGGCGACGGCAAGCGGCGGCGCGAGCGGCGGCGGCGGATGGCGCACAGGCCGATGGCGGCGGCCGAAGGTGATGGCGAGCGCGCGGGGAAAAATGGGAAGGAGGGAGGAGAGGGGCTCCTTACCGGAGGGCGGCGACCGGAGCGGGGATGAAGGTGGCGGCGACGACCCGGCGACGAGGAGGGGCGGACGGCGGCAGCGGCACCTAAGGAGGGAGAGGAGAGGGGTTAGGGGCTTGGAGGAAACCCGCGGCGACAAAAAAAAATGGCCGGCCGGAGTTGAAGGGAATGGAGGGGCTCACCGACGTGCGAGGAAACCGAAGCTACTGAGGGGCTCGGGCGATGTGAGGCGGTGACCGAGGTGCTCCAAGCGGCGGCGAAGCTAACAGCGGCGGCGGCTTGATGCGGTGGCGGCTCTAGCGGCGGCGGCGCGCAGCTGGAGGTGGCGGCGAGCGGCGGCGCGAGCGGCGGCGCGAGAGGCGGACGTGGCCGGGAGGACCTCCGATTTCGCCGGCAACGTGGGGAGGAGAGAGAGAAAATGGGGGGATTCAAAATGCGAATCCCGCCCCTTTCGGGCGCACGCGCGGGCCGGGTGTCACGCCCTAAAAATCGCCTAAATTAATAATTCATATTTTAAATCATTTTTAGAAATTATTTTAAAAGCCTACAAGTTAAACTTTAATAATCTAGGAAAATTTTCAACATAAAATTGTTCTAGATAAAATTTTATTAAATACTTTGCTTGTTCCTCTATTTTCTAGATTTTTCTGGGAATTATTTGAGCAAGGGAAGTATTTTTAATAAATGAAACAACATTTCACGAATTATTTTAATTGAAAAAGTTTTAAAACCCTCCCCTGAGCTGTTGGGCCGAATTCGGCCTAACATCTCCTCTCTCCTCGCGCGCGCTTGGCGGCCCAAGTCGGCCCAAGCCGAACCGCCGCCCCGCCTCCTCCTCTAGCCGCCGACATGTGGGGCCCACATGTTGGGGTCATCCCCTACCTCCAGCCGCCGGCCGAGCCAAGCCGGGCGCGCCGAGCCGCCCCCTTCTCCCTTCAAATCCATCTCCAATTCGGCCCCATTTCTTCCGATTGTTTGAGGGATTTTGGTCCTCTCGTTCTCCTTTATCTTTACCCCCAAAAATCGGAGCAAATCGTTGAGTATTTTATCTGAATCGAACTCGTTTTCGAGTTTATCTCCAAAACCGAGTTTTGATTTCCCGGGCCGATTTCCTCTCGGTTGGAGCCCGATCTCTTCAATCCAAGGCTATATATAGCACCTCCTAGTCGTCCTCTTTTGTTTGCCCCCTTTCCCGAGCTCTCTAGTGCCCCGTAGAGCCGTCGCCGCGCCGCCCTAGCCGCCGCCGCCGCCGGCCGTCCTTCAGTCGTGTCGCGTCGCCGGCTCCGCCGTCGCCGCCGCTTGCCGCCGCCGCCTCTAGGTGCGCCAAGGGGTGGGGAAGCTCGGCCGCACATCCCCCTTCGCCGCCGGCCGCTGTAGCCCGCCGCCACCGCGTGACCCGAGCCGCCGCCGCCGCCCCTTCGTCGCCGGTCGTCGTCGTTCGTCGGTTGGTTCGAGGGTGAGTACCGTTGGGTTCGCCTCGTTGTCCTCTTCGTGTAGGTGTCCTCCAAAGTCGCAGCCGACCATCCGATCTCCGGCGAGGTCGCCAACCCGGGCCGGCCATTGATGATGTCATCATGACGTCATCATCGGTTTTTCTTTTTCCCGTTTTTCTAATAGATTAAATCTTTGGAAAATCATAACTAAATAACCGTAGCTCCGATTCGAGTGGTTCAAGTTGCTAATTTTTTCTAAAATTGAGATCTACATGTTAAAAATATCCACATGTACTGTTTATGCTTGTTTTTGTACTGTTTTGTTGATTTTGTTTATTTGCTTTAGTTTCCGACGTTCTGGAGGAGAGTGTTTTCGTTGAGGAAGATTCGGAAGCGTTTGCGGAAGCTCAAGGCAAGTCACACGGATCCCAAACAACCCTTTGAGCATGTTGAACCTGTTTAAAGCTAATGTTTTATTTCAACTTATGTATTATTTTCGAATGTCATCGGGTGGTGAGCCTTTCCCAATTAATTAATTGCCGAAGATAATCTTATTTTCCTATGGGTTATAATTTGATTAGCTTGAACCTTATATATTGGATTGGTTCAGCTAAATGCTATATATATAATTGCTTAGCCATGCTTAGAAAGATAAGCTCATTAGTAGGGTGAATCATATATACTACATTATTACTTATGAATTCAATGGTAGCTCACGATGGTTAATCGTGTTATGATAATTAATGGATAATTAAAACCCGGTTAAGGTGGGTTGTGAGCATGTGGTTTTGAAGGTCGTGCTCATGGCAATTATGGACCGGTTCACGAGCTACTATTGTGAAACATTTACCGTGCCAACCACAAGCCAGCGTGGGCAACGGCTTTATCTTTTGTATAGCATGATTCATTATGGTGTGCCAGACTGAGAAGCGGCGAGAAGTCCGTGGGGGTCGTTGGGGAGTCTATTGCCTCTGATTTTGAGGGGGAGATTATGATCCAGGAACGGTGCACTGTGGTGAGTTGTGTTGTGCGAAGGGTATTGTCACAGTTCCTTTCCGAGGTACCGTGGTGGTGCTGAGGCGCATGGTGACATGTTGTGGGATTGTGTCTTGTGGGTACAGTGGTACACCTCTGATCAGAGTAAAACTATTCGAATAGCCGTACCCGCGGTTATGGGTGAGTCTAACAATGTTTTTCGTGATTAGTCTCACACTACTCATCATTGGTGATAAAAGGTGCTAATTAAATTGACTCCTGGTTTGGAATGGTATATTCCTGTTTTGGAGGTTTGATTTGTACAACCGGGGTTGGTTGTTCAGATGAGGTTGGGCCTATGCAACACAGGTGTGTTGTATGGTGTTTATTTAATACTGATCAATTAATCAACCGTTTTACTATTCTCTTAAATATTTACTAAATGCTGTTTATGCAAATGAGCTACATTATGCCATCCTTTGTTATCCTGTGCACTTGCATATTTGCTGTGTGGCTTGCTGAGTATGTCATATGCTCATTCTTGCAATATTCATTCATCAGAGGAGGAGTATTTCAGTGAAGGTGATGATCTGGAGGACTAGGCTTGGTCCGGGTTAAGTTGTCTGTGGAGTGGAGTCGCCATAGCTGTTCCGTAGTTTGTTTTATTTTTCTTTTTCCGCTGCGTAGAATTTTATTCTCTGAGAGGAACTATCTACCTCTGTAATAATTTATTATATCGTGAATATTAATTAGCTGTTTATTAGTACTCTATTGTCAATTTGTTATTGTGTGCCTCGGCTGATTCCTGGACGAGGACTTAACACACATGTAAGCGTTTGGAATTTTGGATAGAAATTCCGAGCGTGACACCGGGAGACGCGGGGGGAGAGGGCGGCGACGTGGGGAGGGCGCGGGGGCGGCGCGGCGTGGGCGCGGGAGAAGCGGAGGAGGTGGGCGCGGTGGTTTCGGCGGCGGTTGCCGACGCGGCGGCGTGGGCGCGAGGTGGGAGACGGGCCCGACAGGTGGGCCCCACCTGTCGGCGACCCCGGGTGAGAGGAGGCGGGCGGCCGGGTCGCGCGGGCTTAGCTGGGCCTCGGCCTGCGGCCGGCCCAGCGGGAAGAGGGGGAGGAAAAAGGAGAGTGGGCCGGCGGCCCAAGAAGAGGAAAAAGGAGAGAAAAGAAAAAGAAAAAGAAGAAAGGATTTTTCCTGGGATTTAAAATTGCATGTGCTCAATTTTAATTAGTTAAAATTATTTCTAGGGCTCTGAAAATTCCACTAAAAATCTTGTTAGCGAATTTCGACATGTAGAACTCAAGAAAAAATTCCACATGCCAATTCCGATTGTTGTTTGCATTAATTTATTAAGGTTTACTCTTGCTTTACGCTGGTATTTTCTTGAGACCATTTATAATTTCAATTTAGGCTTGGGAAAGAACTTAAGGGTGTGACATACATGAATGGGCTAAGAACTCAGAATTGACACGATAAATTGGGCCAAAATTCACAAGTCTACGAAGTCAAGCAACAGAGGAGGCCACCTGTCGATTTTGGGCCAGGTTGGGCCGGCCCCTGGTTCGGCTGAACCAGGAGGTTCGGTCGAACCTCCCACTCCACCGTTGGATGTGGGGTTTGGCAAGGACGCTCCAGATCTTCTCTTGATGGCGGTTGCGGGGTACTTCTGATATTTCGCAGCGGTTACAACCGTCATACCTGCCTATAAAAGGACTTCACCTTCTCATTTCACTCACACACCTCAAGCAATATCTCTCATTTCTCTCAAGTTTAGTTTAGTAGTATTTAGCTGGTGGAATAGGACTAGAGTAGAAATCAGGATTCCGGAAGCCTTCGGAAGAGTTCGGGTATAGCTCTAATAGGTTTTCTCTTCTCTTTTGTAAGCTTTATACTTTTATTAGAATACTCTTATTTATATATTTATGGTATTGAAATACTTTCCGAGTATATGAATGCCTACTTTACATTATGTTCATGTTATACTGAATACACGGGTAGCTTATCTGGGAGATGCTTTGGTGCGGGTATAATGTTTGCACATGCAATTACTCTATGTCATGACGATGATATTAGAATAGTATCTGGTAGTTTAGACGTGGTGTCTAGATTACGGGATATCATTATTTGGGGTTATATATTGCGGATGAGAGGTGGGCCGCTGATGGTGAAAGCTCAGTACAGATATTCCTCCGCGCTGGTATATAATCCTAAGTTAATTCCCTGGGGAGGGTATTTCTCCATAGTTAGCCCCGGTTGTATGGTCATGACGGGCTGTCGTAAGGAACTCGGCAGTCAGGGGTGGCTTCTCGAAGTACCAGGAAGGCATCGGATAGAGGATATTAGCTAGTATATCGGTTAACTAGAATATATGTGTACTATGTATATTAGAAGTATAGGAGTAGATTTTTCTTTCTCTTTTCCGTCCACTTAGCTAAGTGGCAGCAGGTTTCCCTAAAAAGTTCAGAGCTCAGAATGGGAAGCCCTCTTCGAGCTAAAGGTTTGAAAGGTCGCGGCATGCAGGCAAGGTTTGTGTTTGCTTCATTCGTACAAGCGATTCTTTGCTATAAGTGTGGGGGCTACGATTCCTAGCTCTATCCAAGCCCTGCGTCGAGCTCTGGGCGCCATCGACGCCCGGGGCCCCCTGTGCTGGCTCTTCCGTAGCGGCTGGCTTTGGCCCTGCCGGCTGGCTACAGCACCCAGCTTGGCTTGATCGTGGATAAAGATTGTTGGCTATGGAAAATTTAGTCCTCGCACTCGCGCGAAGATAATCGTTTGCATAGAATTATTATTGCTTATATTTATCTCTCTCCCATCTCTTCCTCGTGGTCCCGCGGTACCTACGTGTCGCGCGCGCGTTTGCCCCCCTTGGTAACAAAAAGTTTGTATTCGCTTCATCCATTCAAACGATTCTTTGCTAAAAGCATGGGGGTTACGATTCCTAGCTCTATCCTAGCCCTGCATTAAGCTCTGGACGCCGTCGACGCCCGGGGCCCCCTGTGCTGGCTCTTCCGTAGTAGCTGGCTCTGGCCCCGCCGGCTGGTTATGGCGCCCAGCTTGGCTTGATCGCGGGTGAAGATTGCTGGCTATGGAAAGTTCAGCCCTCACACTCACGCGGCAATAATCGTTTGAATAGATGAAGTAGAACACGAACAGAGGTTAACAAAAGGCAGGGGCAAGCGAGGTACGCGGCGTAAGGTCACGGGCCCGAGAGAATCTAACAACGTTTGCTGAGTATATACAAGAAACAAGTTCATGGCCTAAGGTACGGGCTAAACTCCCACCGCCCAATTCCCAGAATGATAGGACAGAAGATCGGGCCCACATGTCAACTGACTAGCAGATTGGCGTCAACCCTGACCACCTGGGAAAGGTTTTGGTCAGGGCTAACGCCGAGGGCTACTGTCGGTGATATGGGCCCGGGGGTATCATGTTTAGAGGGAGGAGGCTGCCCCCCAATGCCACGTGGCCCTCCCCCGAGGGGAGTGAGGCCCGAGGTGGGGTGGCGGCCACTCCTTCCCAAAGACTAGTCAGAGGAGGCTGCCCCCCAATGCCACGTGGCCCTCCCCCGAGGGGAGTGAGGCCCGAGGTGGGGTGACGGCCACTCCTTCTCAAAGACTAGTCGGAGGAGGCTGCCCCCCCAATGCCACGTGGCCCTCCCCCGAGGGGAGTCAGGCCCGAGGTGGGGTGGCGGCCATTCCTTCCCAAAGACTAGTCGGAAGAGGCTGCCCCTCAATGCCACGTGGCCCTCCCCCGAGGGGAGTGAGGCCCGAGGTGGGGCGGCGGCCACTTCTTCCCAAAAGACTAGTCGGAGGAGGCTGCCCCCCAATGCCACGTGGTCCTCCCCCGAGGGGAGTCAGGCCCGAGGTAGGGCGGCGGCCACTCCTTCCCAAAGACTAGTCGGAGGAGGCTGCCCCCCAATGCCACGTGGTCCTCCCCCCGAGGGGAGTCAGGCCCGAGGTGGGGCGGCGGCCACTCCTTCCCAAAGACTAGTCGGCCCTGGCCGAGACTAGAGGGAGAAAGGTGCCCCAGGTGCCACGTGGCCCTCCCCCGAGGGGGGATCGGGCCCGAGGTCGGGCGGTGACCGCCCCCTCCTGTGACTAGGGGTCTCGTTCCTCCGACCCCCCTCTCTAGGTCACCACGTACGATGGGTTGGGTGTCCGCCTACAGGTGCCCACCTACCCGCATTTATGACGACCCGAGCAGCCGTGCCATGCCGCATTTAATGCAGCGTGCAGTGTACTCAACCGGTCTGTGACCGGTCGAATGACCGATGGGACTGGGTAGTGCGCTTGTGCGCTGCTCGTGTGTCAGGCAGCGTGCATGTCCCATCAAATAATGATGGTGAGAGGTTCTCATCCTCTTATCCCAGCCGGAGTCGGTCCTCCCGCTCTAGTCAAAGCTAGGCTCCCGTTTCCCGGTGTAATAGGAGCCCAGAAGTCTTCATCCATTAAAAGCAGCTAACATGGGCGCCCCTCGTGTCAGGCGGCAAGATTTGACAGGCCCCATCATCAAGATGACGTGCGCTTACTTCCCAAGTCAAGAGACAAGACAGGCATTTAATGCAAAACACTTCTCTACCAGAGCTAGGTTTTTAGGCCCATGTGGTAACCCCTTGAGGTATAAAAGGAGGTCCAGGCCTAGTATAAAAGGGGGATGGATCCGGGACGATCCATTGGGCGCTCTAGAGCAATCTCTAGCTCCGGATGATCAACACCACATTTTACTTCAACAAGGGGATCTTGTAATCCTTCACTCAAGGAGCATAGCACAGGAGTAGGGTATTACGCTTCTTAGCGGCCTAAACCTGTATAAATCCCTTGTGTCACCTTTGTCTCGAAAAACCTCGGATCTCACCCGCTGCCCCGGCCGAACCAAAAAAGGGGGGCCTCACGGTTCCCTGGTGGAGGAGCTCACCCTCCGACATGGGCTGATAACACAGAGTTAACATGAGCAAACAAGCCCACAATTCACACCATTGGATCGAAGGACCAACAGGGAGCGCACCAACCAAAATGTGGGCTGGTTGGGCCAACCCTGGGTTCGGCCGAACCCCCACCAGCGCCATTAGATCTCCCCTTTGGCATGGACGTCCAGGATGCAGCCTCAATGACGGTTGCGGGGCAGTTAGGACATTTCCAACTGCCACAACTATAAAAGGACCTCCTTTCTTTCCATTCAACACACACCTCAAAAATAAGATCAAGAGCCCTCAAGTTTAGTTTAGTAGTTCTAGTGCTAGTGGAGTAGGAAATAGAATAGTCTTCATAGTCCTCGAGCCTTCATGAGATTTCGGGTATGGCTCTAGTAACTTTCCTCTTTTCTTTTGTAAGATTTATTGAATTAATAGAATATTATTATTTATACACTTTCAATATCTTATTCCATTCATATTATTTGAGTACCGACTTTACTTTATACTTTACAAATATAGTTGTGTGACTAGCTTACCAGAGAGGTGTATTGGTGTGGGTTTAGTATCCAAGTATTCGGTTGCTCTATGTCGGTTGCAAGGATGTAGGGTAGTATTTAGTAATGTAAGTGCGGTGCTTAGATTATTAGATATCATTAATTGGGGGTAATATACAGTGGTTCAGAGGCCGGTTGCTGATGGTGACAGCTTAGTACGGGTGTTCCTCTGCATGTGTATATTATCCTAAGTACAATTTCCTGGGGAGGGTACCGTATTTAGCTCCGGTTGGATGGCCATGACGGGTTGTTGTAAGGAACTCGACAATCAGGGGTGGTCATCGTGATGAAAGAAAATCAAATGTCTTGACAATATTCAAGATATGCGTCTGCTATATTCTGCGCTTAGATTCTAAGAGAAACAAGCGCTCCGCTATGCATTAAGTTTTTACCAAAAAAAAAAATAATAGCATGTGCTAAAATATATAGAGCATGAGCAAGGAAATCCACACTCCCTGTATACACAGAGAAAAACGCTATGCCATCATGTACACCCGCGTCAAACTAAAAACCCAGAAATTATAAAATTATATAGGGCATTCAATATTCTTGCATGTCCAAAATAACCATACAAATGAAAATCTATAGAAAATTCTACGGCTGCGACATCTGAAACTTTATGATAGATTTTCCTTTTTAACTTTATAGCGGTCATGTAATTTTATTTTCTTTTATGTTGGAATTCCTAATCAGGGTTTTTTCTCTACGGAGATGTAATGAACAGAATTTCTATGTAAATACATGAATTATGGAAGTAATGGACTCGTAATTTCTGATTTTTATTTGTTTATTGTATTTAAATTAAATTGTCTAACAATTTACGGATAACGGACCTGTCCCGTTTTCCCGTCGTCAATCTCGTCGGCACTGCGTCCAGAATGAATTGAGTTGCGGCCTTGCGGGACGCCGGCGGCTGCTGAAACAGACAACTAGATATCTGATTGCCAAGGTAGTCTTTCTAGATCTTTTATCCTCTTTTTCTGAATGATTACATTTGGTTGAATTGATGAGTTCAATGATTAACTGAAGGCATGGCTTTTGTTCCTAGGATTATATCAAATTGAATATACGATGAGGAACACAGTGATTCTTTCTTAATTTTTACTTGTTTAGCAGGGAGTGATTCTTTCTTTGTTTAGCAAGGCACCAAAGAATTCTGATTCTAGATCAGCTAGGCAAGTTCCGGGCTTCACATTTTCTTATGAGGGTGATGGGTGACTTTAGAACATAAACCGAACAAAATAGAAATCAGTTGCAATTGATATGTTCTACCACTGGTCGAACGTCAAAATATGAACTATTTGTACTGTTTTTTTTTGATAAATTAAAAACCTGTACTTTTAACAAATTAAAACCATTTAATTGTCTGGTTTTGTGTGTATGAAGATTGAAGGCTTCAATTTGGCATGTGACATGTATGAAAATGTTGGTGATATTGTTGGGATACGTGCAGACTATGATAGCATAAATCAGAGTTTTCTACCGCGTAAACCAGGAACCATGCAAGTATTAGATCGTAGATCGTTACCACTCGACGCGCTGCGCAGCGGAAGAAAGCGCTAAAAAGGTGAAGAAACCCTCGCGATGTAGCGCGTGTCGATGTAGAGGAAGTAGTCAATCGCACCGGCTCGACCTTCTCCTCCTCGTGCGTTCTCCTCGCCGTACTCCCACGTCGATCAGCACCGCAAAGCAGCGGCGCCTCTACCGGTATCCACACGTACATGGACGGAACGCCACGCGCAGATGTGCTAGTACCCGCGCGTGGCTAGGGTTTTGCTCGGGGAGGGGAGTGGCGGCTAGGGTTTCTCACGTGATGCAATACCTTCGCCGATCACACCCCTCACGAATATATATGATCCATGACTCGGGCCTCCAAGGCCCGTAGGACTTCTATTCGGATCCCTATCCGAATTAAGCTCATATTGGATCTCCATCCAATCCCCTAATTCCGGCCCATTAAGCGTGCGACCCCGTAGGTTCATGTACACTCGGCTATAACCCGAAATCTTCTTTTCGGTACATGTGTCAACAGCGGCCCCCTAGCAGAACGTATTGATCCACCGGGTATACATAAAGATCATATCGGCTGAATCTCTAGTGTATACTTATATGAATCCCTTTGCCTCACGATATCGATTAAGCTCAAGACTAGATATGTGTCATCCTCTAATAGCTCAATCATTCGCTCGAACCTGTGATAGATTATATAACTTGTGATAGACTCCTCAATCACCTTTGGCATGGCTATGCACTTCCATAATCTATAACATCGAGGGGCCCAGAGATATCTCTCCATAGGAGGGGCAAATCCTATCTTGATTATTCATATCCCACTACATGTTAGCATACCCAAAAACTACTTTTATTACTACCCAATTATCGAGCAGCGTTTAGCAGTCCCTAAGTAAGCTACTACACATGTTGGGAACCATGATAATATCAGGTCTGAGGATTCAACACCAACACTAAATGAGATCACTGATGACACAACACATATGGCTCTTACAGTGTCTCATGTTGGGTCTATCCAACAACATGTTCCCCAACATGTGTCCACATTATTAATTTGGTATCTCCATACCATGATCCATGAGACATGATAATCAATTAATACATGTGCTGATCATTTAAACATATTTGTTCCACATATGATATTTGATCAAGGATCCTTTAGAAATAGTAACATACAACATAAAGAGTCTCATGAAAGAATCACATATTCATTAACCAATAATGAGTTATCTATTTGAAGGAACAATGTCGGATAAATATATAAACATAGTATGTGATACAATTATCTCTATGATTGCCTCTAGGGCAAATCTATACAATGCCGTGTGCGTCGCCCCTTAGATTTCGCTTGGGGTTTTATATCAATGAATAGAATATGATTATATATCTAGCATATGATGTTTATCTATCTTATTTTATTGTTGTTGTATATTTGATATGACATGGTAGGATAGATTCCCTCAGAAAAATTAAGTGTAATTTATGCTCTTCCAATAATTGCACATATTATGGTTATGATCATAAGTGATGGGTTTGCCATAGCAAAGTGTCACTTTTTATCATGATAAAATAGGATAGATATCGGACATCTATTGTAGGATCGCACAAGACCAAACAAATCTACCAGAAGGGGGTGAATGGTAGGAAAAACCAAAAACCCAAAAACTTTTAGCGGAAATAAAAGTTACCCTCAAATCGATGGAGATCTCGATGTTATTCTGTCGCCGCCGGTCGGACCACTCACATGCTGCCGGTCTAACCGCCACCCTGCCACCGGTGCGACCGCCCGCCGGTTAGACCGTCGACTCGCCTTTGGTCGAACCTGAAATTTTTACATTTTGGTCCTTTTTGAAAACTTATTTTAAAAATGGACCCTTGGAAAAACTTAAACCGGGAATGGTCCTTTTTGGGGCGCCAGAGTGGCTGGCACTGTCCTCCAACATGGCGGTGCCAGCCACCATGGCGCCGCACCCGTGCCACCGTGGCACTAGGGCTGTCGTGGCGGTGCAGACTGGGCAGAAGGGGGACGCCAGCCACCCTGGCACCGTCCCTCATACCACAGCGCCAGCATGGCTGGCGCACCCCTCCTCTGTGGGCCGCGCCCTTAAACCCTGTGGGCCCCACCACCTTTCTCCTCCCCACTCCCATTTTCGCCCATCTCCCAGCCCGACAGCCCCCTATGTTCTCTCCCTCTCTCTCTCCCCCTCACCTCTCCACCTCAAATTCACTCAATTTGAAGCCGTTTTTCGCAGGATTTTTTGTGGAAATCGAAGAGAAAGGTAGACTCCTCCATTCCTCCCTCTTTTTTTTCGTTTTTATTGGTTGAATTTGTAGATCGGAGGGTAACCCTAGAACCCGTTTTTTTGCCCAAATTTGTTATTTTTAGCATTTGTTCTTGAGATTAGCTTGTTGTAGTGCTACATGTTTGCAATGTACTCATTGGTGTCACGAATTTTTGAACCATATATGTGGTAATGTTAAACTTTGAATGGTTTGGTTGGATGGATGGATGAAAAATTAGGGTTGAGGCATGAAAGTAAATTTAATTTGATGGACTTGATGCTATAGCCCATAGGTTTAACTTTTAACCATTAATTATATGAAGGGGGGACAAATTTCGTTGCATTATAGAAATTGATTACAATTAATTAGAACTAGGTTGGGTTGTATGGCGGAGTATTTGTAATATTTCGATGTGTAATGCACTAGTAAACTTGTTGATATTTGTACGTGGATTAAATATTTTTTGTAGAGTAGTAGCTTTGGGACAATTTAAGTTATGCATTGGTTATAATATGTCGGTTTGGACTACGTTTAGGAAGGAAGATGTAATTTTAGTTGCAAAGTTACATTTGATTTTTTGGTGTAGATAGATAGACTTGTTCATGTTTACTACGGTGGTAGAGTGGTGGAACCTTATGTTGGTGCACATGTTGAGTTTGAGGATATGTCATTGAAGACCATTTTGTTTCCCACCCACCCAATTCTAGATGAACTACGGTCACGAGTGAAAGAAGTTCTTGGATGGACCGCGGATAATGTGGAGATTCTTTTTATGGGAGATACAATGTTGGTCAAGGGCATAAGTATATATTAAATGTGATAGGTCAGTTGGAATAGGAAGTACTTTGATTTGGTAAAAGAGTCTCAGTTTAGATCTCGAGAGATGTTTGCATCAAAGTTGGTACGTACCGTAGAAAATTTGGATCTAAACTAATCTCCTTCTTATCATTACGTTGAGAAGAATTTTGTGACATATTCTTCTCATCGTGGAGGGGGTGCAAGTAAGTCTGAGTTGGTACGAGAAGACTTGGAGGGGGAAGGAAAGAAGAAGAGACCTTTGTTTGGAAATGATTTAGGGGAGGCAAGTGTGGGGACACCCAATTTAGGCTTGGTGCCCCGAAAATCCACTCGTGATCGTCCAGGATTTCGATCACGCACAGATTGATATACATAACAACTTTCGATTATTTACACAGGTTGGTTCATACAAGCTAATTATACTAGAATTACAACTAATAAACTCCAAAGAACTCCATAGGCAAAAGCTCGAGTGTAGACTAGCCTAGAAAATTTCGTCGTTGTCGTAGATCTCGCTTCCTTCTGGTCTTCTTGTTAGCACAAAATCTATATGTCAAATTATGCAAGGGTGAGTACTTATATACTCAGCAAGACATATTATAAATAATTAAATGTGGAGAGATATGAATAGATAAACAATGATAATAAAAACCATAAATCATCTTTATCCTTAACATTTTAATTTTAAAACTACTTATACTTCAGGAGTAGGAATCACCCTGATGACACAACTCCAGAACCGAGAGTACGGCACATTCGAATGATTTAATTCACCTCTGCAGAGACTGTCCAGCTTTACCCACACGATGCCCACAACTAGTTAGGCTGAGAACAACAGAGCCATTCGAAGGTCCCACTTACTACTAGTTACTGCACAGTGGGATCTTGGCCCATCATATCGTCACACTTTCATGGGACCCACTGTTGTGAAACACTGCCCCCTAACTCCTTACGCATGTTCGCCCTGACCGCTCATAGAGCCACTCAATAGTCTTTCATATAGTGGGACAATGTACTAGGCTAAGTCCAATTACTTGGTCGTGTGGATGGACGCAACTATGTCATTTCCTATGGTTTAAGGGGGTAATTATTATCCGGTTAAACCAACCAAAACTTTCTAAACTCCCCACACCATCTT
Organism: Oryza meridionalis; assembly: GCA_000338895.3. Classification (NCBI taxonomy): domain Eukaryota; kingdom Viridiplantae; phylum Streptophyta; class Magnoliopsida; order Poales; family Poaceae; genus Oryza; species Oryza meridionalis. Next base: position 13,227,857 of record CM002528.2, read on the forward strand.
CATCATTCAACAACATTCATAATCACAATATTCACAATCACAATTCATAAATGCCCATTTTAACCGGATTCCTAAGTTTGTAAAGATATTTGAATAATAAACCACATAAAATGATCTCAAATGCACCTTTTCAATAACCTCATGTAACAATGCTAGAAAGCATTAATAATTATATATGATCAAAATTTTAGTTATGTCTTGCCTTGCGCCTTGAGATTTCCCGCGGCTTCAGCGTAGCCATCTGGGTCCACGTCAGCTCCTTGGATGTCGACAAGATTTGTTGTACGGTCTAACTTACGGATACGAAAAGATATCAAATAAAGCCTATAAGCAAATTGCTACAAAGAAACGATAAAACCAAGGAATAAATAAAATTGGAGCGAGGCGAGAGGAAAAAGGAATGAGTTCAAAATAAATTTTAATTTGAAAATAAAAAGAGAGGTTTTTGGTTTTTATAGGTTGGGAATCAAATAAAAACAAAGAAAGGATAGAATGGATAGGTAGGGTTTATTTGGTGGATTTGGTTTTCAAGTCGGTGCTAGAGTAAGGCAGCACGACGGCTAGATATTTGGAGTGGTTAGCCGATGCTAAGGCATAACGGCTAAATATCAGCTCGTCTAGTCGATGCTACAATCAAGCGGCATAACGACTAGAGAGTTGGGAAGGTTTATGCAGGTTTGTGCGGCGGAAAGTGTTACCCTACATCCGTGAGTGGCAGCAGAGCGGCTAGGATCGCACATAGCTCGAAAGTTGGTGTGCTGTTGAGGTCGAGGGAGTAATGAGGCTCCGACCACTGTACGCGTCGACCTTAGGATTAGGTGATGCCGGGTTTTACGACCAACGGTTTGACGTCGGGGTTTGAGACCACGCGAGCGTCTCCATGGAAGGCGTAAAGTTCTCATGGCGACTATTTAGTGGCTAAGGGATGAAATAGTTGAAGGTTTTATAAATAAAAGGGGATAAATAAATCAAAGAAATTGAAATTCAAAAGGGGGTTTTAAAATAGATTAAAGAAGTAAAATTTAAAATGGTATTTTAAAAGAAATAAAGAAAAGGTAATTAAATAAATAAAGAGAAGATATTTAAAGAAATCAAAAGGATAATTTAATTTGAAAAGTAAAACAAGAAATTTAAAATTAAAGGGATTTAAGATAAATCAAATAGGTTTAAATTAAAAAAGTTATTTAAATAAAGAAATTTAAATAAAATTTTAAAATAGGAAATTTGGTATCAAAATAAAGAGGTTGAAAATAGATGAATTTAGATCAAAGTTTTTTTGGGATCGGATCTATGGTTTGAAAGATATGACCTCCTAAAAATTGAAATTGAAAATAAAGGAAAAAGGATTACTTGATGAAAGTGGGGCCCACTGGTCAGTTCCTTCTTCTACTTCTTCTACCTCTCTTCTTCTTCCTCCCTTCTCCACACAACACAGAGAGGAGAGGGAGAGGAGGCAAAGATGGGCGCGGGAGGAGAAGGCGGCTCCGGCGACTGGCGCTCGAGAGCGACGGCGGCTGGAGGCGGCGCTAGGGCTAGGCGGCGGCCGGTGGAGAGGCAAAGGGAGATCGGCGGCCGACGGGAAATGATTGGAGAGGGAGAGAGAGAGCTTGAGAAGCTCGGATGGATGGGGAAAATGGAGGGTGCTCATCGGCTTTTATAGGCGACGAGGTCGGTTGCAAAAGGGAAGACGACGACGGCACGAGGCGGCGTCGGGAATGGGACAGAGAGAGGCGGCGCCGGGTGTCTCCATCGGATTGGCCGGCGACGGCGATTCGATGGTCGACGACGGCTCGAGGCGACACGTGGTCAAAGAGGTGGCGGGGTGTTGCGTTGCTGCGGCGAAAACGGCGGGCGACGGCGAAAGAGTCAGCGGCGGTGGCAGCATGTCAGCGGCGGCCACGGAATGGCGCTAGCGGCGGTGGCTGTGGGGGCACCACGGGGTGCCCTCGGTTTCGGTAAGGCGGCGCGGTGGCGACGTGGCGGCAGCGGGTGGCTGGGGCAGCGCAAAACGGCGGCGGCATCGGAGCTTGGTGAGATGGCGACGGCACCGTGGTTGCAGACGGCGGCGGCGGCATGGCCACAATGAGGAAAGAAAGGAGGGAGGGAAAGCAGACTTGCCCGATTGGGCCGAATGGAAGGACTTCGGCCCGAAATGAATAGGAACTCCTATTAATTTTGTATAGAGTTTGGAAAGGGAATCAAAGAAGATAAAATCTAAAAGATGAATGTTTGTGGATGTTTTGGACTTGAACAAGGAATTTGAATAGGATTCAAAGGAATTGAAAACTAGGGGAATTTTGAATGGAGGGTTTTAATAGATTTTATTGGAGATAAAAATCTAAAAGAGAAATGTTTGAGGGTTTCTTGAACTTTATAAAAAGAATTTTAAATACAAGGTTTTTAATGTAAAATGAGTTTGAAATATTTTTAAAATAAAATCAAAGATATTTATTTTGAGATATAAATTTTGAAAAGGATAAAAATAAAGATGCTCTAATCTTATAGAACTCAATAAGAACCAAATATAAAACTTGTCACAAAAGATTTTATTTAATATTTAAAAATTAAAAATTAAAGTAGTTAAATGGGAAGGAAAGGAAATACAAATAATTTAATTTCTAACTTTGGATAAATTTGAGATGGTGGCAAAATAGACGGAAGGGATGCAGATAGGACTTTAGCCCCAATATATGTGGTATGGACTCTCAGTGATTTATTGGTGGGCTAAAGGAAATTGGATTTTGTACGGAAGGGATTGAAAATAGGTTTCTTAGCACAAGAGCAATCATTCTGGAAATATTATTCTTGTGCCAGAAAGAATCAAACCTAAACTGGCGGTTTGATTTATAGATAGAAGATTTTGGATAGTGGAACATCTAGAGGAGTTTGTGTAAGGTGTTGTATGAAAGAGAACAAGGATTTCTAAAGATAGGTCTAGGGCAAGGGTTTGATCCAGAATAAATTTCAGCAAGAAGGAAATTATACTGGTTTAGCCCCAAGGATAAAATGGTTAAGGGAATATAACAAAGAGTCGGGTCAATCAGGGAATTATTGGCCCAAGCTAAATAGTAGACTTTGAAATCTTGAATGGATAATTTAGATGAATGAGATTTCAAAGGGGTAATATTCGTGGGAGTATAGAACTGGATTCGGAAGTATATGTGGATGGGAATTTTTCTAGGAACGGAATTGGTGGTATATTGATAAATTCTAAAGGATGGGTATGTTGACTTAAAGGGGGATTGAAAAGGATATTTTATGGACTCTAGGAATATTTAGGTGGAGATCCAAAGGAAATGTATCAACATTTCATGTACCCTAGGGAGGTTAGCGAATGACATTTCATGTATTCTGGAGATAGTTGAGTGGAGATCAAAAAGAAAGTATTGGTTCTGGAGAAAATAAGAATTGGTATTTGTGGATGTTGGAGATGTTAGGTAAAGGAGTCAAAGGAAAAAAATAATCTAGAGCCAAAGTTAGAGATTAAAGAAAATAAATAGAAAGGTTTTGTAAAATTAAAAAGGGATTTTTAAAGAAAGCTTTTAACTTAGCAAATAAAGTTTATATCCAAGTCAAAGAAAAGATCAAAAGTGAGATTACTCAAAGGAAGAATCAAGAAGAGCATGACCTAAAAATATTTTGCAAAAATTTTTCCCTGAAATTTTGAGTCTGTTACAGCAGGACCATCAAAGAGGCATTGCGGTAGTGATGATGTGGACGCGGCGAGGGAGATGAAAAGGGAGTTAGTACAAGAGGGGCTTGATCTAAGTGAACATTTGTTGGAGAGTGTACATTGGTCATCGTACGGAGGCAACCATGAATACCCGACGCAAGTAGCAGGCCAATATGTGAATCCAGATGATTACTTTGTTGTCGAATTGAGTGATGGTCACGATTCTGTCTCAGTAGAAGTCAATAGAGAGGAGGTTGACGAGGAGGCAAGTGTTGAGCAATATGATGTTGAATTTGCTGAAGACTCTGATGATGACCATCCATTCCCTCCACTAACTAACAATGACAAGTTAGCATTAGAGGAATGTCGTGCGTTTGATAAGGTGTTTGGGAGGAAGCCGGGCATTCTTGAGTTTAGGGACCTAACACATGTCACGCCCAGAAATTCCCGAATAGAATTCCAAGCAGAATGTGCATTAAAATCCCCGTCCAGGACCAGCCGGGGTACACAAACGACAATGTTGACATTCAGATCCACGTCTTACAAACATCATAAAAGTCTTACATAAATGCAGCGGAAAAACGAAAGATAACAGAAGCTAGGCCTTGACTTGAACTGCAGCGGGAACACCACTCCACAGGCATCCTCGACGGCACGGACGAAGCCTACTCCTCGGAGAACCCACCATCGGACACATACTCGCACTCTTGGGGGGGGGAAATAGAGCAAGACTGAGTACTACCCACTGTACTAGCAAGTCATACCGGAATAGGGGTATGATGCAGGGATTTATCAAAGGAGAGCTAGAGTGGTTCATTTGCATAAAGCGAGCATTTATAAACAGGAGTTGAAAGAAGAAAACAGGTGTAATAATTACTCAATATTAGTCATCCACTGTCCAACGCTATCCCACGTTGCAACAGGCCCAACCATCCACCTAAACTATCCAATTTCATTAGACTAAACTAGGGTGAAACTAATCACGGTGAATCTGGTTGACCGCCCATAACCGCGGGCACGGCTATTCGAATAGTTTTACTCTGATCAGAGGTGTACAACTGTACCCACAAGACACAGCCCCACGACACGTTACCGTGCGCCGACATGCCACCACGACATACCGGAAAGAGGCCGTGACAGGACCCTTCGCATAACCCCCCTCTAGCCAAGCACACCACACCTCAGGTTTCACCCCCGTCCCCAGCGGGCAACGGGCAGTCCCCTCTCGTGCCTAGGTGAATCCGGAAGCGACAGAGGCCGTCGTAGGGCCCGCCCCGCTCCATCACGCCCACCCTTGCCTGGATGCGTCAGCTAGAGGAAAGCTACACTACAAGCCCAGCCGTTGCCCACGCCGGCTTGTGGTAAGCACGATAAATTCTTCCAGGGTTTCCCGCGAACCGGTCCTTAATTGCCATGGGCGCGACTAGCAAAACCATGCACCCACAGCCCACCATGTGCTTCATTTTAATTAAACAACACCAAAACGGTGGTACTAATCCAACATTACCATTAGGACCTACAGTCTAAACATTAATAAGATTTCCCTCATTGTGTGCTAGTTGAACTAAGCAAGGCTAAGCAATCCCTAGTCCAATCTCTAGTCAGGTTATATCCCAGGCTAACAAAGGAACAAGGTACAGAATAGAATGGCTATGACAGTAGGTAAACATCCCATAGTGATATTATAAAACAATGCAGTGTTTAAGGAAAACGAGAGAGCATTTGCAATATAGGTTCAATATGTTTAATTGACAAGCATGACTTGCCTTGCTCTGCTGCTGGAGGAACCTCGGCGACAATCTCGAAGTACACCGGAGCGTCGAAAGAACCGGAATCTAAGCGACATACAAGGCAAACAATGCAAACAGGCTATAAGACTACTGAAACAGAGAACAAAACCATTTTTAATGGATTCTACACATTTTTCTTGATTTACTGAGACTTGAATGGGCTTAAACGGAGCACGGATGAATTAGATATGAATTTTAGAAGATTCACTGTGTTTATTACTATAACAAAAAGTCCTTAAATCATTTATTGCGCAATAATTCCCAGGGCTGACGTCATCAAGGGGGGGCGCGGTGCCGACATGCGGGGCCCACCGGTCAGCGGCTCGGGGAGAGGGACAAGGGGCGCCGGCACGCGGGCCCCACTCGGCAGCGGCTCAAGGGGGGTGCGGTCCACCGTGGACCGGGACCACGCGGGTGGTCCACCGCCGGTCCACGGGATCGACGGCCCGGATCGGCTCAGGCTGATCGGACGGCGCGGAGGCGGCCTGGCTCAGCTCGACTCGGCACAAAGCCGGCCGAGCGGCCAAGGGGGGGGTGCGGCGGCGGCGCACACGACCACCGGCGGCGGCAGGCGGCGGCGCGAGCAGCGGCGGCGGACGGCGCACAGGCCGACGGCGGTGACCAGCTGGCGGCGGCGGCGGCGGCGCTGGCGGCGCTAGCGGTGGCTAAGCGGCGGCGGCGCGGCTAAGCGGCATGGGAGAGAGAGGGAGAAAGGGGAGGGGATGCCTCACCGACGGAGATCGGCGACGGCGAGCGACGGAGCGTGACGGCGACGGCGAGACGGGCTGCGGGACCTCCTAGCGAACAAGGTGAGAGGAGTTAGAGAGGGAGAGGGATCCGGAGGAGAGCGAGGACACCGGCCAAAGGCGGCAGCGATGGCGGTGCTCACCGGTGCACGACGCGGAGGGGCTCCGGCGACGGATTTCGACGGAGGAGGGGCGGACGAGGTGGAGTTCGTCCTTGCGAACCCAACGGCGGCGACGGCGCGGTGCAGCGGCGATCCTAGCGGCGGCTAGCGGCGACCGGAGCGGCAGGAAAAGCGGCGGCGAGTGGATGCACGGCGCGGGAGCGATGGGGAGCACGAGGGAGTTCGGCGAAATGGGGAAAAAGAGAGAGAGCGACGGTGGTGCTTAAATAGGGCGAGAGGGGGCCGGACATGGCCGGGAGAGGTGGGAATCGCCGGCCGACGTGGGCGGCGTGGGGAGGAGAGAGAGGCGGGATTCGAAAATCGAATCCCTGCCATCTCGGGAGCGCGGGCGAGCGGGGGAGAGGGGGAAGAGGGCGCGGGAGGTGCGGGCGCGAGGGCGACGTGGGCGGCGTGGCCCGGGAGACGCGGCGGTTGCGGGCGCGGTGGCGCGGCGCGAGGAGGGAGACGGGCCCGACAGGTGTGCCCCACCTGTCGGTGACCCCGAGAGAGAGAGGAGGCGGGCGGCCGGCTCGCGCGGGCTGGGCTGGGCCTCGGCCTTCGGCCGGCCCAGTGGGAGAGAGGGGGGGGAAAAGGAAATGGGCCGACGGCCCAAGGAGAGGAAAAAGGAGGGGAAAAAAGAAAAAAAAGGAAAAAGGATTTCCTGGGAATTAAAATTGCATGTGTTCAATTTTAATTAGTTAAAATTATTTCTAGGGCTCTGAAAATTCCACTAAAAATCTTGTTAGTGAATTTCGACATGTAGAACTCAAGAAAAATTCCACATGCCAGATTCGATTATTATTTGCATTAATTTATTAAGGTTTTCTCCTGCTTTACACTGCTATTTTCTTGAGACCATTTAAAAATTTCAATTTAGGCTTGGGAAAGAACTTCAGGGTGTGACAACACATGCCCATGGTGCAATACTAGATGGCGGCATCAACCTAAATCAGTTGCCAGAACCATTCCAAGTGGATGGTCTCAGAAAGGGTTTAGAGTTCCCATCCATGGTCACATTGAAGCTATGGCTCCAGGAGTACGCCATCATGCACCATCATTCATACCGTGTTGTCAATTCTGCCGCAAATAGGAGGTACACTGTTAAATGTGAAAACCCACAGTGCAAATGGAAGGTCCATGCAACTAAGAGGTCTAGTGGCACGTGGAGAATATCACGAGTTGGTAAGGCACATAGTTGTGCTACTGCCGAAGGTTCAGGGAGCCACCGACAGCTGATATCTAAGTTCCTAACAAATAGGTTATGCAATGCCATAAAATTGCAACCTACACTCTCTGTTTCTGCGTTAGCTTTGTATATATTTGAGGTTTTTCAGTATAGGGTGAAGTATGGCAAGGGTTGGAGGGCACGAGAGGAGGCTATGAAGCTCATTTACGGAGAATGGGGTGAAGCGTACGTCCGTTTGCCCACTTTGCTACAAGCCATTAAGCAGAGAAATCCCAGTATGGTCTACCACATCGATACTCATCCTGATAGGTCTGTCAACATTGGAGGAGTGACCAAGAAAATTTTTATGCGTGCATTCTGGTGCTTTGGTCCTTCCATTGAGGCTTTTAAGCATTGCTGGCATGTACTAGCTATAGATGCAACCTTCCTAATTGGGAAATACGGCGGTGCCTTGATGACTGCATTATCGGCTGATGCGGAGGACCAACTTGTACCTTTAGCTTTTGCCTTGGTGGTGAAAGAGAATTCACGAGACTGTTGCTGGTTTATCGATCTTGTCCGACGGGTTGTGGTTGGGCCGCATAAGGAGGTTTGTATTATCTCAGATCGATATGCTGGTATAATGAATGCCATGAGGACTCCTGTTTCAGGATTGCCACCGGTTCACCACCGATGGTGCATGAGGCACTACAGTGCTAATTTCCACAAGGCCGGTGCGGACAAGCATAAGACAGAAGAGCTCCTAAGGATATGTCAGATTGACGAGAAGTGGATATTTGAGAGGGATGTTGAGGCACTAAGACAGCATATTCTCGAAGGTCCTCGTAAATGGCTTGAAGATGAGTTGTTGGACAAAGATAAGTGGTCTCGTGCATACGATAGAAAAGGCCGCCGGTGGGGTTACATGACGACCAACATGGCCGAACAGTTCAATAGCGTGCTATTTGGTGTTCGTAAGCTTCCAGTGACAACCATAGTATCATTTACCTTCATGAAGTGCAATGATTACTTTGTGAACAGACATAATGAAGCAGTGAAGCGAGTCCAGTCAGGGGAGCGTTGGTCCGCCAAGGTCATTAGTAAGATGAAGGTGCAAAAAAGCAAGGCGAACAAACACACTTCAAGGTGTTTCGATAAGCATAAAAAGACATATGAGGTTACAAAGAGGGGTGGTATAACGCATGGTGGTGTTAGATTCGGCACAAGAGCCTTCAAAGTTGAAGGTGAGAGGAACTCATGTTCTTGCGAAAGGCCATTGCTCTACCATATGCCTTGCTCACATCTCATCCACGTTTATTTGATTCATGCAATTGATGAGGAATCTCCCAGCTGAATGCCGTATCAATTCTCTTCAAGAGCCGTTGTGAAAACATGGGCAAGTTGCTTTGAGCCATACCTCAACCCCACACAGTGGCCACCGTACGATGGTGAAGAATTTGTTGCTGACCCAGATTTGAAGATTAAAACAAGAGGGAAGAGGAGATCAAAGCGATTCAAGAACAAAATGGACTCGGGTCCTGGTGGTTCTAGAAGAACCACTTTTTCTTTTTTATCTTCCATTTTGTTTCGAGAGCTTTGAATTGTACCGAAAGCAATTCAAGGTCATGTATTGCAAGACAAGGGAGATAAATTCATCAACTAGTTAACAAGCATGCACTATAGTATAAACATGAATGAAAGATATTACAATTAAGCTCAAATCAACAATAATGATTCATGATTTCAAACAATTTATAATGCAATATATTCACAAGCACATAGGTTGAAAAATAAACACTATACATATATACCTATTGCATTTATCACTCTTTCTCAAATTAGTTTTAGCACAAAACAATCAAGAGAATTCTTTTTAACTTTTATTTGATCCTTTTTTGCCACTTTTTCTCTCAATTATTCCGGGTACGTTCTTGTCGTCAAGACTGTTTCCAAGGATTCGGCAACCATTATTTTTGCTCACATCGAATACGTCCTTGTCGTCTAGACTGTTTCAAGGATTCGATATTCATTTTTTTCTCTCATAGATATTTTTTATTCTCTTGCACAAAGAGCAAATAAAAGCTATTTGAGGAATAACAATTCAATAAAGCATATACATAAACATTTATAAATCAAACCATATGCTAGCATCAATATTGCATATTTTCTTAATTCAAGAAAAAGAATTAGTGTCATGCATCATCTCACTTAAATGCAATATCTAAGCCTCATATAAAGACTAAAATGCATACAAGCTAACATAGCTACAAATATACCTCAATTATTTTGCTAGCATGCATAGAATATACTAGAGTTATAAAACAAAGCTCTTCTTTTTCTTATTTTTATTTATTTTCAGAATTAAAGCAAATGCATAAAAATAAACATGAATGCATGAAACAGCGTAAACTCCCCCTCAAATCAACCTCTAATTCTCCCCGGAGAAAAATCAAGAAGAAATAAAAGATTTTGAAAAAGACATCCAATTGCCAACGATATCACCAAGGTTCTCATGAATTGGCATGTATGCACTTATATTAACAAAAACTACTATCTCAAACACTATCATAAAAAGCTAATAATTAAGAAAGTAGAATAAAATTATGTCAACCCAAATTTACCTTGATGCTATCTTCAAAAGCAATCGTCATCTCAATGTTGAACGCATAGGGGGAGTATGCCGTCAAAATACCTATGAATGAGAAGATGTCGAGACCTCCGTGTTGGGGTTAGAAATAAGAAATTTTGGAATCCAACACTGAGTCACACGACCAATAGAACCAGCAGGTACATATGCACATAGAAAATTAGAACCAGACTTTCCTGAAAACTTACCTTATCGTTTCACAAAAGTCTGATTTGAATTATGTGCAAAACTGCCCCAAGGCCGGTCTGACCGCCGTTGTCCCTGCGGTTTAAGCGGGCCTGGCAGCAAGTCTGACCGTCGGTTTACCTGCGGTCGGACCGCTGGCCAGTCTGACCGACTGGTCAGTGTCGATCTAACCGTGCTCCTCAGAACCAAAAGCTAATTTTTGCCACCATCGTTTCGCAAAAGCAATTTCTCTTTATTTTTTTTTGTTTACGGACAAGTCTAAAACAAAAACCAACCAAATGTCCATCTTTTCCACAGAAAGAGCAAGCATATTTTTCACGATAATTAGAAGCACAAGTAGAAACAGACGGTTTAGCATCTCAAGTCGCAATAGAAGATTTTGCATGCACAACATTGGTTTTAGAAGATGATGCACTAAAAGTAGACATGATGCCAGCAGATTTAAACACAGTGTTCTTAGTTTCAGGTTTAATCAAAATTTCACCACTTCTAGCACCAGCACCTAAAACAAGAGGAGTATGTCTAGTATGATGAGTATAAGGATCAAAACCTAAAGCACGATTATGTGTGCTAACCTTCCTTTGATCAAGAATCTTGTTGAGGTTCTTTTTACCATTAGAAAATCTTTGCAAAGAACTTTTTAAGTAAGAAACCTCTTGAGTAAGAGTAGCACAATTTTTGCAAGCATCCAAAAGACCTTTTTGTTTTCTACAAGTTGAGCAAGAAAGCACCTCATCTTGTTTGACAATTTCTTTCATGTGCTTAACACGACCTAGAGCATCTTTTAGTTTCATCTCATTAACAACACATGTCAAACAAGTTTTTGCACTAGATTGTTTAATCCTCTTAGAGCTAATCAAATTAAACATCGAACTAGCAAACAAAGCAATTTGACATTTATTCAAAGCTCTCTTAGTCAAAAACAATTCATCAACCAATCTAGTGTTCATGGCAAAGCTAAGTGCAAGACAAGATTCAAATTTCCGAGTTTTCTTAGATTCAATATCAAGCTTCTTGGCATAAACATCTCTAATTGACTTAATTTCAGCAAATAAAACCTCACAAGATTTGCATTCATCATCATCAGAAACAAGAGATCTTATTCTACTATTTTCAGCATTAAGTGCCTCAATAGTAACTTCATGTTGACTTATCTTTTTCTCAAATCTAGAATTTTTATAACCAAGTCTAGCAATCACTTCTTGAAGATATTCAACACTAGGAGTAGGAGTTGCCTCATTGTCATCGTCAGAATATTCTTCAACGCTTCTAGCCATGAAACAAACTCCAACAATGTTCTTGCCCTTGTCATCATCTCCATCACTTTCAAACTCAACATCGCTTGATTCTTGAACCGCTGCAAATGCCTCATCAAGTGCCTTCTGGTAGAACTTCTTCATCTTCATGTTCTTGAACTGCTTCTTGTTTTGCTTGGTGTTCTTGGATTCATCTTGGGTTTCTTTCTTTGGACCTCTTCCAAGCTTGGGACACTAAGATCAAATGTGGTTTAGTCCTCCACAATGAGAGCAACGAGTCGGCCCTCCTCTTTTCTTGAACCTGAGATTACTTACAGCTCGAGAAATTCTGTTAGCAAGACAAACCAAGTCCTCCTCACTGATTTCCTCCAGTTGATCATCGGACAAGGTATTGAAAATAGAAAGAGCCGTCATAGGAGGAATATCCAAAGAAGATACAGATGAAGACACAAAAGCAAAAGCAGTAGATTTCGAATCAGTTCTTTTTGAAAGAATATTCATCCCATAGTTTTTCAATTTAGTGTAAAGAATATCCAAAGTCAAAGTGTTCATATTAACAGATTCCTGAATAGAAGTTACTTTTAACATCCCAAACTTTTATATCAAGAACATTCATAAAGTGACGAGCAACCTCAGATTGAGAATAGTTAACATCATAAGAATCATTAACAGATCTAAGATCACTCAAGATTTTATTGAAACGCACCAAATAATCATCCAAAGATTCACCAGAACTCATCTCAAATTTAATGTAGTCCTTTTTGAAAATATCGTTTCGCAACTCCTTAATGTTTGTAGATCCAGTATGAAAATTATTCAAATCTCTCCAAGTCTCATTAGCAGTTGCAAGATGTGAAACACGATCAAAATCAGAACGAGAAATCCCACTAAGAATAATATTTCATGCTTTACAATTATTTTCACAATCAATTTTCTCGGCAATAGTTTCAATGCGATCAGGAATCTCATAAGTACTAGCAACTTTCATCCAGATATCATAGCCTTGAGATGTAATGTAAGACTCCATCTTTTTCTTCCAATAATCAAAATCAACTCTATTGTAGATGTGAGGTTTGTTTGAAACTTTTCAGCCATGGCAACAAATCTAAAGATCGGTAAAAATCAAATAGAAGAACATGGCTCTGATACTACTTGTAGGATCGCACAAGACCAAACAAACCTACCAAAGGGAGTGGATGGTAGGGAAAACCAAAAACCCAAAAACACCTACCAGAGCGGATGGTAGGGAAAACCAAAAACCCAAAAACACCTACCAGAGCTACCAGAGCGGGTGGATGGTAGGGAAAACCAAAAACTTTTAGCGGAAATAAAAATTACTACCAGAAGAGGTGGATGGTAGTGAAAACCAAAAACCCAAAAACACCTATCAGAGCTGGTGGATGGTAGGGAAAACCAAAAACCCAAAAACTTTTAGCGGAAATAAAAGTTACCCTCAAATCGATAGAGATCTCGACGTTATTCTGTTGCCGCCGGTGTGACCGCCCGCCGGTTAGACCATCGACTCGCCTCTGGTCGAACTGTCGAGATCCAGAAAAACACGTATCGACAAAACACTTCAAAGTATATATCAACCTTATCGCATCAATATATGCTTACAAAGTGCAACTAAAGCATTCCTTTCTCAACTCACGAACTAGGATTTGAATGTACTAGAGAATGGGGGGGCGCCGGCGGCGCGGTAAATGTGAAAAATAAGTTGTTAGGTAAGAAAGGTCAGCAAATTCTGAGACAGAAGGAACAAAGACAAGAAAGTTCAGGTGAATAAATGAAAAAGGAATACAACAGTGAGATTACATGTCGTACATATTGTGTATGGATCTTACACCATGAAGTAGAATCAGAAAAGGAATAATCTATTTACAGAGACGCCTATCTCTTGTAGAAGGGGTAAAAACCCTAATTCCTTTCATGCGACGATATTTAACAATCCGCTATCTCCTGCATCATCAACAGCAAAAGAAAAGCAAGCATTAATTTATGCAAGAGAAAACACATAAACACCATATGTAAAAAAATACAACACCATATTAGAAAAAAAATACTAACAGTCGATAGCATCCTGACATACCAGGACCGTAAGAAACCATGCAGGGAGCAGTCATGCAACCAACAACGGCATGAAACCTAAACTAATTAAACGAAACACAACATCTCCAACTAAGTCTAATCTGGAAATTAAATAACAAAATAATTTAAGAAATGCACATGGCACTCACAACACTGTCACAGTGCATCTCCTCGAGAAGCAAGGTCCAATAAATGATGATCGCTTGTAAAAGTAATAACATTAGAAGGCTCCAGCAAATCATCCTTACCCTAGCTCAAAAAAAGCAATTCGTTCGTAAGAACGACTATAAATCCTAGAGATAGAATTCATACACTGCAGCCTCGCTTCAACAAGCACTGAAGAACACCACCATGAAAGAAAAATAATATGTGGTGTTGGAAGAGGAAATTGAAGTATAGAATTTACAGTTTGGAAAGCGAACAACTAAATTTCCGACGACAAAACAAGAATAGCTGCATCTAAACTCTGAAATCAATTTTCTACCCAAGGCACCTGTGATTTAGGTACTTGAGTATTAAACTTTCGACCCCTTGGTTACGCAGCCACAAAACCTTTTCACAAGGATGCTAACCAAACGAAGAATAGACAAACAAAGAACGATATATACCAATTTATCAGAAAAGAACCAATGCACAGAAAGTTCACCAGACTGATTTGCAAATATAGGTTCACTATAAGTAATACTACTAATAAGTGCCTCCTAGGAAATAAAACAAGGAGATAAGAGCAAGTAGATAAATCTTTAGACCTACATTGGTGCCCACATTATTCCTGCAACATGTTATAGTGGGAATAACAGTATCAGGAAACCTAGCTGGGACAAAATCTCGATTTTTTGGAATCAATTTCTTATCAGCTGAAATGCTGTTGGCCTTGATATCATGGCGAATAATGTGGGGCGATGCTTCGCTGTGAAGCGCACAAGAGCAGAAGCAACTCCAACACAAATAGCTCCTCTCATGTGCCTGTTCAGTAGACATCCACTCTTTGGTGCAGATCAAAGAGGTAATCATAGTGCATTAGCTGCACTGACCACAAAGGTAAATCTGGCGCATTAACCGGATTTCACTGCATTCTATGTATATTCATACACCAGAAACATCATGTTCACTCTGAATTGTTGGAAGAGAACAGAAATAACAGCATGTACTCACGTGCAAACATACATCAGCTAGTTATATCAGTTAACCTCCATCTCTTATTTAACAGCAAGCACAAAAGGCAGAAACATTTGATTTATGGCACTGAGTTCATGATTTACTAAAGATCATTTTGTGGCATGTATATAATGACAAAAAAACCTGACCATGGTCCTACTATGATTCTTGAATATCAATAACTAAACTAAACACCACAGCAATAAAAAAACAAAGCACACGTTCTTAGTAGAGGAGCATCTAACAAAGCACACGTTCTTAGTAGAGGAACATCTAAATAATTATGTGGAACTTAAAAAGCCACAAACATTAACCATTAGGCTTCTTATGTAAGGAGGCATTTAACCCAATCCCTTCAGATTGAGACATAATTCATTTTCCAGACCAACAGTCCAAAGAGCTTGGGACTTTTAATGATAACATATAACTATCTATCTTATTAAACATTTTAGCACAAATATGTAAAAAATATAGGTACAGTACCAAAACACTTAGATTTTCCATGCAAAATTTTCATCCTAGAATATATATGAAGGCAAGCTCAAGAGTAATAGTGTGATATTTTTATATTAGTTTTATTATAAGAAATGACAGTGGTATATAGAAACACACCACTAACACACCACTGATCATGTTTACTGTTGCCGAAAAAATCATAAAAAGAGAAACATAAGAAAGTGTAGTAAACTGCCTCATTGTATAATGAATAGGCAAATTGGTATAGTTCAGACAGAATTTTAAAGTCTATGGATATTAAGCTTTAACTTCGGAAGCAATGACTCTAAATATTATAGAATATATGAGATTTTATTAACTTTGATGTCAAATACTCAGAAAAAAATTAATGCAAAATAAAATGTCTGAACATATCAACTTCAAGCAGGGAAAAATTTGACTTAAAGAAGGGAGATGATGTTAGATCATACTATCAGAGGGTAGCATCACTCGCCCCATTATTATTCGTTGGACACATGTATCACCTGATGCCTATAAAATAGCACAAGAAGCATATAGAGACAAATTAGATGCAGGAAGCACGCCACCGGGGTAACTACATGTTGTACTTTCTAATGCCTAATTACATGTATGTTTTCATCACTCCAAGCATGAATTTGGCATGGTTATCCACAGGGCAAAACATGACTCATTACACAGATGAAACAATGGGTAGGTAATTTGTAAAAGAATCACCATGTATATTGTAGATATATATTTTTACTGTGGAAGCCTTTCCTATAGTATTTTTCCTAAAAAATGCATATGCGCAGATACAAGCACACACGACCTGTGAAATGAATATTTTGTTTGTTCATTGTCCTTTATATAATGTACCAAAACCAATTTCTTTTAGTCACAATCTCGATAGCATTTTCAGCTCAGGTATCTCTAAACACAATTACTCTATAAGGATACAAACAAGGCAAAAGAAACATATATTTCACAAGCTTATATTACAATCTAGCCGTATGATTTGTTTGCTGCCACACCAGCTAAAATTATGTTATAAATGGGTTTCCTCAAGGTGAATATCAGAAATGGCAAATTAAAACGAATAATGCAGAGCTGGTAGAAACGAACAATGTAGAGCTGGTAGTATAAAATGACAATGATATTACCCGAGATCTATATATAAGTGCCATCAGATAAATTTCTTAAAAGCAAAGCAGAGTCCTCGCAAGAAAAAAAAAAGCAACACAGAGGAAATTGTTAAGCATATACACATCGCAAAACTTGCCGTTTCCTTTCATAAAGCAAAATGCAAAAGAAAACATCGCACAGAACCAAAATTCTACACCTGTACCACCTAGATTAACTTGATCCACAGGAAGTTTGTTTTCAGTCCTTTCCTGTGTAGGGACATACTATGTATCACCCAATCATAAAATCTAGTCAGCTTACATTACTTTATGAATTATATTATCTTTGCACTTGCAGAAACACTACTGTAGGCAGAAAAATTGCTCTAGCTTCTATGTTGTGCTTCTGACCACTTAATTTCCATATTGTTGTCAGGCTGTGGCATCCATCAGTTGATATTGTGAGACATTGTATCCATTATGAGATTAAACTTCTTGTTTTTGGACATACGTTATCTCAGTGTCATGAAATGTCTATGTGTAGTTTACTGAATTTAGTTTCCTAGGGTAATTGTGGAGAAAAATGCTCTGGAGAAGAGTATACATTAAACTTTTTATCAGATCAGTTTGAGAAGTTAATTTTTAATTCATCTATTGCATTGAACATTAAAAATTATAATGCACCTATAATTTTTAGTGATTATAGATTGGTCTTCTTGAACCTGTACCAGCGTGCGCAGACGTTGGCCACCGCGATGGCTGCCACAGTTAGGTAGAAGAGGTCGACGCGCCCGTGGTTCAAATACTGCGCTAGCCACCCCGTCGTTCGGTGCACCACCGCCACCATGAACCCGCTCGCGTAGCTTGCCACCGCGAACGCCAGGAAGAAGAGCGCCCTGGCCACGCTCATGTCCTCCGGGAACTGCTTGTATTACAGATTTACAGCTCCGTCTGCTTGTAGTACAGGGTCCCAAGATAATTACATATTATCATGTACATTATAGATTGAGGTGTTTGTATTTTTAATTCCAAGGAAAAATGATCTAGAAGGCTCGTTTTGAATCCAGAAATTTTAAACGGCTTTTGCAATAAATTCACAAGTGATTCATTTCATTAAAAGAAGAAAATCCGCATCCCAAACAAACTATGAACCTTGTTAGTTGGTCAGTTTATTTCTGGTGCAGCATTATTTATCTAAAAGAAAGAGCCGTGATGGTCAGGAACCTTTCAAATTGACAGCAGCTGCAGTTACAGTAGCAGGGGTTTAATTGTGGAAAATCCAGAACGACAAAATTGGGTCACAATAATGGTGTAACGGCAGGAGCTGATGCTATGCAGACAAAACAATGCAGTCTCAGCTCTAATTTTCACATTGCAAACTTATGCACGATCTGTTATCTGCATCTGTTTTAAAGACACAAGGGAATAACTTGCTGCGAATTGTGCTATCTTGCTGTGTCAGATCATCAGAAAGTAAGGAACAGGTAGGGCTTATATGGAATCCTGACAGGTCTTACTAATATTCACAGATTTTATCCATTTGGTAATTTATTTGAAAGACGCGGTTGATTAAACTAAGGCTTCACTATCTGATACATCACTCTCACCATGGACAAGAAATAAGAAGACAGACACAAAGTCACAAAGAAACTGCCTATAACACTCATGAGCATTGGCTAAATTAAGCATGATTCAGCTAACTTAATCTGAAAAAGAAATTCTGAATAAAACACAGTTATACATAAGAAATGTCACTAATTTTTCGATAAACGTTATTTTTTTAATATATACAAATGAGCATGTTGGTAGCTGAAATTATATACCTTAAGGAACTATGCACTATGAACTGTAAGGCAAATGATTTTAAATCTAACCAGAAGTGGCCAGATTAATTTGCCACGTCATTATATACCTCTTGGACATGAAAGATCGTATTGATCAAGTCTGATAATTTTCAAGTCCCCACCATCCTATTGGGATAGACACTGATCTTACGGGGAAAAAGCAAAATGATAGGATTAGTTGCATACCTCCAACGTCAAAATTGCCACTTCATTCCTTCATAGTGTAAAGAATCACGCCCATCAAGAAAATAGTCACTGATCAATTCCTAAACAGTTCGTAAGAGGCAAAGGTTATAGATAGAATTTGGAATGTCACATATAAGGAATTTAAAAGTTAAGAAATCTGCAGATCAATCAGTTCCATGCAAATACTAAGCAGCGTCATTCTCGTTTGGTACAAAATTAAAGCACATCATAATCAATTATCTGTGCAACATAGAACAACCTTGTCACCTCTGAGCACTACTGTCACCTCTTTTGCCACAATAATTTAATGGGAACACATTTATCGAATAAAAATATTATCCAAAATCAGAAAAACGTAGAAGCTTCTTATTCTGAATTTGATTGTATGAAAAGGTATGAATATACAGAGTCTTATTCTGAATATACGTAGAAGCTTCTTATTCTGAATATTTGTTCATTGATAATTACCTATCTGATAAATTCATTACCAAATATAACTCATCTCTCTTTGCAACTTTGTTTCCTTGCCTCTGTTCGTGTAATATAAACTAAATCATCGAGCTGTCTACAGTCGGCGCACCAGCATCTACCTGTACATTCTATTCTTTCTAATTGTTTAATACTAATGTGCTAATTCACTTGCGTTAGATATATAACGCAAAATTCCGTAATATGCTAATTGAACTATGCTAACACATAATGCTAATACCACATAGCTATCATTTATCATTTATTATTTTTCGGGCTCGTCGTTGGGGGCGGCGTTGGAACTGCTTTTCATTATAGAAAGGGTAAACAGAAATGTTTATAAAACTTTAAATGTAGTTATGTGCTATAATTTGGTGGGCTTGGTGCTCACTTAGGCCCTGTCAGGAGTCAGGAACATGGGGTTTTTCCCAGTTGCTATAGAAATTGAACTATTCAAAATCTGAAGGCTACTTTTATCTTTGTACTAAAAACATTAAAGACGTGAAAAATAGGTTTTTTTTTTAATTGTATGAATCAAATGATGCAGCACACTATCTTAAAACAGATAAATTCGGTTGCACCAATAAATCGCTTTACATAAGTACCATGTGGATTCCAGTATTCAGTTTCTGTGCAGCATCTCTTGTTTCAAGCAGTAATCGATCCGTTGCATTCATGATATGTCTCAACCCAAAGCATATTCTGTCATAAGCAAGACTGAGTATTCTTTCCCCAAAAAACTCTACCTATTCAAAATCCTACATGTCTGACTTTGGAGATTTTACTGCAATTGTGCTTTGAATTATTTCAGGAAAAAACTTCTACCGTATATAATAGAAGTCCTGAAAGCCATTTGCATGTGTATGACAGTTAGTACAGAGCTAAATGGTAGCATTACATATAAGGGAACAATGGGGCATATAGTTCCCATGTGTTTACTAAATATGCTTTAGCTCAGATATCTAGTAAATGATTTTATTAAAAGCAAAAGAAGTGGGTAAGCAGTAAGTGAAAATTTTCAAGAAAATGGTTATTCGTTACAGGTAGTCAACATATAGAAGGAAATGATGTCAAACCTGAATGCAATCATCAGTTGAACAAGAGCTCCAGTTTGGAGGTAACCCATCACCACAATCCATTATTGATTTTGTCGAGCATGCACATAATCCCAGCAACTCCACTGCACGTGCCATTTCTGAAACATACTGCCCACCTGCTTCCGCAAAGCATGTTACCTGTCATTTGAGTTTCAAAGGGAAAAACGTTAGGAACACTGGCTAATTCGCAGTAACTAATCTTCATGTGGGTTGCTAGTTTGAACATCTGTCCTATTCAGCAAACTGAGAAAGTACGAATCAGGTGCAACACAATTACATTGCAGAGCCAATTTCATATATACGAGAGAAGATATTAACTTGATAATTTCCCCAAAGAACTCATTGCTCACTTGGCATTATCTAAACGAGGCATTTTGGTCTCTTTCCTAAGAACAATTGCTGCAGCTTATCTCTGAACCGTTAGAAAAGAAAAGAAAATCTGTCAAATGTAGAGAGAGAGAGAGAGAGAGAATGCGTACGGTCACGAGATGCAGGGAGGGGGAGGTGGCGGCGTGGGAGAAGGAGGCGCAAGAGAGGCCGATCCACCTGGCGGCCGCCCTCTGCAGCCACGCCAGCATGCCCTCGCCGTCTCCCCGCCGGCGCATCGGAGCTAGCTACAACACCGCAGGTAAGCTGGCTCTTCCTCTTCTTGCTCTCTCTCTCTCTCTAGCTCCACTGTCCCTCTCTACAGGCTAGCTATCAGCCAGCCCTGGTCTTGCTGTCCTAGCCTCCTTGGTGGTGGTGTAAACGCAATGTTTTCTGCTTGTGGCTTCACTGCCTTTGTACTACACGAACCAACGAGGTCGCGGCAATGGTGGCCAGCTCCACCCGAGGCCGCGCCTTCCATGTGGTCGGGGGACGGAGGCTGCGGCGCTGCCCGGCGCACGGGGGAAGTCGAATCCGCGTCCCCCGACCACATCGAGGCCGGATCCAGACGCCGGCGAATGGAAGCGGCGGTCGGCAGCGATGGCGGCGCGAGGTGGACGCAGCGGCGCGATGCGGAGGCGAACCAAAGACGGAGACGACGACGAAGGCGCGAGGCGGAGGCGGGGACAGCGGCGTGGGGCAGTGGCGGCGGGAGAGGAGAGGGTGAGACGAGAGGGAGGAAGGGAGGCGGGCGGCGGCGGCTATGGTTGGGTGTTTGTGGGGGGAGGCGGAGGCGGAGGCGGAGGCGACGAGGACGCGACGGCGGCGGCGCGAGGGAGAGGCGGCGGCGCGAGGGAGAGGTAGAGGGAGAGCGCGGAGAGACGAGAGGGAGGAGGAGAGGCGGGCGGCGGCGGGAGGGGGAGGCGGACGCGGCGGCGTGAGAGGGAGAGGGACGGCGCAGGACGAGAGGAAGGAAGAGTCGAGGAGAGGCGGGCGGAGGCGGCTAGGGTTTGGGGTGTTAGGGTAGTGCGCGGAACTTTGCGAAAAAGCCCCTCGAGTCTCGATTTTTACAGCACAGTCCTATTTCGCGTTTTTACC
The DNA here is from genome assembly GCA_000338895.3 of Oryza meridionalis. Taxonomy (NCBI): domain Eukaryota; kingdom Viridiplantae; phylum Streptophyta; class Magnoliopsida; order Poales; family Poaceae; genus Oryza; species Oryza meridionalis. The sequence goes on from CM002528.2 coordinate 13,249,363, forward strand.
CTCCTTCGCATGTAATATCCAGATTTTAGAAGGGACCCTACGTAGAACATCGTCTCAGGAGCACTGTTCGGTAGGGACATACTTGGAATTATGAACAAACCGGAGGGCTTTTTCGCAAAAATCCACCGCGCGCACTGTTCATACTGTAGCATAATCTGGCATACCCCCTTGCACCTAAATCACTTCTTTCTCAACTCACCAACAGGATTGAAACCTAGAAGTAAACCTAACTAGGTAACCACATATACCAACGTACCTAGAGTTGACACATCAAAATACACTTAAAACCACTAACTCTCAAAATTATTAGAAATTTCGGCAGAGTCTCCCCTAAAAATATGGAAATCTACGACAGGCAGTTATAAGATACTCAATAACGATATAACCCACATAATCTAAACCATCCCCTAAAAATATGGAAATCCACGACAGGCAGTCATAAGATACTCAATAACGATATAACCTACACAATCCAAACCATCCTAGCTCCATAAATTCCCCGTGAAATTAAGTACCGAAACTTTAAATGACATTTACAAGTTCTATACAAAACTTATGCTAAGCAGAAACATAGTCTAAAACTAAATTTCAATAGTGTGCAATAATAATATGTAGTCCAAGGTGCTACTCCCGTCCCATGGCGATCAATATCATTAGATACCTAAAAACCAAATTAAACACAAGAGTGAGTAAAGAATACTCAGCAAGTACAATATTGAATTAGTATAATATACACTTGTTTAATGCAAGAAGAAACCAATATGAAACGTTTGATTTCCTTTAATTTAATACAAAGGAGGCAAAAAGTAGTAGTTCCCTCCCGGGCAAGTGTGAATATCCTCTTAGCATTACCGGTAAGCCGAGCAAGCGTGATCAGCGCTTCTCAAGGATCATGAATAAAGATCCAAATTGCACTCCCATAACTACGCATGGTACTTAAATAATGTAAAAAAAAAACTTCCGGAAGAATGAAACATGAATAACATCGTGAACTTGAACATGAAGTAAAATATGAATATGTATCATAATACCAAAACCACACAATTGATAATAGAAAGCTTCGAATAATAATTGGGTAAATGAAATCAAACAAAGTAACACAGTTTATCCATCATACAAGTCCGTCTTATACTTGCCTTAACTCCTTCGATACTCCGACTTAACTCCTCCAACGTTAAAACCCTCCACACCTATGGAGCAAAACTATATATAAACCATTATACTCAACTAACGATGGTTACAAGGGATATTTACTCAAATTAAAACCTAGAACATATAAACCTTTTACCGATTTGTATTAAATAACCTATAGTTGTTCCATTACTGTTTTATGCGTAACTCATAAACCGTCTAACGGAAACTAGCAAATAATATAACTTTGGACATCTAGACAAAATTGTCTACAACTTTCATGTTGAGTATAAAATCAGATTATGTCTCTGAAAATCCCAGATTAAGAAAAACGAAATGCTGTCCTGATTTCCGGACCCGGTCAGCAGTATTGTTTTTGTTGTTTCTCCCAAACCGTTTATCGGAATTGAGCAAAAACAGCGACGTTAGAAAGATATCGACGATGACTACAAACTTTATTTAGGACAAGTAACCTGAATCCTGATGGTTTAATACCAGAGTTGAAAATACGGTTTCAGCGTATATTCAAGCACCTCAAAAATTACACGAGCAGCTATCAAATCAATTTCTATTTAAATCTTATACTTCTAGGGACTAAAGAGAAGTTGCCTTTGCAGAGAAAGAACACTACCTTGCGACAAATTTCCCTAATTTGCGAAATCGCTGAAATTCCTCAACGTTGCTCTGCCTTTTCCTTTCCTTCTTCCTCCTGTACAACCTCTCTGTACCCTTCTCTCTGATCAAGCAGCAGCAACAGCAGATTGGCTCAGCACCCAATAGCAGCAGCAACGCACAGATCGGCGGCAGCCGCAGCAGCACAAGCAACAGCAACAGCAGATCGGCAACGATAGAAGGAGCAGCAGCAGGAACTCACCGGGAAGAAGGAAAACGGAAAGGAAACACCGGTTATGATGGATGAGGACGGCTATGGTCGTGGCGGCGACGCAAAGACGGCGGCGGCAACCGGGACGACGGCGGCAAGCGCGCAGGAGCTGCTAGCGATACTTTTTTTCCTTTCTTTTTTTTCTTCTGTTGGTTAAATAGAGAAAGACTAATGAAGATCGAACGGCCCACATTAATTTGGTCACCAGGACTTTGTTCGGACTCCGATTACTATAAATTTATAGTCTATTTTACACTACTCAACGAGCTCTACGCGTTCACGGTTCCTGATCGCCTATTCGAACAATGGTTTAAAAGTTAAAATTTTGCGCGTTTGTTCTAATATTCCCCGAAATATACTAATTCAAAATTCGGGGTATTACATTCTTCCCCCCTTCAATCGAATTCGCCCAACCATAACCTAGAACGCCGGGTATTACATTCCTCCCTCCTTCAATCGAATTCGTCTAACCATAATCTAAAATGCCGGGTATTACAAAACCCCTACTTAAAGTAGGTGTAAAAGTCCTATTCACAATAGGACTCAATCCCTTAATTTTCTTTTTCTCCGAAACCGCAGCCACAGCCAACTCCAAGCCCTCAACCCAGTCGAACTCGGTCTGCTGCCTGCACCCGATCGAACAGCCTCCTGCCAGTCGGTTTCCATACATGCACTCGCTCCTGCTGCCTTGCAGCCAACCACCGAGCCGCTGCAGCTCTGCTTGCTTGCATCCATCACCACCATCCATGCTGCACAAATACATACTATCTACATGCATGCATCAATCACATACATATATGCACTGCATGTATATCACACATATATGCATGCTACAGTACAGTACATCGCCGTACTGTAGCATCGTATACTCCTCTCCAATTTTCTTTCAACTTCCTACGCGAACACCGACGCTTGCACGCACACCTCGTGAAGCCTGTTACGAAGATCTCTCCCACACGGTGTCCATCCGTCGTATACCATCTCGTATCCAACTTCGTCACTCGGTATGCTTGGCCGTCTGGACCTCAACTCCTCCCTGAGTCTAGTCCTAATCCCCACTGTTGACCGAAGTTGCCCTACAAGAATCCTGACTCTAGTCATCTTCTCACATGGTATCCTGACCGCACTCGACTTCTACTCCTCCCTGAGCATAGTCCCGGTCCTCACCATTGACCAAGGTTGATCTCAAGTCACTTGCACACAATCAGACAAAACAACCGTTTCTGGACACAGATATCACAAACTGACCTACATTAGTCACACGCACTCACACCAACATTCACACATTCCCTCAAACCAATTATTTGATTAAATCATTTGCACAACCAATTGTTCATCACAAATATTAGTCATGACAATGATTTCACATCTATATACGGAGATTATTGGTTTACTTGATGAGGTTATCAAAACGGTTTTGGACCTTGGGGCATAGGTTGGGTTGCTACATGGAGATGTTATCCCGACAGCACAAGAGTCACATATGATGTAATTAGCAAGGTGTTGCTTACCTATTCACTGATATATCACCATCAGATATGCCATAGAGGCAATCATAGAGATGATTGTATCACATATTATGTTTACATATTTATCCGATATTGTTCCTTCAAATAGATAACTCATTATTGGTTAATGAATATGTGATTCTTTCACGAGACTCTTTACGTTGTATGTTACTATTTTTAAAGGATCCCTGATCAAATATCATATGTGGAACAGATATGTTTAAATGATCAGCACATGTATTAATTCATGATCATGTCTCATAGATCATGGTATGGAGATATCAAATTAATAATGTGGACACATATTGGGGAAAATGTTGTTCGATAGACCCAACATGAGACACTGCAAGAGCTATATGTGTTGTGTCATCAGTGATCTCATTTAGTGTTGGTGTTGAATCCTTAGACTTGATATTATCATGGTTCCCAACATGTGTAGTAGCTTACTTAGGGACTGCTAAACGCTGCTCCGTAATTGGGTAGTTATAAAAGTAGTTTTCGGGTATGCTATAAAACATGTAGTGGGATATGAATAATTAAGATGGGATTTGCCCCTTCTATGGAGAGATATCTCTGGGCCCCTTTGTGGGCACCCGAACATTATATCGTCCAGTGCAATTTGTGACCACCATATAATTTTGGATGAGTGGGATCCATACATGCATAAATAGCCACTCATACCTCAATGTGCCCATGATCAAAATTTGACACCATTCGATATAAAATCCGCAATGCCGAATAATAATGAGCAAAAGAGATATTGTTCGGACTCAGCATGCCAGTCAACTTCAGCCTGAGACATGCCCGTCAAACCACACAGAGGCGGTGAGGGTCACGCCTTGATAAATCCATCCTAAATTAAAAATCGTTCTCTAAAAGGAATAACAGAATTAATTAAAATTCAAAGTTAAATTAGCAAACATTAAAATGTGTAAAAGAAAATTTTGAATGTGGCTTGGAGTATTTTTCTTAAATTTTCATTGCTCTAAATTGGTCCCTCAAATTTCACTTGAATTTTCAGAGCACAAGAAATAATTTTAAAGCAACAACAACCAATTTCAGAGTTAACTAAAAATGAAAAACCTAAAAATAATTCTCTCTTCTCTTTGGGCCATTTTCAGCCCAAAGTCCTGTTCTCCTCCCTTCTCCTCCTCTCCCTCCCTCTTGGGCCTTTTTCCTTCTCCTTGGCCCATCTCCTCCCCTCCCTTGCTCGGCCCAACTCTTCTTCCTTTCCCTTGGACAAAGTCCATTCCTCCTCCCCATGCAGCCCAGCTGGCCCAGTCGCTGGTCGTCTTCCTCCTCCAGCCAACCGCTGCCTGTTCTTCTCCCAGCCGAAGAACAGAAGCGCCGCCGTCCCTCTTGATCTCCCTCCCTAGTGGTTTCTCCTCCAAATTGAATGTAAAAATCAGTTCCTATCCTCCTTGTCATCAATTCCCCCACGTTCTCCCCTCTTAATTCGGCCACGTTCTCCCCTCTTAATTCGGCTTTGATTCGCCGAATTTACTCTCCGATGAACTGCCGCCATTGATGGCAGCCCGGCGAGCTTCCCGGCTGTTCCTCTCCTCTCCTGGCCGATCCCCTCCTCCTCCCGGCCTATAAAAGGAACCCCGACCTCTTCCTCTCTCCCCACACACCGCAACCCTCCCCCTCCTCTCTCCCTGGCTGCCGAGCCGCCTTCTTCTCGCACCGCCGCTGTCGTTCAACTCCGGCCGCCCCTCGCTGGCGGTCGGGACCTCCTCGGAGCCCAGCGTCGCCACCATCCGCTTCGCAGCAACCTCCACTTCCCCGGCCTCGCCTCCGTTCCGCCCGAGGCCAGCTGGTGCGCCGTGGACGCCGACGTCCAGAAAGTCATCATCCTCCACCTTCGGCAGGCCCTCCCCGTCGAGCCGGGCGCTGCCAGCCCGTGCTGTCACACCCTGAAGTTCTTTCCCAAGCCTAAATTGAAATTTTAAATGGTCTCAAGAAAATACCCGGGAAAAGCAAGAGTAAACCTTAATAAAATAATGCAAATAACAATCGAAACTGGCATGGGGAATTTTTCTTGAGTTTTACATGTCGAAATTCCCTAACAAGATATTTAGTGGAATTTTCAGAGCCCTAGAAATAATTTTAACCAATTAAAATTGAGCACATGCAATTTTAAATCCCTGGAAAATCCTTTTTTCTTTTTCTTTTTTCTTTTCCCTCCTTTTTCCCCCTTCTTGGGTCGCCGGCCCATTCTTTTTTCCCCCCTCTCTCCCGCTGGGCCGGCCGAAGGCCGAGGCCCAGCCCAGCCTGCGCGAGCCGGCCGCCCGCCTCCTCTCTCTCGGGGTCACCGACAGGTGGGGCCCACCTGTCGGGCCCGTCTCCTTCCTCCGCCCGCCGCCGCTGCGCCCGCAACCGCCGCCGCGCCCACGCTTCCTCGTCTTCCGGGCCACGCCGCCCACGTCGCCCTCGCACCCGCACCTCCCGCGCCCACTTCCCCTCTCTCCCGCTCGCCCACGCTCCCGAGATGGTTGGGATTCAATTTTCGAATCCCGCCTCTCTCTCCTCCCCGCTCCGCCCACGTCGGCCGGTGATCCCCACCTTTCCCGGCCACGTCCGGCCCCCTCTCTCCCTATTTAAGCGCCACCGCCACCCCTTCTCCCTTTTTCCCCATTCCGCCGAGCTCTCCCGTGCCCTCTACCGCCCTAGCGCCGTCGCCCTCCTCTCCGCCGCCGCCGCCGCCGCTCCGGTCGCCGTTAGCCGCCGCTAGCCGCCGTGCCGAGCCGCGCCGTCTCGCGCCGCCGCCGCATGTCCGCCGCGCCGCCGCGCGCCATGGCCGCCGGGCCGGCTTGAGCCGCTCGCGCGCGCCGGCCGCGAGCCCCCGTCGCCGTCCAATCTACCCTCGGGTAGATCGGGGCCGTCGGTTCGGCTGCCCGCGTGGTTGCCACGTGGCCACCACGTGTGCGCCGCGTCGGTGCCACGTCAGCGCCACATGGTGCGCCCCTTCCCCGATCCGTGGACTCAGTCCACCGTGAGCCGCCCTCCCCGTGTCACTGCCATGTGGGGCCCGCATGTCGGCGCCGCCCTTTCTCTCTCCGTGATTTATTTATTGCGCAATAATTCAATTAAGGATTTTTCTGTTTATAGTAAAAACACAGTGAATCTTCTAAAATTCATAACTAATTCATCCGTGCTTCGTTTAAGCCCATTCAAGTCTCAGTAAATCAAGAAAAATGTGTAGAATCCATTAAAAATGGTTTTGTTCTCTGTTTCAGTAGTCTTATAGCCTGTTTGCATTGTTTGCCTTGTATGTCGCTTAGATTCCGGTTCTTCCGACGCTCCGGTGTACTTCGAGATAGTCGCCGAGGTTCCTCCAGCAGCAGAGCAAGGCAAGTCATGCTTGTCACTTGATCATATTGAACCTATATTGCAAATGCTCTCTCGTTTTCTCCTAAATATTGCATTGATTTATAATATCACTATGGGATGTTTAACTACTATCGTAGCCATACTATTCTGTACCATGTTCCATTGTTAGCTTGGGATATAACTTGACTAAAGATTGGACTAGGGAATGCTTAGCCATGCTTAGTTCAACTAGCACACAATGAGGGGAATCCTATTAATGTTTAGACTGTAGGTCCTAATGGTAATGTTGTATTAGTACCACCGCTTTGGTGTTGATTAATTAAAAGGAATCACATGGTGGGCTGTGGGTGCATGGTTTTGCTAGTCGCACCCATGGCAATTAAGGACCGGTTCGCGGGAAACCCTGGAAGAATTTATCGTGCTTACCACAAGCCAGCGTGGGCAACGGCTGGGCTTGTAGTGTAGCTTTCCTCTAGCCGACGCATCCAGGCAAGGGTGGGCGTGATGGAGCGGGGCGGGCCCTGCGACGGCCTCTGTCGCTTCCGGATTCACCTAGGCACGAGAGGGGACTGCCCGCTGCCTTGCGAGGAGTGGGGGTGAAACCTGAGGTGTGGTGTGCTTGGCTAGAGGGGGTTATGCGAAGGGTCCTGTCATGGCCTCTTTCCGGTATGTCGTGGTGGCATGTCGGCGCACAGTAACGTGCCATGGGGCTGTGTCTTGTGGGTACAGTTGTACACCTCTGATCAGAGTAAAACTATTCGAATAGCCGTGCCCGCGGTTATGGGCGGTCAACCAGATTCACCGTGATTAGTTTCACCCTAGTTTAGCCTAATGAAATTGGATAGTTTAGGTGGATGGTTGGGCTTGTTGCAACGTGGGATAGCGTTGAACAGTGGATGATTAATATTGAGTAATTATTACAACTGTTTTCTTCTTTCAACTCCTGCTTATAAATGCTCGCTTCATGTTAATGAACCACTCTAGCTCCCCTTTGATAAATCCCTGCATCATACCCCTATTCCGGTATGACTTGCTGAGTACAGTGGGTAGTACTTAGTCTTGCTCTATTTTCCCAACCCCAGAGTGCGAGTATGTGTCAGATGGTGGTTTCTCTGAGGAGTAGGCTTCGTCCGTGTCGTCGAGGATGCCTGTGGAGTGGTGTTCCCGCTGCAGTTCAAGTCAAGGGCTAGCTTCTGTTATCTTTCGTTTTTCCGCTGCATTTATGTAAGACTTTTATGTCGTTTGTAAGACGTGGATTTGAATGTCAACATTGTCGTTTGTGTACCCCGGCTGGTCCTGGACGGGGATTTTAATGCACATTCTGCTTGGAATTCTATTCAGGAATTTCTGGGCGTGACAAGTTGGTATCAGAGCCGACCTTGACCGTAGGACAAGCCAAATGGAAAAACCTAAGAGCCCTCTGAATCCTTTTCATTGCATATGTTCTTTGCAACTGGATTTGTTCGGGGAAAATTGGGATCTGTTCTTGTGGTTCAAGGGAAAAATCTTGGTCGCTCGTTTAAGTGAGATTTGTCGAAACAAGTCGGTCTAGGATTTTAATAAAATTATTTGAGATTTATTCGTCAGTCAGTTGGGATTTGATGGGTGAAATGCATTAGGTCCTAGCTCAGGAATATGGGTTGCAAGGTATTTCTGCTCTTATTGTTATCACTAGGATGTATCTATTTTCCCCATTATTTTATCGCTATGTAAGTCCGTCTTATTTATTCGCTCTCATGCAAAATGATCTATGCATAAAATTCTGCTTTTATTCGTTTCTCTTATTTGAGTCCTTTTCTGTTTTATTTAAACTTGGATTTGAGCATGCATTGATCCTACCCCTTTGTCTTCTCTAGATGGCTGACCACCCACCCAACCACTGCGGAGAAGGCATGGATGATTTTGTGGCAGAATTGGCTTGCATGACACTGGTGGTGGGCTATCCCAATGCGCCGGAGTACACGACTGTTCCACCGCTCAGTGGCGAGCTTCCTCACCGTGTCCGCCTGGAGGTTCATGGCTATGTGGGCACCTGCCTCGCTAATATGGCGGTTGAGGCGTCCGGAGGCACAACAGATCACGCCTATCAGGAGGCAGCATACCTGATGATGACCAGACTACGGGAGCGCCACAACTACATCTTCCACGACATGGCGTACCGATTCCACCCTCGTCGAGCAGGTGGCGATGATGTCAGTACTTTCCGTCCAACAGCCGGCGAGAACGACACCACCTTTGGTCACATGTGCGCCGTGATGAAGGGAATGGACAGGATGCACTCGAATCTGCACAAGGCGTCCAGGTCCTTGAATGATGGGAAGCTCGTGAGGATCGTAGCTCTGAAGGATGAGATAGCACGCCTGAAGGAGAACGCTCAGCTGAAGGGTCTCCCAGCTCCAGGAGGAGTCCGGATCCGCACCACACCCCGCAAGACGACGACTGCACCCGTGCGCATTCAGCTTGCGCCCAGGAACCCACCTCCTCCCACAGCTCCTCCAGTTCCTCCCGCAGCCCCGCGTCCGCTCTCTCCTTCGCTCCAGCGTCAGCCGCCAGGGGTCCAGCCAGTGTTAATGGGGGTTGGTTGCCTGCAACTCCCAGTGGCAGCCGCAACCACAACAGCAGCGGTTCCAGTGGCACAGAGCCGAGCAGTGGCGAGGCGTACCTATCAGACTCCAGGAGCCGCTCAGAGGAACCTGGTGATGAGCAGGAGGACGCCTTCGACTCCACCGACCGCAGGAGCCGTTCCGAGCATTAGGCTCGTTTTCCATTAGTTTATCGATTGCTTAGCCTTTGCTTGTTAGTTTGTGTGTTTAGGCTTGCTCGTTTGTGGGTCAGTTGATGGTCGATATCATGTGCCTATGATATGGCTGTCTTAATAAGGATTTTTGCTTGTTGTTTTAAGTGTTTTAATTCAGATCAGAACAATCGCAGTTTAAAGTCCTATATAATAAAACTTAGTTCTTGAGCATCTGTTTTTCTTCTTTTCCCCGTCTGTTTTTCCTCCAGATGGTCTACACCAGGAACGGTAGCCGCGCAACAGGCGAGGGCAACAACGGCGAAGAGCGCACTGACGGGGTGCATCCCAACAGCGATTCCGGCAATGGTCCGCCACCACTCCCCGAGAATCCGACCATTGCCCAAGTAATGGCTCATCAGACGCAGATGATGACAGCCATGATGCAGCAGATGCAGCAGCAACACCAGCAGATGTACCAGAGGATGCAGCAGCAAGCCGAGCAGCAGCAGCAGCAGCAGTTTGGTCCCCCTCCCCCTCAGTCCAAACTGCCGGAGTTTCTACGCGTCAGACCACCCACCTTTTCTAGCACCACCAACCCTATGGAGGCAAATGACTGGCTCCATGCCATAGAGAAGACGCTAAATCTCCTGCAGTGCAATGATCAAGAGAAGGTCGCTTTCGCCACACACCAGCTCCAAGGTCCCGCGTCAGCTTGGTGGGACAATCACATGGCTACCCGCCCGCCAGGCACGGAAGTCACTTGGGCGGAGTTCTGCCGCAGCTTCAGGAAGGCGCAGGTGCCAGATGGGGTCGTGGCACAAAAGAAGAGGGAATTCCGAGCACTCCACCAGGGCAACAGGACAAAGACGGAGTATCTCCATGAGTTCAATCGCCTCGCGCGATATGCACCGGAGGATGTCCGTACTGACGCCGAGAAGCAGGAGAAATTCCTAGCAGGTCTAGATGATGAACTAACCAACCAGTTGATATCTGGAGATTACGCCGACTTTGAGAGGCTGGTTGACAAGGCAATCCGTTAGGAGGATCAGCGCAACAAAATGGATAGGAAGAGGAAGATGGCGCAGTTCCGGTCCAACCAAGGGAGCCACCAGCGTCCGCGCTTCACTCCCGGGCAGCAGGGTGGACCTACCACCCTGATCGTCCGCCAGCACCGCCCTTTCAATGCCAGCAACTTCCATCAGGGCGCCAGTGGCAGCCAGAACTACCATGGTAGTCAGCCCAACCGCAGTGCAGCTCCGCGCCCACCAATGGCACCAGCACAGTCAGTTCCATCCGCGCAAGCCAAGAAGGAGGCTGGGTCAAAGCCAGGGTCCTGCTTCAACTGTGGCGAGCTTGGCCACTTCACTGACAAATGCCCGAAGCCTAGGCGTGCCGGGCCAAGGTTTGTCCAGGCCCGTGTCAACCACGCGTCTGCGGAGGAGGCACAAGCAGCACCAGAGGTCGTACTGGGTACGTTTCCTGTTAACTCAATCCCTGCAACAGTACTTTTTGATTCTGGTGCAACGCATTCATTCATTTCAGAGAAGTTTGTCGAGATGCATGGGTTAATAAGAAAGGAACTTAGCACACCAATGCGGGTTCACACCCTAGGGAATAGCTCCACTTCGGTACAATTCAGCCCTTCTATAACAATAGAAATCCAAAGATCACCATTTCTAGCCAACCTCATTCTTCTGGAATCCAAAGACCTAGATGTCATTCTTAGGATGGATTGGCTGACCAAGTTCAAGGGAGTCATTGATTGTGCGAATCGCACAGTCACCTTGACCAACGAGAAGGGAGAAACAGTAGTGTACAAATCACTAGTCTCACCAAAGCAAGGGATCTCTTTGAATCAGACTGAAGTGGAAATCCCAGTGGTCACCAAGGAGAAGAATTCAAGGAAATTGGAAGAGATCCCCATAGTCTGCGAGTACCCAGAAGTATTTCCCGAAGACCTCACTACCATGCCACCCAAGAGAGAAATTGAGTTCCGGATTGATTTGGCACCGGGAACCGCTCCAATTTACAAGAGACCGTACATAATGGCAGCCAATGAGCTAGCACAGGTCAAGAAGCAGGTCGATGAGCAGCTGCAGAAAGGGTACATTCGACCAAGTACTTCACCTTGGGGTGCTCCGGTCATTTTTGTGGAGAAGAAGGATAAGACGAAAAGAATGTGTGTCGATTATTGCGCACTCAATGAGGTCACCATCAAGAATAAATATCCTTTGCCGCGGATTGATGATTTGTTTGATCAGTTGAAAGGAGCCAAGGTGTTTTCGAAGATAGACCTGCGATCAGGCTATCACCAGTTGAGAATTCGGGAAGAGGATATTCCCAAGACAGCCTTCACCACTCGGTATGGGTTGTATGAGTGCACGGTTATGTCTTTTGGACTCACCAATGCACCCGCATTCTTCATGAACCTGATGAACAAAGTGTTCATGGAATTTCTGGATAAGTTTGTTGTGGTATTCATTGATGACATCCTTATCTATTCCAAGTCAGAAGAAGAGCATGAGCAACATCTTCGTCAGGTACTCGAGAAGTTGCAAGAGCACCAGCTCTATGCCAAGTTCAGCAAGTGTGACTTTTGGTTATCAGAGGTCAAATTCTTGGGCCACGTCATTACAGCTCAAGGGGTGGCCGTTGATCCGTCAAATGTGGAGTCAGTTACCAAGTGGACCCCACCTAAGACACTGTCACAAATTCGGAGTTTTCTTGGACTTGCGGGTTATTACCGTCGGTTCATTGAAAATTTCTCCAGGATCGCTAGACCCATGACTCAGTTAATAAGAAAGATGAGAAATTCAAATGGACAGCCGAGTGTGACAAGAGTTTTGAGGAACTCAAGAAGAAATTAGTGTCTGCCCCAGTCTTTATTCTGCCCGACCAGACAAAAGACTTCCAAGTTTATTGCGACGCGTCCCGCCACGGGCTTGGATGTGTCCTAATGCAAGAGGGCAGAGTGGTCGCTTATGCCTCGCGGCAGTTGCGTCCACATGAAGGAAACTACCCAACGCATGACCTGGAATTGGCAGCAGTGGTTCATGCTCTGAAAGTCTGGCGGCACTATCTTATTGGCAACCGCTGCGAGGTCTATACGGACCACAAGAGTTTGAGATATATCTTTACTCAACCTGATCTGAATCTTCGACAGCGAAGATGGTTGGAGTTAATCAAAGATTATGACATGAGCATGCACTACCATCCAGGTAAAGCCAATGTGGTGGCAGATGCTTTGAGCAGGAAAAGCTACTGCAATGCTTTGTGCACCGAAGGCGTGTGTAAGGAATTGTAGCAGGAGCTTGAACATCTCAACTTGGGTTTTGTGGAACACGGGCACGTGGCTGCCCTAGAGGCACGGCCTACGCTCGTGGATCAAGTCAGAGCAGCTCAAGTAAGTGATCCCGAAATAGCCGAGCTGAAGAAGAATATGAGGGTCGGAAAAGCCCGGGATTTCCATGAAGATGAACATGGCACAATCTGGTTGGGAGAGAGATTGTGCGTACCTAACGACAAAGAACTGAAAGACCTGATACTCACTGAGGCTCATCAGACTCAGTACTCCATCCATCCAGGCAGCACCAAAATGTATCAAGACCTTAAAGAAAAGTTTTGGTGGGTCAGCATGAGAAGGGAAATAGCGGAATTCGTCGCACTCTGCGACGTTTGCCAACGGGTGAAGGCAGAGCACCAAAGGCCAGCAGGTTTACTCCAACCTCTTCAGATCCTGGAATGGAAATGGGAGGAGATTGGAATGGACTTTATAACAGGACTGCCCCGGACATCATCGGGTCACGATTCAATCTGGGTAGTAGTGGATCGACTCACTAAGGTTGCCCATTTCATACCAGTACATAACACCTATACGGGGAAGAAATTGGCAGAGCTGTACCTGGCAAGGATCATGTGTCTACATGGGGTACCCAAAAAGATAGTATCTGATCGAGGGAGCCAATTCACTTCAAAGTTCTGGCAAAAATTGCAAGAGGAATTGGGAACCCGGTTGAATTTCAGCACAGCCTACCATCCGCAGACCGATGGTCAAACCGAGCGAGTTAATCAAATATTGGAGGACATGTTAAGGGCTTGTGCACTTGATTTTGGTGGAGCTTGGGATAAAAGCTTGCCTTATGCGGAATTCTCTTACAACAACTGCTATCAGGCCAGTCTCCAAATGGCACCATTCGAAGCTTTATACGGCCGGAAGTGTCGCACCCCTCTCTTCTGGGATCAGACAGGCGAACGTCAACTGTTCAGAACAGAAGTGTTAACGGAAGCCGAAGAGAAAGTCAGGATTGTCAGAGAGAGGCTGAGGATTGCCCAGTCTTGACAGAAAAGTTACGCGAACAACCGCCGACGAGAGCTCATATTTGAAGCAGGGGACTACGTGTACCTTCGTGTTACTCCGCTCCGGGGAGTACACCGTTTCCAAACCAAAGGCAAGTTGGCACCACGCTTCGTGGGACCATACAAAATCTTGGAACGAAGGGGAGAAGTTGCTTATCAGCTAGAGCTTCCTTCCAACATGATCGGCATCCATGACGTGTTCCACGTATCCCAATTAAAGAAGTGCTTGAGGCTACCCGAAGAATAGGTCGATTCGGAGCACATCGATCTCCAGGAGGATCTGACCTACGTGGAAAAGCCAGTTCGCATTCTTGAGACCAGCGAAACGAGGACTAGAAACAAGGTCACCAGGTTTTGCCGGATTCAGTGGAGCCACCATTCTAAGGAGGAAGCAACCTGGGAAAGGGAAGATGAGTTGAACGCCGCCCATCCGCACCTCTTCACCAGCTCTTCTGAATCTCGGGGTCGAGATTCCGTTTAAGGGGGTAGGTTTGTCACACCCTGAAGTTCTTTCCTAAGCCTAAATTGAAATTTTAAATGGTCTCAAGAAAATACCCGGGAAAAGCAAGAGTAAACCTTAATAAAATAATGCAAATAACAATCAAAATTGGCATGGGGAATTTTTCTTGAGTTCTACATGTCGAAAGTCGCTAACAAGATTTTTACTGGAATTTTTAGAGCCCTAGAAATAATTTTAACCAATTAAAATTGAGCACATGCAATTTTAAATCCCTGGAAAATCCTTTTTTCTTTTTCTTTTTTCTTTTCCCTCCTTTTTCCCCCTTCTTGGGCCGCCGGCCTATTCTTTTTTTGCCCCCCTCTCTCCCGCTGGGCCGGCCGAAGGCCGAGGCCCAGCCCAGCCCACGCGAGCCGGCCGCCCGCCTCCTCTCTCTCGGGGTCACTGACAAGTGGGGCCCACCTGTCGGGCCCGTCACCTTCCTCCGCCCGCCGCCGCCGCGCCCGCAACCGCCGCCGCGCCCACGCTCTCGCGTCTTCCGGGCCACACCGCCCACGTCGCCCTCGCGCCCGCACCTCCCGCGCCCACTTCCCCTCTCTCCCGCTCGCCCGCGCTCCCGAGATGGCCGGGATTTGATTTTCGAATCCCGCCTCTCTCTCCTTCCCGCTCCGCCCACGTCGGCCGGCAATCCCCGCCTCTCCCGGCCACGTCCGGCCCCCTCTCTCCCTATTTAAGCGCCACCGCCACCCCTTCTCCCTTTTTCCCCATTCCGCCGAGCTCTCCCGTGCCCTCTACCTCCCTAGCGCCGTCGCCCTCCTCTCCGCCGCCGCCGCTGCCGCTCCGGTCGCCGTTAGCCGCCGCTAGCCGCCGTGCCGAGCCGCGCCGTCGACGCCGCCGCGTTCGCCGTTGTGCGGGCCGTCCCGTCCACCTCTCCTCCGTCGGATTCCGCCGCCGGAACCCCTTCCGCATCGTGCGCCGGTGAGCACCGCCATGGCCGCCGCCTTCGGCCGGCGTCCTCGCCCCCTCTCGTTTTCCTCTCCCTCTCTAACTCCTTCGATTGTGTTCGCTAGGTGGTCCCGGTGCTCGTCCCGCCGCTGTCACTCCGTCGCTCGCTGTCGCCGATCGTCGTCGGTGAGCCCCTCCTCCCCTTTCTCCCTCTCTCTCCCGCGCCGCTTAGCCGCCGTGCTGCCGCTTAGTCGCTCGGCCGCCCGCCGCCGCCGCCGCTGCCGGCCGGTCGCCGCTGATCGCCGTCTCGCGCCGCCGCCGCATGTCCGCCGCGCCGCCGCGCGCCATGGCCGCCGGGCCGGCTTGAGCCGCCCGCGCGCGCCGGCCGTGAGCCCCCGTCGCCGTCCGATCTACCCTCGGGTAGATCGGGGCCGTCGGTTCGGCTGCCCGCGTGGTTGCCACATGGCCGCCACGTGTGCGCCGCGTCGGTGCCACGTTAGCGCCACGTGGTGCGCCCCTTCCCCGGTCCGTGGACTCAGTCCACCGTGAGCCGCCCTCCCCGTGTCACTGCCATGTGGGGCCCGCATGTCGGCGCCGCCCTCTCTCTCTCCGGGATTTATTTATTGTGCAATAATTCAATTAAGGATTTTTCTGTTTATAGTAAAAACACAGTGAATCTTCTAAAATTCATAACTAATTCATCCGTGCTCCGTTTAAGCCCATTCAAGTCTCAGTAAATGAAGAAAAATGTGTAGAATCCATTAAAAATGGTTTTGTTCTCTGTTTCAGTAGTCTTATAGGCTGTTTGCATTGTTTGCCTTGTATGTCGCTTAGATTCCGGTTCTTCCGACGCTCCGGTGTACTTCGAGATAGTCGCCGAGGTTCCTCCAGCAGCAGAGCAAGGCAAGTCATGCTTGTCACTTGATCATATTGAACCTATATTGCAAATGCTATCTCGTTTTCTCCTAAATATTGCATTGATTTATAATATCACTATGGGATGTTTACCTACTATCGTAGCCATACTATTCTGTACCATGTTCCATTGTTAGCTTGGGATATAACTTGACTAGAGATTGGACTAGGGAATGCTTAGCCATGCTTAGTTCAACTAGCACACAATGAGGGGAATCCTATTAATGTTTAGACTGTTGGTCCTAATGGTAATGTTGTATTAGTACCACCGCTTTGGTGTTGATTAATTAAAAGGAATCACATGGTGGGCTGTGGGTGCATGGTTTTGCTAGTCGCACCCATGGCAATTAAGGACCGGTTCGCGGGAAACCCTGGAAGAATTTATCGTGCTTACCACAAGCCAGCGTGGGCAACGGCTGGGCTTGTAGTGTAGCTTTCCTCTAGCCGACGCATCCAGGCAAGGGTGGGCGTGATGGAGCGGGGCGGGCCCTGCGACGGCCTCTGTCGCTTCCGGATTCACCTAGGCACGAGAGGGGACTACCCGCTGCCTTGTGAGGAGTGGGGGTGAAACCTGAGGTGTGGTGAGCTTGGCTAGAGGGGGTTATGCGAAGGGTCCTGTCACAGCCTCTTTCCGGTATGTCGTGGTGGCATGTCGGCGCACGGTAACGTGTCGTGGGGCTGTCTTGTGGGTACAGTTGTACACCTCTGATCAGAGTAAAACTATTCGAATAGCCGTGCCCGTGGTTATGGGCGGTCAACCAGATTCACCGTGATTAGCTTCACCCTAGTTTAGCCTAATGAAATTGGATAGTTTAGGTGGATGGTTGGGCCTGTTGCAACGTGGGATAGCGTTGAACAGTGGATGATTAATATTGAGTAATTATTACAACTGTTTTCTTCTTTCAACTCTTGCTTATAAATGCTCGCTTTATGCTAATGAACCACTCTAGCTCCCCTTTGATAAATCCCTGCATCATACCCCTATTCCGGTATGACTTGCTGAGTACAGTGGGTAATACTCAGTCTTGCTCTATTTTCCCAACCCCAGAGTGCGAGTATGTGTCAGATGGTGGTTTCTCTGAGGAGTAGGCTTCGTCCGTGTCGTCGAGGATGCCTGTGGAGTGGTGTTCCCGCTGCAGTTCAAGTCAAGGCTTAGCTTCTGTTATCTTTCGTTTTTCCGCTGCATTTATGTAAGACTTTTATGTCGTTTGTAAGACGTGGATCTGAATGTCAACATTGTCGTTTGTGTACCCCGGCTGGTCCTGGACGGGGATTTTAATGCACATTCTGCTTGGAATTCTATTCGGGAATTTCTGGGCGTGACACGTGCTGTCACTGCCGACGGCCGCGCCTCGCCGTGCTCGTCCCCGGCATCCCCCTCCCCGAGCCCAAAGCTCGCTGGAAGCCCATCCTTGCCGGCGAACAGTGAGGACACCATCGTCTTCTTCCGGCAGCCCCCTCCCTTCTCACCGGAGCGCCAACATGTTGCTGCCGTCGGCTTCATCTTGTCGTCTTCATCGTCGGCCGCGCCTCCTCGCTGCCCGAAGACCCGTGGAACGTCGCCCCGTCGTCGTCGCCTTCCTCCGGCTGTCGTTCCCGCCAAGACGAAGAGCTGCCCGTCATCATCGTCGTCAAGTCCGCAGCACCAAGGCCATCGTCCTCCACCTCTTTGTCAAGCCTGATGATCATCAGAGTCGTCCTCTCGTCGTCGATCCGTTCGTCTCCGTCGCCCTCCTCCGTTCGTCGTCGCCGCACCAAGGTCGTCGCTAGTCGCCACCGTTGTTCCATCACCGCGTCGTGCCCGTGGTGAGAACCTCTTCCCTCGCTGCCCTATCCTCATGCTCCCCGTGTGGTCGCCACGTGGATTGTCCACGTGTGTAGCTCACGTGGTAGTCCCGGCTGCAAGTCGCTCGATCCTTTCTTTCTTCGAGCGATATTTCAATGCACATAATTTAACGGTATAATAATAATAATTAAATAGCTCGGAAATATCCACTTTAATTGCACTTAAAATTTGGATGGTCGTTTCTCGGCTATACGAGCTCCTAATTGACTCATTAAATTGTTTAATTTCTGTTATAACTTAAAGAACCCGTGTTTGTTGTTTTTATGTGTTGTTATTGTTTCTTTCTTAGATTTGTAGCCCTGTTTTGTTGTTCGTGTAGCTGCCGTCGTTTTGGAAGTTCCAGGAGTCCAGATCAAGTCATCTGAAGACCTTCTCTTCGAGCAAGGCAAGTCACACCATATTCCTTGAACATATTGAATCCCATTATTGCAAAAACTATGTTGTTTCACTTCTATATGCATCGCTTTTATAAATTATATGACGCTCACTATTGTTTATTTAATGGTTAATATTTCAATGTTCCTTGTTATATAGCCATGTTGTTGAATTGCTACCCATGCTCTTGATAACGGGGGGTTGCTAGGGCGCGCATGCGCGCCAGGAAAGGGAGTTGGCGAGCACTTCCTCCCTTTTAGTCTTAACTACATATATTAGTTAATACACTTAACACTATTGATAGTAATTAAGAAAATATTCTGGAGATTTTTTTGGAGATTTTTTTACTAACGGATTGAAACTTTTTTAAGTTAGATTTGAAAACTTTCGATTTAAGTTTTAAATTTTAAAGTCAAATTTTAAAAACTTTCAACTCAGATTTGAAATCTTTCAACTCGAGAATCGATATTCAAAAACTTTCAAGTCCAGATTTGAAAAATTTGAAAACTTTCAATTTGAGATTTGAAAACTTTCAACTCAGATTTGAGAACTTTCAACTCGAGAATCGAGATTCAAAAACTTTCAAGTCCAGATTTGAAAATTTTGAAAACTTTCAATTCGAGATCTGAAAACTTTCAACTCGAGATTTGAAAACTTTTAACTTGAGATTCGAAAACTTTCAAATCCAGATTTGAAAAATTTGAAAATTTTCAAATTGAGATTCGAAAACTTTCAAATCCAGATTTGAAAAAATTGAAAACTTTCAACTCGAGATTTGAAAATTTTCAACTCAAAATTTTAAAACTTTCAAACTCAAAACATGCTAAAAGATAAAAAAAATCAGAAAAAATTGAGGAAAAGAAAAGGAAAAGAAAACGAAAAAAAAAGAAAGCGAGGAGAGGCGCGCGCGCGCCGGCGCAGCGGCACTGGGCCTTATGGGCCTAAAACACGCGCCGCCGGCGCGCGCGCGCTAACTAGCGATTCCGCTTGATAACCTTAGTAAAATGATAAAATGACAAGTATGGTTCCCTATATGATGGACTTACTAGTTGCTTTAGGTTGGGCTTATCTATGCTTAGATCCAACATAGAATCCCTTTTTATAAATTAGACTGTGGGTAACAATTAAAATATGTAAGAATGATGATCAGGTGGCTGGTTGAGCCAGGATATGTTGGAATCTCATTCAAAACTCTCTATACCTGTTTTTGGTGGGCGAGAGGTGCATGGTTTTGTTATAAGCACCTCGGCCACTATAAGGACCGATCTTTGGGCCTCTGTTACGAAACATAACAGTGCAACCACAAGTCTAATGGGTAAGGCCGGACTAGAAGTCTAGATCATCTCAAAACAAAGGCCATCAGTATGATAGGTCTGGGGCCAGGGGAGGCCGACTTTGACCTGGCGCAAGAGGGGGCCTGTCTCATCCCGGGGGATCCGGCAACCTTTACTTTGTCGGGGACCGGCGCGGCGAAACCTTAGCAGGTCCTTATGTTTTGGGTTGAGCTAGGTGGATAGTCTTGTCACGATCTTGACATTTCGGGTACCTTTGAGGTATCGCGATGCATGGCTGACATGAAGTCAATTATTATGTCTTGTGGGTAATGATGTATACCTCTGATCAAAGTAAAACTATTCGAATAGCCGCGCCCTCGGTTATGGGCAAGCCTAGCAATGTACCCAAGTTAGTATTTTTCTTCTAAGTGATGGATGGAATTCATGGATCTTTGGATGGGTGGTTAACCTGGATTTAAGGCCGGTTTGCGTGGTTTCACAACCGTGATAATTGAAAGTGTATCTAGGCCCCTAATGATTTTGGTGATTAATTACAATGCGATTAGAGAGGACTAACATTTTTATTTAAGCAAATGTGAAGGTTGTTATGTCCTCAATGAGTTAGTGTAATGCATATCCCGCCTAATACGTTGACGTGATGTGATGCGGCAAATGAGCAAATGGTTCTGTATATTTTCGGACTTTACCAAAATTGATTTTTGGAGTTTCCGAAAATCATCAGTAGTCTCAAAATCGCTTCTGTGTATTTTCGGACTTTCCGAAAACATCCAGAAGGTTGATTTTGGTTCTGGAAATTTTCGGACTTGTCCAAAAAGTTCTCGGAATGTCCAAAAAATCTTTAGTTGACTTTGTTGTTAGTGCTGAGCTGGAATTTTCGGACATATCCGAAAATCTTTCGGAATATCCGAAAATCACAATAATTGTGCATAATGGGCAGATTTTGGGCTGTGGCTATAAATAGCCCCCTCCCATCACTTATGAGGGCTGCTGGTCACATTGGATATTCTTGTGCCCTTGGCTTGCTCTTGTTGAGATTCACTTTCGAGTCTTGCTTTCTTGTTTTCCCTCTCACCCGTGTTCGATTCGGATTTGGTGTGTGTGTGAGAGTTGTGGACTCGAGTTTGTGTGAGTGCTTGTTGTTGACTTCTTGAAGATTTGTGAGCACTTGCATCATCTCCGGGAGTTCATTGCATCATTTGTTACTCTTGGAGGTTGAGGACTCCTAGGCAGCTAGGTGTCGCTCCCGAGCCACCGATCTACTTGTGGTTGGCTGGGAGAAGTTTGTGAAGGTCAGAGATACCCTTAGTGGAAGGAGGAGTGCTTAGTGCAACCTCTTGAGGAAAGGGTTAGCTAAGACCCGGCTCTTATTGAGCTCCTCAACGGAGAGTAGAATCCCCTCAAGGATTCGAACTTCGGGAACAACTTCGTGAGTTTCATCCTTGGTGACTTTACTTCCTCCCTCTCCACTAGCTTTGCTTGTTTGAGCCGCTACAGGTCTAGTTGCTGTTTGTGCTAGCATATTATTGTTGTAGGCAACTAGATCAAGGATTTACTTTGTGTTTGTGTAGACTCCGAAAATTTTTGGATATATCCGAAAATTTCAGAAATATCCGAAAACTGCTTCCGCTTTTAGTTGAATTTTTGAATTAACCTATTCACCCCCCTCTAGGCCTAATTGACACTTTCAATAATATTGCCTAGATATAGGACCGAGTTTAAACTTTGCTTTAAAAACATTAAAATATTGCAACTTTGGCTTTACGCAAAAATGAACCCTATTATGCCAACTCTTTGTTCCTCTTTGCATTATAATTCATTTCCTGACATGGCTTGTTGAGTACGGTGGTTGTACTCATTCTTGCTCAATCTTTCCCCCTCCAGTCAGAGAAGCTTTACGAAGAAGAAGTCTTAGGTGGAGTCCTGGCTTATACCCCAGTTAAGCGCCTGTGAAGATGGAGCTGTAGGCCCGCTAGTCTGCTGCTGTTTTTCTTTTGTTGTCAGGCCTAATGCGCCTCCGTAATAATGTAAATATTATCATGATAATTAATAAAGATGCGCCTTTTGTATCAAGTTTGTTGTGGTGTACCCCGGCTTTTCCTGGGATGGGAATTAATACACCAGCGTTCGGGAAAGGTATTTTCCGGGCGTGACAGCAAGCAAATGTGTTACACATCTCAGGAGGCTTGAGTCAGCTTGCTAAAGCTCTACAACATCTCAATTGTTCAAAATTCATACTCATGCTCAGCTAGTCCCCAGGAAAAACGAATAGCCTCGCACTTTCATCGCAAGCAATTGATAAACATCACGAATGCATAAATATGGATAAAAGGACAGCAAGGAAGTAAATCTGAAATTGAATCACAAATGAGCACAACCGGTAATCTCATCACCCCATCCATAGGCTACCGTTGCCCAACCATGGTTTCCAAACATAACTATCACCATATCCATGACTAAACCAAGTCATAATATAACCCAAGTTTGATGCTAACATAGACTGACTAACACATCAAGCGATCGTCTTGTAACCCTGGAAACGACTATTCGAATAGTTTTACTCTGATAAGAGGTGTACAACTTTACCCACACGAAATGAACAAGGATCAAATGCTTCACACGCACACAGGTGTGACCTACAAGTGATGCAAGCTCATAACATGTCCTTTCCTAGTCACACCCCACCACCTAAACCATGCCTAGGCCCCCGACGACTTAGCCACGTGCATGTGATGTGGCTAAAGCGGGCTCACCATCGCGGGAGAAACCCCCTGCCAAAACCAGGCACACCCGGGGCACTCCAAAGGGAAAACCACCCTCACGAATGACCAGCGAGACGTAGATGATCACAGTGCAACATAGTACTAAGACAAACCGGTCCCAAACAAGGCGTGTGGAAGTACGTATGGTGCTTGAATAGACGTCAACATGTTCGATCCTTAACAACCCACACGAGGCTACTTGCATCAGGGAAAATCACCATCCCGTCATCGCCCTATCACCCGTCCAAGTTAAAGCAAGTTTCTACATTAATCATTGAGTGAGGTAATCAGATTTTAATGCCCATAAATCGCGGGTGGTGAATAAGTTCAACCGATGGCTCCATCCATCGATTTCTAACAGCAGTAGACCTAAGCATGGCTAAGCATTCGATGATAGAATAAACCATCCTAACCATTTACAATTGAAGGTGTCAAGGTTACATGGCAACAATATATCAAAGGAAGAGAAATGCATGAAATTGGATACAAACAACTCTACCCGTTACCGACATTTTAAGGCAATTCGACTCATGCATATATATAGTTTTTGCAAGCAAATAAGTTTTGTGAAATCATAGGTTCAATATGCATAGACGCTTGCCTTGCTGCTGTGCGGAAACACACTCAACCTCAGGTTCTTGCTCCACGTACTCCGCATTCTCTGAGTCTATCGATAAGAGGCAAATATGCAAATAAGATTCGAATAAACATGCATATGCAACATGCTCTACAAAACACAGGGTAAACACAGTGGACATGCCACAATTTCAATTAGAACTTGGGGTGAAAGAATGACCCTATTTGCTGCCACGATTCTGGAGATATAAAAGTGACAAGCCACAAATGCTGAAAATGGTCCTATGCCAAAACTGAATATAAACTATAGGTCATTTGGTGATCCCCACATATTCTAGCAAATTTTCATGAGTGAAACTTGCTCCATACAAAAGAGTATAATTTACTGGTGATAGGAATAGTATTTGAATAAATTATAAAACCTATATCCTTCAGTTCAACTTTAGGCACATTTAGAAGTTGCTTCATTTTGCCAATTAGGTTTCTATTAACTAAGTGCGACTATATTTGACTGATATATTTGAGGTAGTAAAAAGAATGATAAAATTATAAAACCTTCGTAGTGGTCATCTTAGGTTGTCTAAGAGACAAGACGAGTTTTAAGGAATTTTATGTTGCTTAGATTTATTGCATAGTCTCTAGGTTTATTTAACATGCATCAACCAATTATGTATGACATAAAAAATCACTCAAGCCAATAAATTGGACTTCGCTACAGACAAGTACACAAGCACACAATCACTAGTTACTAATTCTACTAGCCAATTGCTAAGCATGATCAGGTAGTTTATCCAAAGAGCGAAAGATTAACGACTATACTACAACGTTTCTTAACTACCGCTTGACCATTTAATTTGGTTATATACAAAGAGGCTTGAACAAATTAAGCTTAGAAGCTAAAAACCAGAAGACACCAAACACCAGAGCTTCATGAATTATCTAATATTGAGTCAGCTTGGTCTCTTGAAACGCTGTACCCCTCGTGGAAGGGAAAACACAAATTAGTCGAGCTACTCCTGAAAAGTGTTGGTAGATTTTATTAGTGCCAAAGCACTCTCTGAACTTTGGACGAGTATTTAAAAAAATAGTTTCCGTTTATCTACCAAAAGGTTGTAGGGTCTACCTATAATGATCACTACAGTTTTATATTAACTCAAACCAACAATTTGGGAAAATGGTTTCAATTTCTACCCATTTTTATACACAAATTAACTGGATGAGGTTTTGAACCCTAAAACTTCCAACTTTTACTAAGGACATACCCCGATTTCCACTTAAGTTGATTAATTAAAACTTCGGGATGTTACAGATCTACCCCCTTAAAAAGAATCTCGTCCAAAGAGGGAGGAGCAAAAGGGAGGCAAAATGGACTTCACGGTGAGGGAGGAGCAAAAGGGTTGGGCCGGCAGCCCAAAGAGGGAGGAGGGAAAGGGGAAGCCGGCCCAAAGAGGGAGAGAGAGGCTGTGGGCTGAGGAGGGAGAAAGTAACACTTGGGCTGGAAAGGGCCCAAAGGAGAGAGAGGGGGATTTTAATTTGTTTTCTATTTATTTTAATATGTTAAATAAACTTTGTGATATTAAAATTAGTTATTGAGTTCCGAAAATTCACGGAAAATTTTAGAGAATAACTTAGAACATGTAGAATATTACAAAAATGTTTTCGGCCATGATTTTAAAATGAAAATTTTAGTTTCCTCATTAATTCACTTGATTAAATTGCTTCACCTTTTAATATATTTTTCTAGAAATGTATTATATAAATCTATGGTGTTTGTTTTTTGCCGCTTATGACAAATTAATATTCGTCACAATGTCCCATTGAAATACTTTATGATGATTTCTAGTTGGTATTAACGACGAACATATTTTTTTCGTCACTAAGCCACCCCATCTCATACTAATCGTCATAAAATGGAATGTGCTAATGACGAATAGCTCCAATGTCACGAGGAATTCGTCACAGAAGGTCATATTTCTTGTAGAGTTGGTCTCTTGAAACGTTGTTCCCCTCGTGGATGGGAAAACACAAATTAGTTGAGCTACTCCTGGAAAGTGTTGTAGATTTTATTAGCGCCAAAACACTCTCTGAACGTTGGACGAGTCTTTAAAAAAATAGTTTCCATTTATCTACCGAAAGGTTGTAGGGTTTACCTATAATGATCACTAAAGTTTCATATTAACTCAAACCAACAGTTTGGAAAAATGGTTTCAATTTCTACCCATTTTTTACACAAATTAACCGGATGAGGTTTTGAACCCAAATAGCTTTAAAACTTCCAACTTTTACTAAGGACATACCCCGATTTCCACTTAAGTTGATTTATTAAAACTTCAGGATGTTACACCCTCGATGTTATAGATTATAGAAGTGCATGGCCATACCAAAG
This sequence comes from Oryza meridionalis, assembly GCA_000338895.3. Lineage (NCBI taxonomy): Eukaryota > Viridiplantae > Streptophyta > Magnoliopsida > Poales > Poaceae > Oryza > Oryza meridionalis. The sequence continues at coordinate 13,274,865 of CM002528.2, forward strand.
GTGATTGAGGATTCTATCACAAGTTATATAATCTATTATAGGATCGAGTGAATGATTGAGCTAATAGAGGATGGCACATATCTAGTGTAACATCCCGGCCCGGGACTTAATAGGATTAATAGAATACTCATATCAACAAGTTGCAACTTCTTTTCCGGAAACCAATCTCCAAAGAACTCCAGGGTGCGTGCTTGGCCTGGAGCAATTTGGGATGGGTGACCAATCGGGAAATTCTTCCTGATTGCGCACGAGTGAGGACAAAGTGTGCAGAAAAGACTTGTGTTGGTTTGTGAGGGTAGCCTATGACTTATAAAGGCTGTATTTGATACGGTTACAAATAAAATCCGCAAGCGCACGGATATACCGATGTAGCACTTCCCCTACGGAAAGCTGTATTTGATACAGTTACAGATAAAATCCGCAAGCGCATGGATATACCGATGTAGCACTTCCCCTACGGAGTATTCCAAGGGTATCGAATCCAAGGGAACGTGTGTGGTCAGATCTTGATACGGTTACAGATAAAATCCGCAAGCGCACGGATATACCGATGTAGCACTTCCACAATGGAGTATTCCAAGGGTATCGAATCCAAGGGAACATGTGTGGTCACATCTTCCTCCGGTTCATCCAAGGACACCAAGCAAAGGATAGGCCAGGATAGAGAGGATTTACTAGTGAGAAATAGTGTCTAGGGCGGTTCATCCAAGGACACCAAGCAAAGGATAGGCCAGGATAGAGAGGATTTACTAGTGAGAAACAGTGTCTAGGGAAAGCTTAACTTTAATCCTAACGCAGTACTTCAGGCACTGGCAACCCGCTGTTCCCAGATGTCGCTCTACTACGTACCCGGACAGGGAGGACTTAAGTGATCTCGAGGGCTGTCACATCTCTACACCCACCTCAAACGTACTGTAGGATACACAGCAATTACTGGATAACAATTACCTAAACACCACGTCTAAGCAATTAATATCTACTTTAGTGTTTATTACTCACCAAAGCAATCACTATATTTTAGTTGATTATAGTGAACAATAATCCCGTATGCTATTTAGGAACTAACAAAGAGATAATTCTCACAAGATAAATCTAAATTACTCAAAAAGAATATTATATTGTATTCAGAGTAATAAACAGAATAAAAGAAATAGGAGAAGATTACCGACAACTCCGGACTTCTTCCGACTCCTTCTATTCTACTCTCTTCCTATTCTAGTATACAATATAGTACAATAGAGCCTCTTGTAATTCAGCTCAAGCTTGGAAGTGTGTGTGAGAGTGAATGAAGTGACGTCCTTTTATAGGGCAGTTATGATGGTTGTGAGAAGGGGAAATGTCCGAACTGCCCCGCAACCGTCATTGGGAGAACATCAGGAGCGTCCACGCCAAACTCCAGGATCAACGGTGATCAGGGGGGTTCATCCGAACCAGGGGGTTCGGCCAAACCTGGGCTGGGCCTTCTTGGCCTAGCCTTCGGTCGGTGGACTCCCTGGGCCGTCCTCTATCCATTTCTCGGAGTTTTGGGTTGATTTACTGATGTTTCGATGAAGTTCACAACCCCTCCTTGTATGGATACATAATTCTCCTCACTTTAGTCTGATTTTCCTCCCAACACTAGGGTTTATTATCTGCATACAAATATTTACCAACACTTGTGGAATATGTGAGATTAAACACCTATCACCATGTTGGATGTTTTATTATCCGAACTTTATGCAGATGTTGGCGGTATAGAGTCGGCATTTAACTGCCGCCAACAAAACCCCCCACACTTAGCCCTTTGCTCGTCCTTGAGTAAAGGTTAATGTAGAATGAATTTCTTCAAGATATGGATCAAGCATATAAATCATTCACAACCATACATGAACCTATGAACTTTATCAGTGGCTATCTTACCATCTTGAGTAATTGATAAATGGAACGATCTTGATTCCAGTCCTTCTTGCTTCCTTGCCAGACTCATGGGATTTTTATGAATTTTCGCAAACTAGCTCTTTTCCTCATATTGACTTTCTCTCTTGTCTCTCAAAGATGTATATTTTCTTTTGGATCCTTACCAAGGCAAAGTGTACCAGAATTTATCCCTATTCTAAGGCTGATATGTGGAGCTTGGTAGGGATAAATCGGGACATACCTGCATCATATATTTTGTGAAGCCAAAAATTTGGACTCAAGAAGATCATCAATCATACTCCTAGATCAGGGGTCTTTATTTGTGGTGGAAAGTGGAAAAGTGAAATATGTTGTGGAATGGTGGAATAAAGAAATAATTCTCCCTTTTTTTTCCTATACTTTCTCTCCAATTAGTTTTCTTGGCATGATTGTGGAAGGGACATGGCTATATTTTCTTTGCTCAATGTTTTAAGAGCAAGCTTTATGTCTATCTTCTGTCTTTTTTTTCTTTTTTTTTTCATAGCCATGCCTTTCCCTCCTTTTTTTCATTTTCTTTTTACCAATAACTTTTCTAGGAGAAGAAAGCATAGTTCAATGTAGGAGTTTATTTGAATGGATATTTTTGCAGAAAGCCAACTTCCAGAGTAGAAGCTTAGCTTAATTTTATATGTGGAAATGGAAAGTGGGAATAAAAATGACCCCTTGATCATGGGAGTATGAAAGATATCTAACACAAGTCACACAAATTTGACAAAGCTCAATATAATGTCAAGCAGTCATATGCATGATAAGGTTGATCAATGATATACTTGCATATGGCCTTGGTAGGTATAAGGTAAAGTCAATTGGAGGATTGAGCCTTTTTAAAACAATTTTTATTTTGAAAACAAATTCCCAAGAGTCATAACAAAGTTGCAAAGTTTCCTTTCATCTTAATCATCTCACATAAAGCAATCACTTAGATGTATAAGGCTCCCTAATCATGGATGGTTGTTCACAAGCACAAGTTCAGCTGAGAATAATGAATATACAAGATCAATCACATGAAGAATTTCATTAGTTGGAAATTTTATCTTTCATTTATGCTTGAACCGGTTGTTTTCTGAATTTTTAGCTCTAGTACTATACCTTGGTGGAGATATACAGATAAAAGACGTGCTCACCTGCTTACCTGTGAAAATTGAGAGGGATTGGGGCCAGACTTGGTTCGGCCGAACCACTCTGATGCTTGATCCCTCTGCAATTTTCTGCAGAGTTCAGAGCCTTCCAGGAGATATTCAGCAATTTTCAGAGTATATGCACGTCAGAAGCTGGGATATCTCCCCCACACTTATTAAAAACCTGAACTTTATTAAACATAAAACAAAAACAAACTTTGGAAAACATTGGGGTTAACACCAATGAGCCACATTATTTATAGCAGGTGCTTACATGATTGGAAAAATAAAAACCAAGCACCTACTACTATTTATTCATGGGAAAGGAAACATCTAATTAGCATAATACTTATTTTCCTTCCCCATCTCTATGAATGCACGCTTGATTTTAGCGCACAAACCGCGACTAAGGGTATCAAAATTATTTCTAATTTCAGCAAGTTCTACCCCTAGCTCCGCATTGCGATCCCTAAGCTCTATGTTCTCCTTGCGGAGTTTCTTCACTTGATCTGCGAGCTTGTGGATCGAGGGCTCCGGCGACTTCACCTCATCCTCTTGGAATTGACCGGGAGCCTTTACGATTGGAGGGGGCGTCAAGTGACGCTTCACCTTCATAGGTGGAGGGCTACGGGATTCCGCTGCCCCCTCCTTCTCCAATGCCGTCAAAGGCCGGAGTAAACCCTTACCATACCCACAGCCGAGAGTTCGCACTCCCTGAATGCGGAATCGCTCCTTCTTCGGAGTGGATGGAGTAGCGGTGGGTGTGGTGTACTTGTGGAGCACCTCATCCCCTGCCTTGGTGAATAGGGTGCCCACATAGCGCTCGGCGGGAGGCGGCGTGGCCTTCCCGTCTTCTCGAAAAAGGCGTCGTGCCTTCAAGAGACCGAGCTCTCCCGTTGTCGGCCATCGCGCAGGCGAATCCTCCCGGATTTTTGTCCTTGTGACATGGCGAGGGGAGAGGGATTGCACTGCCGAACGGGGGGCCGAACGGGGCCGAGAAGGGTTCGGCCGAACCCCTGGTTCGGCTGAACCAAGGAGCTTGCCAACGGGCTCCAAATTTTCAGGGGAACCCGGCACTGCTGCGAGGGGCTGTGCCCACAGTGCATTCACCCTTTCTACCGTGTAATTTTCCACCGGGATGAGTTGATTCGCCGGTGTTGGCTCTCCGGTGAGATTGTAAGTGGAATTTGAGGAGGAGCCAATGAATGGGATCAGGGATTTGCCAGCCATGAGTAGATATGAGTGGAAATTCGAGGAATTGGGTTGAATTGGAGAGGAGAATATGCAAGGGTGGAGGAAAGGAGGAAGAAGCAGTTTTCTGGTGTGATCCGAACGTTCTACCTCCAAACGCACATCTAAACGGACTAAGGACGAGCGGGAGAGACTATCATTCGAATTTGGGGCCGATCGGGCATTGCCCTGGTTCGGCCGAACCCTGGTGAGTCCGGCAAGCCCCCAATTTTCTTCCTAGGCCCACTAAAACCTATTCTAAGCACATAAATGACAACTATACAGGGGTTTAAGCATGCAATAGATGAGATCATCATGGTTCATAGTCGATTAATTCAATAACATCCACTTCTTCATCTAAAGTTTCATTTGGCTCAAGGAAAATCTTTAAACGTTGATCGTTTACCTTAAATATGTTACCTGAGTCGTCGTGGAGTGTGATTGCCCCATGCGAAGAGGTGTCAATGACGTTGAGCGGTCCTTCCCATTTGCTGTGTAGTTTTTCGTGGCCGAAGAGCTTAACCCTGGAGTTGAACATTAGTACTTTGTCTCCTGGCTTGAATTTCTTGATCCTTATCCTTTTGTCATGCCAGTGCTTTGTCCTTTATATATCTTCGCGTTGTGGTAAGCCTTTTCTCTTCATTCCTCAAGTTCAGAGATCTGCATTTTTCTCCATTCTCCTGCTCCCTCAAAATCCATGTTCCAATTCCTGATGGCCCAGTATGCTCTATGCTCAAGTTCTACGGGTAGTCGACATGGCTTCTCGTAGACTATCTGATATGGGGACATTCCAATGGGTGTCTTGTACGCTGTCCGGTATGCCCACAGTGCGTCCGGCAATCTATCCTTCCATCCTGTTCCCATTTTATTGACTGTCTTTTACAGAATATTCTTGATTTGTTTGTTTGATGTTTCTGCTTGACCACTGGTCTGTGGATGGTAAGGAGTGGCCACATTGTGTTTGGCTCCCATTTCTTGAAGGAGGTCTTGGAGGGTTTTGTCAATGAAATGAGAACCTCTGTCACTTATGACCATCCTAGGGGTACCAAATCTTGGGAAGATAATTTCTGTGAACTTCTTCTTGGCATGCCTCACATCCGCGGCGCTGCACGGCATAGTCTCAACCCACTTGGAGACATAGTCGACTGCCACCAGAATGTACTTGCAGTTGCGAGACTTAGGGAAAGGCCCCATGAAGTCTATACCCCAAACATCGAATATCTTGACTTTCAAATTGTATGTAAGAGGCATTGCATCGCGAGCAGTTATTCCTCCTTGCCTCTGGCAGCTTGTGCATTTTCTGTCGAATTCTTTTAAATCTTCGTACATTGTTGGCCAGAAGAAGCCACTTTGCCATATCTTGGCCTGGGTGCGGAATGCACCGTAATGGCCACTATAGGGTGAGGCATGGCATCGTTCTATGATCTTAAGTCCTTCTTCAGTTGCACACATCTTCATAGTAAGCCATCGTAGAAGACCCGATATAGGTATGGCTCATCCCATATATGACGGCGACTTTCATACTTCAGTTTTCGTCGGTCCCTGGTGGTATGTATTTGGATACCATGTAGTTTACTATGTTGGCATACCACGGGTTGGAGTCGCGAACCGTCATCAGCATGTCATCTCTTAAGAAATGATTGATCGGCTGTTCCTGCATGTTAGTGATCTGCAGCCTGGACAAATGATCTGCTACGGAATTTTCTACTCCCTTTTTATCTTTAATTTCTAAGTCAAATTCTTGGAGTAACAAAATCCATCTTAAGAGGCGAGGTTTAGCATCTTTCTTAGTGAGCAGGTACTTCAAAGCAGCATGATCAGTATAGATTATCACCTTGGCTCCCACTAACTAAAATTATCGATAGCAAAAACAACCGCGAGCAGCTCTTTTTCAGTAGTTGCATAATTTAACTGGGCTCCGGTTAGAGTTTTGCTTGCGTAACAGATTGCATGATGCTTTTTATCCTTGGTTTGGCCCAAGACCGCACCAATAGCGAAGTCACTTGCATCACACATAATCTCGAAGGGCAGAGTCCAATCAGGAGGTTGAATGATTGGAGCGGAGACGAGTGCCTTTTTGAGAATTTCAAAAGATTTTAGGCATGCGTCATCGAACTCAAAGGGCTCATCCTTGGCTAGCAGATTGGTCAGGGGTCTGGCGATTGTAGAAAAGTCCTTGATGAATCTTCTTAAAAACCGGCATGTCCCAAGAAGCTATGGATTCCTTTGATGTTCACTGGAGGAGGAAGTTGATCTATAACATCGATTTTAGCACGATCAACTTCGATTCCTTGTTCGGACACTCGATGCCCAAGAACTATCCCATCACGGACCATGAAATGGCACTTTTCCCAATTAAGCATCATGTCCTTTTCTTGGCATCGTTGTAAGACTTTGTCTAGATTCTGCAGACAATGACCGAAAGTTTTTCCATAAACTGAGAAGTCATCCATGAAGACTTCCATGATATCTTCGATCATGTCCGAGAAAATAGACATCATACATCTTTGGAAAGATGCAGGAGCGTTGCACAGTCCGAAAGACATCCTACGGTATGCATAGGTGCCATACGGACATGTGAACGTAGTCTTACTCTGGTCCTCTGGATGGATAGGAACCTGATGATATCTGGAATTCCCATCAAGGAAACAGAAAAAGGAATGATTTGCTAGCGTTCCAACAATTCATCAATGAAGGGTAGCAGGAAATGATCCTTTTTTGTAGCCTTGTCAAGTTTCCTGTAAACGATACACATCCTCCATCCGGTTACGGTTCGTTGCGGAATTAGTTCATTTTGAGCATTTGCAACGACCGTCATTCCTCCCTTCTTTGGCACAACCTGGACTAGGCTAACCTACTCACTATATGGTACGGGATAGATAATCCCAGCATGCAAGAGTTTCAAGACCTCTTTCTTTACAACCTCTCACATTGCATTATTTAGCCGTCGTTGAGGTTCCCTAGAGGGAGTACTCTCGGGGTCAATAGGAATACGATGGGTGCAAAGTGCGGGATTAATCCCCCTAAGGTCCTGAAGTGAGTAGCCAAGAACAGAACGATGCTTCTCTAACACGGTGAGAAGACGTTGAGTCTCGTCTTCAGAGAGCTTGTCACTGATTATGACAGGGGCTTCTCTGTCATTGTGTAGGAAGGCATATCGTAGGCCTAGAGGTAGAGGTTTAAGCTCAAGCGGAGGTCGAGGTGGCGGTTCCATGATTGGCAGGTCGAGAGTCTCGTCGGGATCTGCTTCGTCCTTGATGAAATCGGGGACCTCATCTTCTAGAAGGGCCTTGGGAGACTCATGAGGAGGAACTGCGGTAACCTCTTCCGCTGACTCAATTTCTGGGAGAGGGTCGGTCAAGGTGATCCTTGACCGCGAGAATGGAATTGAGAATTCATTATCTCCCAGTGTTATTTTGAGGCTACCTAATATGGGTGTGTTGATGAGGAGTTGCTCAATGGGTAGCCCTGTTAGGATATCAAAGTCTTGGATTTCAAAGACGTGGAAATCCAAGATCGCCTCCCTATATTCAAAGCAAACATGCACATCTTGTACAATCCTAAATCCTTCAATGATATTCCCGTTTGGATGCTTAAAGAATTTGTTTGTCGGGGTCACTGCCTTATCGCTTAGATAAGCGAAAGCAAAAGATTCAGAAACAAGATTGGCCCCGACAGTTGGACTGTAGAGAATACCGACGTCGTTCCCTTCCAGATGGCAAGGAATGATTCGGGGAGCGGTATTTATCTGAATTACTTCGGATGAAAGCTCTGCCTCCCTTAGCCATTCATCGCTCATTATGGATGTCAACTCCCGGACAGTTTCTCGTAGGAACCCAAGTTCCATAGGATCGGGAGGTGACAAAGGAACGGGTGGTTTCCTCTTGCTAAAGTAGTTCAGGGTATTGCCGTAGTCTTTGTCAAAACCTTTTCTGAACATAATTGCGGCACAATCCGGAGTCTAAATTTCTTCATTCTTGACGGATGGCTGCTCAGAACCTTCTCATCAATCGAGCTAGCAGAAGTGGACAGTTCAGCAAGCGACTCGATCGTTAGAGGTTCCTCTATCTTGGACACGGATGCCTCCGGCTGGGGTTCATTGGACTGCGTCATGCAGGAAGTATTTTCTAGAATGCGATCCAAGATCGTTTTTCCTTCTGACGGCATTTTATGCATGAACAATCCTCCAGCGGTTATGTCCAGATAGAATGCAAACTCCTTATCCAAACCCGTATGGAAATGTTGTAGAAGCACATACTAAGGACAGAGTTGGTCCGGAGTGCACTAAATTAGTGAATATGGACCAAGCTGCACCAATTGATTCGTTTTCGATCTGCTTGAAACTTAAAATTTCTACTCGAAGGGCAGTAATACGAGTAACCGGGAAGAAGGCAAGACATAATCTGTCTCGTAGCTTTTCCCAGCTACCGTTTACACATCCAACGGTAGAGGTGTACCATTGCTTTGCTCTCTCTTGAAGAGAGAATGAGAACAATTTCCACCTCACAGTTTCTTGTCTCATGCCACGAATCTTAAGGCACGAGCAGACTTGTTCGAAGTCTCGCATATGATGGTAGGGATTTTCTAGATCAAAGCCAGAAAAAGGATTTTCCCAGACCATACTAATTAGTTCGGGACGAATTTCATAGCTAGTTGTATAAATGGGTTCCGATGAAGGAGGTGGCTCATAGAATTCGCACCGAGGAGCAGACAGCTCAAAAAGAGGTTGCTCCATGGTCGAGAAGAGTTTGACAGGAATACTTCTCTAGGATAGCAAGGGTGGAGGTAGAATAAAAAAAGTAAAAAGGATACGAGGATAAACTGGGTTTGGAAATGATCAGCAATCGTTCCCCGGCAACAGCGCCAGAAATGCTTGTTGGTATTTGATACGGTTACAGATAAAATCCGCAAGCGCACGGATATACCGATGTAGCACTTCCCCTACGGAGTATTCCAAGGGTATCGAGTCCAAGGGAACGTGTGTGGTCAGATCTTCCTCCGGTTCATCCAAGGACACCAAGCAAAGGATAGGCCAGGATAGAGAGGATTTACTAGTGAGAAACAGTGTCTAGGGAAAACTTAACTTTAATCCTAACGCAGTACTTCAGGCACTGGCATCCTACTGTTCCCAGATGTCGCTCTACTACGTACCTGGACAGGGAGGACTTAAGTGATCTCGAGGACTGTCACCACCTCTACACCCACATCAAACGTACTGTAGGATACGTAGCAATTACTGGATAACAATTACCTAAACACCATGTCTAAGCAATTAATATCTACTTTAGTGTTTATAACTCACCAAAGCAATCACTATATTTTAGTTGATTATAGTGAACAATAATCCCGTATACTATTTAGGAACTAACAAAGAGATAATTCTCACAAGATAAATCTAAATTACTCAAAAAGAATATTATATTGTATTCAGAGTAATAAACAGAATAAAAGAAATAGGAGAAGATTACCAACAACTCCGGAATTCTTCCGATTCCTTCTATTCTACTCTCTTCCTATTCTAGTATACAATATAGTACAATAGAGCCTCTAGTAATTTAGCTCAAGCTTGGAAGTGTGTGTGAGAGTGAATAAAGTGAGGTCCTTTTATAGGGCAGTTATGACGGTTGTGAGAAGGGGAAATGTCCGAACTGCCCCGCAACCGTCATTGGGAGAACGTCAAGAGCGTCCACGCCAAACCCCAGGATCAATAGTGATCAGGGGGATTCGGCCAAACCTGGGGGTTCGGCCGAACCTAGGCTGGGCCCTCCTGGCCTGGCCTTCGGTCGGTGACTCTCTAGGCCGTCCTCTATCCATTTCTCAGAGTTTTGGGTTGATTTACTAATGTTTCGATGAAGTTCACAACCCCTCCTTGTATGGATACATAATTCTCTACACTTTAGTCTGATTTTCCTCCCAACATCGGGGTTTATTATCTGCATACAAATATTTACCAACACTTGTGGAATATGTGAGATTAAACACCTATCACTATGTTGGATGTTTTATTATTTGAACTTTATGCAGATGTTGGCAGTATAGAGTCGGCATTTGACAGCCGCCAACAGTCACACAGCATGGCACTAGCACTGGATACACAGACGTGGCCAAGAGGGGACGTTCCTGGCCTAGGGTTGATCAACGAGGATGTCTGTCACACCCTAAAAATCTCAATTATATAAATTATTGTGTAAATGGAATTTTAGAAATGATTTTTAAAAGTCTGGAAGAAAAGATTTAATTGTAAATAATAAATTCCAATATAAAATTGGACCAGATAAAATTTCATTAAATACTTTGCTTAATTCTATAATTTCTAGATTTTTCTGGGAATTATTTGAGCTAAGGAAGTATTTTTAATAAATGAAATTGCATTTCATGAATTATTTAAATAGAAAAAGATTTTAAAAAGTTTTCTTTTGGCTTTGGGCCGAAAGTCGGCCCAAAACCTTTCTCTCTCCTCCCCGGCCCAAGCCGGCCCAGCAAGCCGAGCCGCGCGCGCGAGCCGCCGCTCTCCTCTCTCTCCTGCCGCTGACAGGTGGGGCCCGCTTGTCGGTCGTCGTCTTCCTCGGGCCGAAACCCTAGCCGAGCGCCGCCGCCGCCGCCCTTCCAAATTCGGCCGCATCCTTCCCGATCCGGTGCAATCGTGATCTCCTCTACCTTTTTCTCTTTGGAATCATCGGCCGATTCGCTTTGGAAAGTCGGGAAATCGAGTTCGATTCGGAGTCGGCGAACCCGAGGTTTCCTTCGCCGTCGCCGGGCTGCCGTGGGCTTCGCCGCCGCCTCCCGACCCCTTTAAAAGGATCCCCGTGCTCTCCTCTACCCTCCGTCGCCCTCGCCTTCGCCTCTCGTCGCCCGAGCTGCCCTAGCGCCGTGCATCCCGTGCGCCGCCGTCGCCGCCGCCGCTCCAGCCGTGCGCCGCCGTCGTTCCGGTCATCGCCGTCGTTCGGGGAGCTCGCCATCGTGGTCGCCGTCGCGTCGCCGTCCTCGTCCGACCCTTCGCCGTCGCTGTGGACCGCCGGAACACCGTCGCCGTCGACAAGCCGAAGACCGCCGCCGCTTCAACCTCGCCGCCGTCGTCGTCCGTTGCTCCTCCGCCGCTAGGTTGGTCATCGGTGAGTTCGCCGTGTCCTCCGCTCTCCGTTGCCGCTTTCCGTTCGTGCAGCCGCGCCGTAGATCGCCGGCGAGCGCGTGAGTCCGAGCCGCCGTCGTCGCCGTCGGTCGGGATGACGTCAGTGCTGACGTCACCGGTGCCCTCGCCCGTGAGCCGGCCGTGCGCCGTTGATCTCGACCGTCCGTTCGGTCCGATCGATCTCGGCCGTCCAATCCCGTAGACCGCAGCCGTGGACCCGGTCTACCGTAGACCCGAGCCCGCTGACGCAATAAAGCCCTTTTTCTTTTCAAAAATAATTCATTATTGCGTCATAATTCAATTAAAATTTATATAAATGATTTAATCCGATTAAATCTTTAAAAATTCATAACTAATTCATCTTAGCTCGGATTTAGTTGGTTCAAGTCTCTAAATTTTGCTAAAATTGAGATCTACATGTTAAAAATATCCACATGTACTGTTCATGCTTGCTTATGTGCTGTTTTGGTGTTTTTATTCTTTTCCGTTTAGAATCCGACGTTTCCGGAGAGTCCGCTTTTGCAGGAGAAGATTTAGAAGAGTTTCAAGGCCAGCAAGGCAAGTCACACAGATCCTAATCGATCCTTTGAGCATGTTGATCCCATTTAAAGCTATTGTTTCTATTCAACTATTGCATTTATTTTTGAATGTCATTGGGTGGAATTAGCCTATTGTTTGTTACAGCCCTTTTGTTCTTGATTATCCTATTCCTTGATACCTTGGGTTACTATAACTTGAGTAGTTGAGCTTTATATTGGTTCAACTAGATATTAGGTGTAATTGCTTAGTCATGCTTAGAAACTTTAGCACACTAATGGGATAATTTATGATTCACTATTATTTACTGATGGCTTAATGCTAGTTCACGATGGTTATTCGTGATTGGTTAATTAATTAATGTGGTTTTGATGGTCGTGCTCATGACAATTAAGGACCGGTTCACGAACTTCGGTTGTGAAACATTAACCGTGCCAACCACAAGCCAGCGTGGGCAACGGCTTTATCTTTTACATAGCATAGTTCATTGCGGAGCACCAGACTGAGAAGTGGCGGAGATAAGCCCACGGGGGGTCGCTGGGGAGTCCATGCCTTGTTTATAAGGGGGTGACTATGATCCGGGAATGGTGCACTGTGGTGGATTGTGTGGTGTGAGGGGTAATGTCACAGCTCCTTTCCGAGGTACCGTGGTGGTATTGAGGCACATGGTGACATGATGTGGGGCTGTGTCTTGTGGGTACAGTGGTACACCTCTGATCAGAGTAAAACTATTCGAATAGCCGTGCCCGCGGTTATGGGCGGGTCTAACAATGTCTTTCGTGATTAGTCTCACCCTTCCCAATATAATGAAAGATGCTATAACTGGTTATAATTGATTAGCTCCTGGTTTGGAATGGTATATTCCTGGTTTGGAGATTAGAATTGTGCAGCTGGGATTGGTTGTACTAAATGGTTGGGCCTATACAACAGGGTATGTTGTATAGTGTTGGATTAATACTGTTTAATTAACACTCTACTGTTTTATTAAATTCTGAAATATTCTTTAAATGCTGTTTATGCAAAGAAGCCTATATTATGCCATCCTTGGTTATCCTGTGCACTTGCATATTTGCTGCGTGGCTTGCTGAGTATGTCATATACTCACCTTGCAATCATTCATCAGAGGAGGAGTTCTACAATGAAGCTGATGGTGGTGAGGATTTGGCATAGTCCTTGTCAAGCTGCCTGTGGAGTGGAGTCGTCTGCGCTATTCATTTCTTTATTTTCCGCTGCTTAGATCTTTATTGTTTGAGAGGAGCTATCCACCTCTGTAATGACAATTTATTCGTTTATTAGTTAGAGTAATAATCGTACTCTATTATCAATTTGTTATTGTGTGCCTCGGCTGATGCCTGGACGAGGGTTTACACACATGTAAGCGTTTGGAATTTTGGATAGAAATTCCGGGCGTGACAAGTTGGTATCAGAGCCCCCTTGACCATAGGTTATGCCAAACAGTACCCATAAGAGCCCTCTAAAAACTATTGGAAAACTAGAACTGTTCTCCTCCCGTTCTCTTTTAATTAAACCAAGCTAATGGCACATGCAGTTTATAGCCTTCTAAATTGTTCCTTTTAAAATTTACTTCTGTCTTTCTGTGTTGTTAGTACTGTACATCCATTACTGTACTAATGACCCATTTATTAGCAAAAGTTTTATGATATTGATTTATTTAATCTTGCTATAATAAACTTAGCATGTTGATTTTATAACTCTCTTTTAATTTATTTCTTTTGAAACCTGTTATTCAAAAGTGCAAAACCAGTGATCCTGTTTCTAACCGTTTCAACTTATCTTGCAAGAATGGTTTATTTTATTCATTTACCTTTTATTTTGAATTTTTAAATTTTATTCAAAGTAACCGGAAAACTTGTGCTATTAATTGGATAAATGTCTTAACTCCCTCCTTTCACTTGTCTTTAGATGACGCGTGTCAAGCCTGAGTACTTGTTTGGTACTGAAGGGTTTGTCCTGGAGTTGCGTACGATGTCCTTTGCCATAGGATTTGGGACTGCTCCTTTGTACGCCCAGATTTCTCATGATCGCGATGAAGAGGAGTGCCGTGTCAAAGTCACCTTGATCAGTAATCGTGAAGATATCCCATCAGTGATGTTCTGTCACGTCCTGATAAATTCATTCCGAAATAAAATTCATTTTCTAAAAGGAATAATAGAATTAATTAAAATTCGAAAAGAAATTGGCAAACACTAAAATGCGTACAAGAAAAATTCAAATGTGGCCCGGAGAATTTTTGTTAAATTCTCCTTGGTCTGAAAAGAGCCCCCAAATTTTACTCGAATTTTCAGAGCACCGGAAATAATTATTAAACAACAAAAACAATTATCAAAGTTCAATAAAAAGAAAACCTAAAAATAAATCCTCTTCCTCCTTTGGGCCAAGCCCAGCCCAAAGTCTCCCTCTCCTCCCTCTCTTTCTCTCCCTCTCCTTCTCTCCCTCCTCCTCTTGGGCCTCCTCCCCTCCCGGCCCACTCCCTCCTCCCTCTCTCCCCGGGCCACCTCTCCCTCCTCTCCTCCTCCTTCTGGGCCGCCCCTCCCTCCACCTCCTTCCTCCCGGCCTGCCTCGGCCCAGCCGCTCGGCCCAAGCCGTGCCCCTGCCCGAGCCGCCCCTCCCTCCCGCGTGCACGCGCGCCGCACGCGCGCTGAGCGCGCGCCCCGCGTGGGGCCCACGCGCCAGGCCGGCCGTCGTCTTCTTCCTCCTCCCGCTCAGCCTCCTCTCCCTCTCCGGGAAACCTAGCGCCATTGCTCCCCAAATCCGCCCCAAATCCAACCGTTCTTTCCAAATTAATTGGGGGGTTTTAATCCCCATTGAATCCTCTTCAATTCCCCCCAATTTCCCCCTTGAATGGCGCCCCCAATCGTCGGGAACGGCCGCGCTTTTCCCGGCCACCAACCATGGCCGCCGGCCGCCATTCCCGTCGCCGTTCCGCCCTCTCCCGTGCTCGGCTCGCTTCCCTCCGCTATAAAATGCAACCCCCTCGCTCCGTTCTATCATTTTAGCCCCCTCCCGCGATCTCCCGTGGTCCCTAGCCACCTCCCCGCCGTCGTCCTCTCTCTCCCGTGCCGCCGGCCGCCTCCAGCCGCCTCTCCCACCTCGCCGGAGCGCCGTCCGGTCGCGCCGTCGCCTCCTCCAGCGTCGCCGCCACCTCCTCTTCGCCGGCCTGCCCTCCGTTTTCCGCGGAGATCCCCGGAGCTGCGTTCCCGCCGTCGCCCTTCCCTTTCCTCCGCGTAGGCCGCCTCCAGCCGCCTCTGTCTCCCTGCCTGAGCGCCGGTTGACGTCGCCACCACCTCCCTCGGCTCCGGGACGCCGCCCTCATCCCCGGCATCACCTCCTCCTCGCCCGAATTTCGCCGGAACGCCGTCGCCGCGCCGGCCTCTCCATCCTCTTCGTCGCCAGCGTCCTTTCGGCCGCCCCTTCCTCCTCCCCGGCTCGTCGGCTTGCCGCACCACTACCATCTTCGGCATCGCAGCCGCGACGTCGTCCTCGGCCTCGCCTCCCCTCCGACCGAACACCGCCGGTGTCCGTCGTCGTCTTCACCGTTCATCCTCGCCGGCTCGCTGCCTCGCGGCACCGCCTCCGTCGTCGGCATCGCAGCAGTGTGTTCCACGCCTTCCTCGCCTCCGTGCAGCCGCTGCCGGCTGCCCTCGTCGTCTCCTCGCCGGCCCCGGTCGTAGTCGTCGACGTCCTCTCGTCGTTCCCGGTCGTTGTGGCGTTCGTCCCTCCGTCGAGCCGTTCTCGTCCGCCGCCCGCGTTTCGTCAAGTGTGCAGCAGCCCCGTCATCGTCTTCGTCCTCGGCTCCGCGTCGTCAAGCCTCGTGCCGGCCGTGTCTCGCCTTCGTTCAAGGATCGCCGCCGAAGTCGTTCCCTCGCCGTCCGTCTCCGCCGCGCCCGTTCGTCGTTGTCGTTCCCACGCCTCGTCGCGTGGTGGTAAGGTTCCCTCTCCCTCGCTGCCCCGTCCTCGTCCTTTCGGTGTCGCCCGTGCCCGTTGTGCGGTCGTCGACCCCGGTACCCGTGTACCGGTGTCGGTAGTCGTTCACGTGTACGGGTGGTGACCGTGTAGTGTCTGTGTTAGTGTGCCCGCTCGGTAGCCGCGTGGTTTCCACGTGTGCAACCCGTGTGGTGTCTAGTGGAGTCCGTTTGTCGGCCACTCGCCTCGGTTGACACACGGGATCCGCTTCCGTCGACCCGTGGACTGACTCTGTGTACTCGGTCTACCGCGGTCCTTTAGGTTGACATGTGGGGTCCGCATGTCAACGGCGCAGCCTTCCTGTCTTTTCCAGGCTAGCGCTTACACATGTTTTATAACTGCAAAGCTTAATTATAATAATCCGCAAATCTCCATATAACAGCATTAAACTTCGGATGATCATATCCTGGTCATACGAGCTCCGAATCGACCCGTTCAAGTCTCCTAATGTTTGTTATAACTTAAAGAACTGTGTGCTTTCTTTTTTATGTGTTGTTATTGCTTCTTTATAGGCTTGTAGCTTTGCTTGTGTGCTTCGCGTAGCTTTCGTCGTTCCGGAGGTTCCCGAAGCGTGGTTTGCGGTCGTTGCCGAAGGTTCGGAAGGCCGTTCTCTCTGAGCAAGGCAAGTAACATCATCTTTGAACATATTGAATCCCAGTTTATAAAATTATGTTGCTTTAAATTATTGCATTATCGCTTTATTTAAATTCCCGCGTTATCACTGTTTTATCTAGCCATGCCTATTTACCTTTGTTATGACCTTATTATTATTGTTATTGTTATTATTACCTTGTTCACTCTAGGAAAATAAAACCCCAACTAGTGGGTATTCTATTCATGGTTCCACTAGTATGAATTTAGGTAGATGCTTCGCTGATTAATTAGGCAACATTAGATGGTTTTATAACTCTAGACTTTGGGAATATTCATATCATTTGGACGCTATGGAATGGTTGACTTATGTTGGAATTGGACACACACCTCCCCCTCTATTCAAAACCCCCAAAATGGTTTTAGGCTGGGCTCGAGGTGCGTGGTTGGGTTTTGTTAGTCGTACCTCGGGTACTATAAGGATTAAGCTTGGGCCTCTGTTGCAAAGCACTACCGTACTTCCACATGTCTAGTGGGTAAGGCTTAGTTTGTGGCTCAGTCTGGTTATAAACAAAAGTACACGGATGGAGATGGATGAAGTCGGGGGTCGATGGACATTCTCCAGGGCAAATGAAGGCTACACGAGCTGCGGCCCGGTAGTCGAGATGTCATGGCGGAGGGTTGGTGCCCTGCTGCTAGGGGGCTCAATCCTGCCTACCTGTCCCGGAGGTTCCGGCCGTAGGTGGGATTGGGTCGGTACTCTTGTCTATGGCTAGGATGGGTTGGAAACTATGTCACGTCTTCCGTCCGTATACCGTGGTGGTATGTGGCACGTGGTTACACGTGAGGAAGAGGTGTCTTGTGGGTAAAGATGTACACCTCTGATCAGAGTATAATCTATTCGAATAGCCGCGCCCTCGGTCATGGGCAAGCCGAGCAATGTACCCAAGTCAGTGTTTTAATTCTTAAAATTTGCTCAACAACTAAAATGTGGAATGGTTGGCCTGGGTTGGCTTGGGACGAGCTGGAACCCAGGGTCGGGTTGCCAGTTCGGTCTGAATCATCGTAGGCCTTGGGTTAAGGCAGGTTCGTGAGGGTTCACGGCCTTGTTTAATAATACTGTGTAGCTCTAGGATCGTCTTTATAAAATGGCTTGAGCAACTAAGTGACTTTTAAATGCTGTTTACTGCAAAACTTAACCCCTATTATTATCCCCTTGTACCCCCTTGCATTAATCATGCATCTGCCGGTGTGACTTACTGAGTACTGTGGTTGTACTCATTCTTGCTCAATCTTTCCCCTCTTCAGTAAGAGAAGCTTTGGAGAAGATGTCCTTGGTGGAGTCCTGGCTTATACCCCAGTTGAGCGCCTGTGGAGATGGAGCCGTAGGCTCGCTAGTCCGCTGCTGTTTATTTTTGATTGTCAGGCCTGAAGCGCCTTTGTAATAATGTAAATATTATCGATATAATAAAGATGTGTCTTTTATATCATGTTTGTGTGGTGTACCCCGGCTTTTCCTGGGACGGGGATTAATACACTAGCGTTCGGAAAAAGGCAATTTTCCCGGTCGCGACATGTTCGAAGCTGGAGGGAGAAGCTATATGCATGCATGCCAGGAGGGGGCAAGAATCGCCATCGGAGAGCTCCGTGACCGCTACAGCAAGCAGTTGGCCAATACGGAGTATCGCTACCATCCTCGGCAACCTCAGGGGAGTGACCGTGGCATCTACCTTGAACCTGCAGGAATCGAGAATGATGCCACCACAAGACATTTGGTTGAGATGCTATGGGCTATGGATGAGACCCGTGCTGAGAACGCGATAGCAGCCCATGATCGTGAAAACTGGAACCGTATGAAGATTTGCAAGCTGGAATACAAGGTGGAGAGGTTGGAGAAGGAGTTGGCAGCACTGAAGGGAGAAGCACCACCCCAGAAAGCCAGAGTTCGCCTTACTGCAAGAAAGAGAGCTATTTTTGTTCCCCGGTATCAGTTGGCGCCAAAGGTTCGTGTGGTGGAAAAGGAAGTCACCCCAACGAAGCCCCCGGTCATCAACATCAGTGATGATGAAGAAGAAGAATCAAAGAACACCCATTCCAAGGTCGAGTGGGGAGTAACTCAAGATGATATTAAAGACGAGCCGGACGAGCCCTCCATCAACTCCGATGCTCGGAAGACCTAGAATACCTTGTTAAGCTGTTGCCTTAGATCGTTGTGTGGGTTTGCTTGTTTAAGTTTGGTTGTGTGTGTGGGTCTTGCATGTGGTTTACATCAGTGGTGTGATGTAAGTGCATGTGCTTGTTTGCTTTCGAGTGTTTAGTAGTTGGTGAGTTTAGTGGTGTGAGAGTCTTCAAGTCTTTGTAATAATGAAACCCAGTTAAGATCAATAAAAGTTAAGTTAAAAAAAAAAAGGTTAATTCCCCGCCCTAAGTAGTTTCCCCGGCTTCTTTTCTTGTGCTCCTGTCCAGCAAGATGGTGCTCACTCGCAGTGTTGGAAATGGCCCCAACAACAGCAACAGCAATAACAGCAATAGCAACAATGGAGAGAATCCCACCCTTGCCCAAGTTTTGGCTCAGCAGACACAGCTTATGCATATGATGATGCAACAACTCCAGAACCAGCAGAACCAAGGGAATAACCAAGCACCTCCCCAGAACAAGTTATCAGAATTTCTTCGTGTGAGGCCACCTACGTTTTCTAGCACTACTAATCCAGTAGAGGCTGGTGATTGGCTGCACGCCATAGAAAAGAAGTTGGATTTGCTTCAGTGTACTGATCAGGAGAAGGTCTCTTTTGCATCGCACCAGTTGCATGGCCCTGCTTCTGAGTGGTGGGATCACTTCCGTCTCAACAGAACTACGGCGGAACCTATCACTTGGTTAGAATTCACTGCTGCTTTTCGCAAGACGCACATACCATCAGGAGTGGTGTCTCTTAAGAAGAGAGAGTTCAGAGCGCTCACTCAGGGATCTCGCTCTGTTACGGAATACTTGCATGAGTTTAATCGCTTAGCTCGTTATGCTCCGGAGGAAGTACGCACTGATGAAGAACGTCAAGAGAAGTTCCTGGAAGGACTGAATGATGAGCTTTCTTACCCATTGATGACTGGAGATTATCCTGATTTCCAGAAGTTGGTGGATAAGGCTATTCGCCAGGAGGATAAGTACAACCGCATGGAGCAGAAGAAGCGCAGGATTGCTCACTTCAAGGCTCAACAAGGGAATAATCAGAGACCACGTCTTGTTTTGGGATCTCAGTCAATGCCTCAGGGAGGTTCTTCGTCTGTTGTTCGTCCGCAGCGTCAGTTCTTCAACAACAATGCTGGCAACAACAACCGCAATCAAGCTCCACGTCCGGTGACAGCTCCGACACCGCATCAGCCTGTTAGGAGGGAACAAGGAAACAAGCCCGGAGTATGTTTCAACTGTGGTGAACCAGGCCATTACTCCGACAAGTGTCCGAAGCCTCGACGCGTGAAGGTTGTCCCTGCACAGAACAACTCCACCGCACCAGCGACAAAGGCTCGTGTCAACCACGTTGCTGCTGCAGAAGCTCAGGATGCTCCAGATGTGATTTTGGGTACGTTCCCTGTTAACTCAGTTCCTGCAACAGTACTTTTCGACTCTGGTGGTACGCATTCATTTTTATCTATGAGTTTTGCGGGAAAGCATGGGATGGAAGTAGAAGATCTTAGACGTCCTTTGATGGTTAGTACCCCGAATAACCAAGCACTCTCAGTGCAACGTAGTCCCTCTGTCAGAATAGAGATTCAAGGAGTGCCATTCCTGGCAAATCTTATTCTGTTAGAATCCAAAGACCTTGATGTCATCCTAGGGATGGACTGGTTAGCCAGATATAAAGGTGTGATAGACTGTGCCAATAGAAAAGTAACTCTCACCAGTGCTGATGGCCAAATTGTGACTGTTCACGCCTTGCCTTCAGAGCCCTTAAGGTCAAGTCTGAACCAAATAACTTTGGAAGAGATTCCTATAGTACGAGAATACCCGGATGTGTTCCCGGATGATTTACCTGGTATGCCGCCTAAAAGAGATATAGAGTTCAGAATAGATCTGATACCTGGTACAGCTCCAATCCATAAGAGACCTTATAGAATGGCAGCCAATGAGTTAGCAAAAGTCAAGAGGCAAGTAGATGATTTGCTTCAGAAAGGATACATTAGACCAAGTTCGTCTCCATGGGGTGCTCCAGTTATTTTCGTTGAAAAGAAAGATCATACCCAGAGGATGTGTGTGGATTATCGTGCTCTAAATGATGTGACTATCAAGAATAAGTATCCGCTACCCAGAATTGATGATTTGTTTGATCAGCTTAAGGGTGCCACTGTTTTCTCCAAGATCGATCTTCGATCAGGATATCACCAGTTAAGGATTAAAGAGGAAGACATACCTAAGACAGCTTTCACTACTCGGTATGGGCTGTTTGAGTGTACTGTTATGTCTTTCGGACTTACCAATGCCCCCGCTTTCTTCATGAACTTGATGAATAAGGTGTTTATGGAATACTTAGACAAGTTCGTGGTTGTCTTTATTGATGACATCCTTATCTACTCTCGAACTAAAGAAGAACATGAAGGACATCTTCGCCTTGCATTAGAGAAACTACGAGAACATCAGTTGTATGCCAAGTTTAGCAAGTGTGAGTTCTGGTTGTCTGAAGTGAAGTTCCTTGGTCACGTCATCTTAGCCGGAGGAGTTGCCGTTGATCCTAGTAATGTGGAATCAGTAACCGGTTGGAAACAACCAAAGACAGTTTCAGAGATTCGCAGTTTCCTGGGTCTTGCAGGATATTACCGGAGGTTTATAGAGAATTTCTCCAAGATTGCTAAGCCCATGACACGACTGCTTCAGAAAGATGTGAAGTACAAGTGGTCAGAAGAATGTGAGCGGAGTTTTCAAGAACTGAAGAGTCGCTTAATATCAGCGCCCATTTTGATTTTGCCTGAACCAAAGAAGGGTTTCCAAGTGTATTGCGATGCATCTAAGCTTGGATTAGGATGCGTTCTGATGCAAGATGGGAAGGTGGTTGCCTATGCATCACGTCAGTTATGTCCACATGAGAAGAACTACCCTACTCATGATCTCGAGTTAGCTTCAGTAGTTCATGCATTGAAGATTTGGCGTCACTATCTTATCGGAACTCGAACAGAGGTGTACACCGATCACAAGAGTTTAAAGTACATCTTTACTCAACCGGATCTGAACATGAGACAACGGAGATGGTTGGAATTAATCAAGGATTATGACTTGGGAATTCATTATCACCCGGGAAAGGCTAATGTTGTAGCAGATGCTCTTAGCAGGAAAGGCTATTGCAATGCTACGGAAGGACGACAGTTGCCATTAGAGTTATGCAAGGAATTTGAGAGATTAAATTTGGGAATTGTCACTAGAGGTTTTGTTGCAACTTTGGAAGCAAAGCCTACTCTCATTGATCAGGTTAGAGAAGCTCAGGTTAAAGACCCTGATATTCATGAGATCAAGAAGAATATGAGGAGAGGAAAAGCTATCGGTTTCCTGGAAGATGAGCAAGGGACCGTATGGTTGGGCGAAAGAATTTGTGTTCCCGAGAATAAAGAGTTGAAAGATACAATTCTGAAAGAAGCTCATGATACTCTGTACTCAATTCACCCTGGTAGTACCAAGATGTATCAAGATCTCAAAGAAAGATTTTGGTGGACAAGTATGAAGCGTGAGATAGCAGAGTTTGTAGCTATGTGTGATGTTTGTCAGCAAGTTAAGGCAGAACATCAGAAGCCAGCAGGTTTGTTGCAACCTTTGAAGATACCAGAATGGAAGTGGGAAGAAATCGGTATGGATTTTATCACGGGTTTACCCAGAACGTCATCAGGCCACGACTCTATTTGGGTGATAGTCGATAGACTTACCAAAGTACCTCATTTCATTCCCGTGAAGACAACATATTCCGGAAGTCGTTTGGCGGAATTGTATATGGCTAGGATTGTGTGTTTGCATGGTGTCCCTAAGAAAATAGTATCTGATCGAGGTAGTCAGTTTACTTCAAAGTTTTGGAAGAAGCTTCAGGAAGAGATGGGTTCTAAGCTGAACTTCAGTACTGCTTATCATCCGCAAACAGACGGACAAACTGAAAGGGTGAATCAGATTTTGGAAGACATGTTGAGAGCCTGTGCTCTAGATTTCGGTGGAAGTTGGGATAAGAATTTGCCTTACGCAGAATTTTCGTACAACAACAGTTATCAAGCTAGTCTTCAAATGGCTCCTTACGAAGCACTGTATGGTCGTAAGTGTCGTACTCCGCTTTTGTGGGATCAGACGGGAGAACGTCAGGTGTTCGGAACTGATATCCTAAGGGAAGCAGAAGAAAAGGTAAAGGTTATTCAAGAAAGATTGCGTGTAGCTCAGTCCCGTCATAAGAGTTATGCAGACAATCGCCGCAGAGATTTGAGTTTTGAGGAAGGAGATTATGTGTACCTTCGTGTCACTCCTCTCCGAGGGGTTCATCGTTTTCAGACCAAAGGAAAGTTGGCTCCGCGTTTTGTGGGACCTTATAAGATTATCAGTCGAAGAGGTGAGGTTGCTTATCAGTTGGAGTTACCTCAATCGTTGACAGGAGTCCATGATGTGTTCCATGTGTCACAGTTGAAGAAGTGTTTGAGGGTACCTACTGAGGAAGCTAATCTTGAACAGATAGAAATCCAAGAGGATTTGACATATGTCGAGAGACCAATTCGTATTTTGGAGACAAATGAGAGAAGGACCAGGAATCGAGTTGTCCGCTTCTGTAAGGTTCAGTGGAGTAATCACTCAGAGGAAGAAGCAACTTGGGAACGAGAAGATGAATTGAAGTCCGCTCATCCGCATCTTTTCGCCAGTTCTTCCGAATCTCGAGGACGAGATTCTGTTTAAGGGGGGTAGGTTTGTCACACCCTAAAAATCTCAATTATATAAATTATTGTGTAAATGGAATTTTAGAAATGATTTTTAAAAGTCTGGAAGAAAAGATTTAATTGTAAATAATAAATTCCAATATAAAATTGGACCAGATAAAATTTCATTAAATACTTTGCTTAATTCTATAATTTCTAGATTTTTCTGGGAATTATTTGAGCTAAGGAAGTATTTTTAATAAATGAAATTGCATTTCATGAATTATTTAAATAGAAAAAGATTTTAAAAAGTCTTCTTTTGGCTTTGGGCCGAAAGTCGGCCCAAAACCTTTCTCTCTCCTCCCCGGCCCAAGCCGGCCCAGCAAGCCGAGCCGCGCGCGCGAGCCGCCGCTCTCCTCTCTCTCCTGCCGCTGACAGGTGGGGCCCGCTTGTCGGTCGTCGTCTTCCTCGGGCCGAAACCCTAGCCGAGCGCCGCCGCCGCCGCCCTTCCAAATTCGGCCGCATCCTTCCCGATCCGGTGCAATTGTTTGAGGGGAAACACTCTCCGTGATCTCCTCTACCTTTTTCTCTTTGGAATCATCGGCCGATTCGCTTTGGAAAGTCGGGAAATCGAGTTCGATTCGGAGTCGGCGAACCCGAGGTTTCCTTCGCCGTCGCCGGGCCGCCGTGGGCTTCGCCGCCGCCTCCCGACCCCTTTAAAAGGATCCCCGTGCTCTCCTCTACCCTCCGTCGCCCTCGCCTTCGCCTCTCGTCGCCCGAGCTGCCCTAGCGCCGTGCATCCCGTGCGCCGCCGTCGCCGCCGCCGCTCCAGCCGTGCGCCGCCGTCGTTCCGGTCATCGCCGTCGTTCGGGGAGCTCGCCATCGTGGTCGCCGTCGCGTCGCCGTCCTCGTCCGACCCTTCGCCGTCGCTGTGGACCGCCGGAACATCGTCGCCGTCGACAAGCCGAAGACCGCCGCCGCTTCAACCTCGCCGCCGTCGTCGTCCGTTGCTCCTCCGCCGCTAGGTTGGTCATCGGTGAGTTCGCCGTGTCCTCCGCTCTCCGTTGCCGCTTTCCGTTCGTGCAGCCGCGCCGTAGATCGCCGGCGAGCGCGTGAGTCCGAGCCGCCGTCGTCGCCGTCGGTCGGGATGACGTCAGTGCTGACGTCACCGGTGCCCTCGCCCGTGAGCCGGCCGTGCGCCGTTGATCTCGACCGTCCGTTCGGTCCGATCGATCTCGGCCGTCCAATCCCGTAGACCGCAGCCGTGGACCCGGTCTACCGTAGACCCGAGCCCGCTGACGCAATAAAGCCCTTTTTCTTTTCAAAAATAATTCATTATTGCGTCATAATTCAATTAAAATTTATATAAATGATTTAGTCCGATTAAATCTTTAAAAATTCATAACTAATTCATCTTAGCTCGGATTTAGTTGGTTCAAGTCTCTAAATTTTGCTAAAATTGAGATCTACATGTTAAAAATATCCACATGTACTGTTCATGCTTGCTTATGTGCTGTTTTGGTGTTTTTATTCTTTTCCGTTTAGAATCCGACGTTTCCGGAGAGTCCGCTTTTGCAGGAGAAGATTTAGAAGAGTTCCAAGGCCAGCAAGGCAAGTCACACAGATCCTAATCGATCCTTTGACCATGTTGATCCCGTTTAAAGCTATTGTTTCTATTCAACTATTGCATTTATTTTTGAATGTCATTGGGTGGAATTAGCCTATTGTTTGTTACAGCCCTTTTGTTCTTGATTATCCTATTCCTTGATACCTTGGGTTACTATAACTTGACTAGTTGAGCTTTATATTGGTTCAACTAGATATTAGGTGTAATTGCTTAGTCATGCTTAGAAACTTTAGCACACTAATGGGATAATTTATGATTCACTATTATTTACTGATGGCTTAATGCTAGTTCACGATGGTTATTCGTGATTGGTTAATTAATTAATGTGACAACTAAAACCTAATAATGGTGGGTTGTGAGTACATGGTTTTGATGGTCGTGCTCATGACAATTAAGGACCGGTTCACGAACTTCGGTTGTGAAACATTAACCGTGCCAACCACAAGCCAGCGTGGGCAACGGCTTTATCTTTTACATAGCATAGTTCATTGCGGAGCACCAGACTGAGAAGTGGCGGAGATAAGCCCACGGGGGGTCGCTGGGGAGTCCATGCCTTGTTTATAAGGGGGTGACTATGATCCGGGAATGGTGCACTGTGGTGGATTGTGTGGTGTGAGGGGTAATGTCACAGCTCCTTTCCGAGGTACCGTGGTGGTATTGAGGCACATGGTGACATGATGTGGGGCTGTGTCTTGTGGGTACAGTGGTACACCTCTGATCAGAGTAAAACTATTCGAATAGCCGTGCCCGCGGTTATGGGCGGGTCTAACAATGTCTTTCGTGATTAGTCTCACCCTTCCCAATATAATGAAAGATGCTATAACTGGTTATAATTGATTAGCTCCTGGTTTGGAATGGTATATTCCTGGTTTGGAGATTAGAATTGTGCAGCTGGGATTGGTTGTACTAAATGGTTGGGCCTATACAACAGGGTATGTTGTATAGTGTTGGATTAATACTGTTTAATTAACACTCTACTGTTTTATTAAATTCTGAAATATCCTTTAAATGCTGTTTATGCAAAGAAGCCTATATTATGCCATCCTTGGTTATCCTGTGCACTTGCATATTTGCTGCGTGGCTTGCTGAGTATGTCATATACTCACCTTGCAATCATTCATCAGAGGAGGAGTTCTACAATGAAGCTGATGGTGGTGAGGATTTGGCATAGTCCTTGTCAAGCTGCCTGTGGAGTGGAGTCGTCTGCGCTATTCATTTCTTTATTTTCCGCTGCTTAGATCTTTATTGTTTGAGAGGAGCTATCCACCTCTGTAATGACAATTTATTCGTTTATTAGTTAGAGTAATAATCGTACTCTATTATCAATTTGTTATTGTGTGCCTCGGCTGATGCCTGGACGAGGGTTTACACACATGTAAGCGTTTGGAATTTTGGATAGAAATTCCGGGCGTGACAATGTCGATCTCCTAAGGGGGTGAGAATGTAACATCCTAGCTCAGGGCTTAATAGGATTAATAGAATACTCATATGAACAAGGTGCAACTTCTTTTCTGGAAGCCGATCTCTAAAGAACTCCAAGGTTAAGCGTGCTTGGCCTGGAGCAATTTGGGATGGGTGACCAATCGGGAAATTCTTCCTGATTGCACACGAGTGAGCACAAAGTGTGCAGAAAAGACTTGTGTTGGTTTGTGAGGGCAGTCTTTGACCTATAAAAGCTGCTAGAGCACGAGTGAGGACAAAGTGTGCAGAAAAGACTTGTGTTGGTTTGTGAGGGCAGACTTTGACCTATAAAAGCTGTCAGATGTAAGCGGTCTCAGGCCTATAAAAGCTGCCAGATGTAAGCGGGCCCGGCCTGGGAGAGGCGGGACATTACATCTAGCCTTGAGCTTAATCGATATCGTGGGGCAAAGGGGTTCATACAAGTATACACCAGATGTTCAGCCGATATAATCTTTGTGTATGCCCGGTGGGTCAATACATTCTGCTAGGGGCCGCTGTTGACACGTGGACCGAAAAACAGTTTTCGGGTTACAGCTGAGTGTACATGAACCTACAAGGTCGCGCGCTTATTGGGCTGGAATAAGGGGATTGGATGGAGATCCAATATGAAGCTTAATTCGGATAGGGATCCGAATAGGAGTCCTACGGGCCTTGGAGGCCCGAGTCATGGATCCTATATATTCATGAGGGGTGTCACCGGCGGAGGCAATGCATCACGGGAGAAACCCTAGCCGGCACTCCCCTCCCCGAGCAAAACCCTAGCCGTGCGTGGGTGCTAGCACATCTGCGTGTGGTGTTCCGTCCCTGTACGTGTGGATACCGGTAGTGGCGCCGCTGCTTTGCGGTGCTGATCGGCGTGGGAGTACGGTGAAAAGAACGCACAAGGAGGAGAAGGTCGAGCCGGTGCGATTGACTACTTCCTCCTCTACATCGACGTGCTACATCGCGAGGGTTCCTTCGCCTTCTTAGCACTTTCTTCCGCTGCGCAGCACGTCGAGTGGTAACGATCTATGATCTAATACTTGCATGGTTCCTAGTTTACATGGTAGAAAATTTTGATTTATGCTATCGTATCCTACGCGTATCCCAACAGTGGTATCAGAGCCGCCTTGTATAGTTTATGATCTAGATCATTGCACATAGTTGATATGTGGGTGTAGTAGATGAGATCTATGTGTAGTAGATGAGTTCTTAGATGATCGGAACATGAGATGGACCGATAGGCACATGGGTTGATGAGGTCAATCGGTATATGTGTTGGTGACTTCACTGGAATGTCTGGTACTAACCACGGCCGAGTGCGATTGTGTTCATCGGATAGTCTGATGTCAACTGGAATCGCACGCCAATGAGAAAAACGAGTCGATGAGATTGACTCAATTTCAGCATAATTTGATTACGCCGTTAAGGCTTTCACATGGTGAATCATAGCGGGACCACCGTGTGCGTTGCCCCTTAGATTTCACTTGGGGTTTTATACCAATGAAATGAATTTGATTCTATATCTAGCATATGATGTTTATCTATCTTACTTTATTGATGTTGTATATTTGATATGACATGGTAGGATAGACTCCCTCAGAAAAATGAAGTGTAATTTATGCTCTTCAAATAGTTGCACCTATTACAGTTGTGATCATAAGTGATGCGTTTGCCACAGCAAAGTGTCACTTTTTATCATGATAAAATAGGATAGATGTCGGATATCTATATGCGGAGATTATTGGTTTACTTGACAAGGTTATCAAAACGGTGTTGGACCTTGGGGCATAGGATGGTGTTGGTATTTCTCAACGATATTGCTAGAAATATAATTCTCAGCAATGGCGCAAAAATACTTCTGGTATATTATGGTTTCTCTGTCGGTGGCGCTAGTATGGCTGGTTTCTCTGTCGGTAGAGTTTTCTGCGCAGCAACGACTCGCGGCCTGACGCTCCGGAAGAAAGCTTCTGGACTTTCTTTGAAGTTTTCCGGCATGTTGAAATCAGCCATGCGCTACCCTGTTTTCACAACAGAAGTGAAAACAATCAAGGTTAGCCTGCAAAGGAAAATGATTATACATAGGTAAATATAAAGTATTAGTTCAAGTAATCTCTATTATGAATCTTCCCCGGCAACGGCGCCAGAAATGCTTGTTGGTATTTCTTAACGACATAACTAGAAATATAATTCCCAGCAATGGCGCAGAAATACTTCTGGTATATTATGGTTACAGAGTTCATCCGCAAGCGTACGGATATACCATTGTAGCATTTCATCCGAGAGTATTCCAAGAGTATCATATTTATTTTATCCCGTGGAAAGATCATGTAGAGAGAACTTGACTAATAATTTATATGTTACTTGTGATAATCATATCCTAAACAGGGGTTAAGATAATCCAAGGGTAGAGTGACACACAAGCAGTAGCTACTCATTCTCATAATATATTATCTAAGCTAAATGAAAAGAAAAAGAGAGATAATCTATTCCTATATTTCTAGTATACAGAATATACATACATTCTAGTTATCCGATATACTAGCTAATACCCTCTATCCGATGCCCTCCTGGTACTTCGAAAAGCCACCCCTGACTGCCGAGTTCCTTACGACAGCCCGTAATGACCATACAACCGGGGTTAAATACGGAGGAATACCCTCCCTAGGGAATTAACTTATATACACGCACGGAGGAATACCTGTACTGAGCTGTCCCCATCAGCGGCCCACCTCTCATCCGCAACATATAACCCCAAATAATGATATCCCGTAATCTAGACACCACATCTAAACTACCAGATAGTACTCTAATATCATCGTCATGACATAGAGTAATTGCATGTGCAAACATTATACCCGCACCAAAGCATCTCCCAGATAAGCTAGCAGCATATTCAGTATAACAAGAACATAATGTAAAGTAGGCATTCATATACTCAGAATGTATTTCAATACCATAAATGTTTATAGAAGAGTATTCTAAACAAAATACAAATCTTACAAAAGAGGAAAGGAAAGCTACTAGAGCCATACCCGAACTCTTCCGAAGATTTCCGGACTCCTGATTTCTACTCTATTCCTATTCCACTAGCTTGATACTACTAAACTAAACTTGAGAGAATATGAGAGAGCTCTTGATTGAGGTGTGTGAGTGAAGTGAGAAGGTGAGGGGTTTATATAGCCTCCCAATGATGGTTGTGATGGTTGGAATGGTCGGAAATACTCTCCAACCGTCATTGGGGGCTAATCCACACCGTCCAGCCACAACCCTGCATCCAACGGCGCCAGGTTCGGCCGAACCAAGGGCCGGCCCAACCAGCCCAGGTTTCGGCTGGCGGGCTCCTCTGTTGATCCTCTTCGTAGACTTGTGAATTTTGGCCCAATTCATTGTGTCAATTCTGAGTTCTTGGCCCATTCATGCATAAGTCTAATTCTCGACATCGTCCAATTGTTTTATCGTCTGTGTTGATGTCGATTCTCCTCCACTTTATTGCTATTCTCTGCAAAAGGTTAGTATACATAATACTAGTGGAATATTATTATTCTAACATATATATGCATTGTAAGCATTACTAGTTCTCCTCTATTTTGGTAATATTGACGGTCGAAACTGATCGATAACGACCGCCAATAGTTGGGTTAGTACATGGAGATGTCACCCCTACAGCACAAGAGTCATATATGATGTGATTAGCAAGGTGTTGCTTACCTATTTTTATAGTTGTCTAGCTGTGATGCCAAAGCTCATTAGACACTAGTAAAATGAGGATCTTTTGTTAAATTGTTTAATGAAAGATTAAATGTAGACATGGTGCTGATTTTGCATATATTTATATATATACATATATATATATATATATATATATATATATATAGATTATGGCAGCTCCTACATCATCCAGATTTAACTTGCAGTCTATTCTTGAGAAAGAGAAGTTGAATGGAACAAACTTCATAGATTGGTATCGCAACCTGAGCATTGTTCTCCGGCAAGAGCACAAAGGGTTTGTGCTTGAAGAGCCTTTTCCAGCTGACCTGCCGAACAATGCTACAGCTGCTCAGCGTAGGGAGCATGAAAAGCGATGCAACAAAAACCTTGATATAAGCTGTCTCATGCTTGCTACTATGTCCCCTGAGCTTCAAAGGCAATACGAGACATTGGATGATCATACGATAATCACGGGACTGCATAACATGTTTGAGGACCAAGCAAGAGCTGAGAGGTTTAATACCTCAAAGTCCTTATTTGCGTGCAGACTCGCAGAAGGTAATCTTGTGAGTCCATATATGATCAAAATGATTGTTTACACCGAGAGTCTGGAAAAGCTTGGTTTTCCCCTTAGCCAAGAGTTGGCTACTGATTTGATTCTCCAGTTGCTCCCCCCTAGCTTTGAGCTGTTCATAATGAATTTCAACATGAACAACATGAACAAGACCTTGGTCGAATTGCATGAGATGCTAAAGATTGCCGAGGAAAGCATTAAGAAAAACTCTAACCATGTGATGGCTATGCATAAGCGCAAGCCCAATAACAAGAAGAGTGGTCAAAAGAGAAAGCTAAACTCTGATGAGATCACGAGTACTAGCAACTCTAAGACCAAGGTTCAAAAGACAGGGCCCGCTAAGGATGTAGAGTGCTTCTTTTGCAAGGAGACAGGTCATTGGAAGAGGAACTGTAAGAAATACCTAGAGTAGCTCAAGCAGAAGCAGCAGGATGGAATGAGTTCCACCTCAGGTGTTAATGTTATAGAAATTAATCTTGCTACTTCCTCTACTGATTCTTGGGTATTTGATACCGGGTCAGTTGCTCACATATGTAAATCGTTACAGGGGCTGAAAAGAAGTAGGAACTTAGCAAGAAACGAAGTGGACATTCGCGTGGGCAATGGAGCAAGAGTTGCTGCTGTTGCGGTCGGCACTATGCCATTATCTTTACCGCCAGGATTAGATTTGGAGTTAAATAATTTTTATTGCATTCCAGCTTTATGTAAGAACATTATCTCTGCTTCTTGTTTGCAAGCAGAGGGTTATGGTTTTAGATCTGTGGACAATGGTTGTTCAGTCTATTATAATGACATTTTCTATTTCCATGCACCCTTGATGAATGGCTTATACATTGTGAATCTTGATGGATGTTCAGTCTATAACATTAATGCGAAAAGGCAACGTCCTAATGATTTGAATCCCACTTTTATTTGGCATTGTCGCTTGGGTCATATAAATGAGAAGCGCATGGAGAAGCTTCATAGAGATGGATTTCTACACTCTTTTGATTTTGAATCATTTGAGACATGTGAATCTTGTTTACTTGGCAAAATGACAAAGGCACCTTTCACGGGTCAAAGTGAAAGGGCAAGTGAACTATTGGCACTACTACATACTGATGTATGTGGACCAATGGGCTCAACTGCCAGAGGTGGTTTTGGGTACTTTATTACCTTTACCGATGACTTTAGTAGATATGGTTATGTCTACTTAATGAGTCATAAGTCTGAATCCTTTCAAAAGTTCAAGGAATTTAAGAATGAGGTACAAAATCATTTGGGCAAGACAATCAAGTATCTACGATCTGATCGTGGTGGAGAATACTTGAGACTTAAATTTGGCAATCATCTAAAGAAGTGTGGAATTGTTCCACAACTCACTCCGCCAGAAACGCCTCAATGGAATGGGGTGTCTGAACGGAGGAATCGTACATTGTTAGACATGGTGCGATCAATGATGAGCCAAACTGATCTCCCGCTAAGCTTTTGGGATTATGCTCTAGAGATAGCTGCGTTCACACTAAACAGTGTTCCATCAAAATCTGTGGATAAGACACCATATGAGATATGGATAGGGATCCGAATAGGAGTCCTACGGGCCTTGGAGGCCCAAGTCATAGATCCTATATATTCGTGAGGGTGACCGGCGGAGGCATTGCATCACGTTTGATACCCTAGCAACCACTCCCCTCCCCAAGCAAAATCCTAGCCACGCGCGGGTGCTAGCACATTTGCGCGTGGCGTACCGTCCCTATACGTGTGGATACTGGTAGAGGCGCCACTTCTTTGCGGTGCTGATTGGTGTGAGAGTATAGCGAGGAGAATGCACGAGGTGGAGAAGGTCGAGCCGGTACGATCGACTACTTCCTCTACATCGACGCGCGATACATCGTGAGGGTTCCTTCGCCTTCTTAACGCTTTCTTCCACTGCGCAGCACGTTGAGTGGTAACGATATATGATCTAATACTTGCATAGTTCCTGGTTTACGTGGTAGAAAATTTTGATTTATACTATCGTAGCCTACGCGTATCCCAACAGAAAATCCTGGGTCTGCCACTGGTTGAGGAAGAGACTAGAAGCAAAAATCTAGAGAAACTCATGGCAAAGCTATCAGTGGTATTCTTGCAAGATAATATGGCCGGAATCAATGGTGATGGCAGAGCAAGCGGCGGCTAGGTTTGGCGTGGTGTTGCATACGACGCCTCTCTGTATAGCTTGATTTGTGTTGGGGAGTGAATGCATGTGCCTCTACTGGGTCCCCAGGTACCTACCGAAGCGTCGAGGAGGGATGTCAAAGCTTCGTCGTCGGCAACGGCTCACGAAACGTCTCGGTGGCAGTGCTCCTCCTCGGGTGAACATCGATAATGAGCAAGGGCTACCAAGAAGCCTCTCGCTCAAGGGAATGTACGGTGCCTTACCGAGATGGCCGGAATCGGAAAGGGGAACGATGGGCGGAGCGGAAGACGACGAGCTCGATCTCGCGATTTGGAGCCTCTCAGCTTGATGCACAAGGGTCACGGTCCTGGTGAGGAGGTGACAATGATGGTCGAGGGTAAGATTCGCACATTGCCGCGAGAACACAACGAGCGCGGCGGCTACGCCCGTGGAGACCGGGAGTGTGAACCACGGGTGGTGCGGTGAACTCGACCTTCACGACAATGTGTTAAACATGTTAGATAGTACTGTGAAGTTTTCCATGATTTTATAGTGTGTCAGGGTTATGGATACCACATACTCAATAGTAATCGACTAAGCTCGGAAGGGCCCACCACATACCATGTCTTATACAGGAACGAACCTCGTATATAGAAGGAGTTCCGGATAAGGAAGGACGAATAGAATTCTATATGGAAACGACGAGGACAACTTGGATCGCATCCATACTTGACTCCCTAGTTTTACTTGGACAAGGGGGTATCTATGGGTATAAATACAAGCCCCCCTAGGGGGGGAGAGGACACACCCACCATAGACACACAATACACAAGCCAATATACGCCAAGACAAGTCGCTGGATATCAACATCAGAAATAAGCCTAGACATACCCCATCGGGTACCTATGGAAGCCCGCAACAGGGATCTAGCATCATTTCTGATCTCGACGAGTTCATATTCGAGTAGGAGGACTCTGTCGTTGACTACGAGTTGGTTATCTAGCCACCAAGTGGATGGCATCTAAATAGGTTATCCCAAATATAATACTTGTGTGCTCCAGATGAATGAAGAGTAACACCGGCTTCGGCCAACAGGATGTAGGGCTATTACCTGTCAGATAAGGGGCCCGAATGTTACGCCCAGAAATTCATGAACCAGAATTTCTAAGCTGAATGTGCATTAAATCCCTGTCCAGGACCAGCCAGGGTAAACAAACGACAATTGTTGACATACATATCCACGTCTTACAAAAATATAAAAGATTACCAATGCAATGGAAAAGGTAAAAGCGAGCTAAACTTGGAAGCTTGACTTCTGCAGCGGGGCAACTCCACTCCACAGGCAACCCTTGACGGCAGCAACGGAACCAACTTCAATAAGACAGCTCCAACTAGGAATATCTTCAGCTCTAGTGTGGGTGGAAAAGAGCAAGACTGAGTACTACCCACTGTACTCAGCAAGTCATACCGGAAAAAGAGGTATGATGCAGGGTATATCCAAAGGAGGCTAAAGGTTCTTTTGCATAAAGCTAGCATTTAAAAACATTAGTTGAAAGCAGTAAAAACAATTGTAGTAACTAATCAATATTAACCAATCACTGTCCAACACTACACCATATTGGAACAGGCCCAACCAACCACCTGAACTACACCAGTTCATTAAGCTAAACTAGGGTGAGACTAATCACGGTGAATCTGGTTGATCGCCCATAACCACGGGCACGGCTATTCAAATAGTTTTACTCTGGCCAGAGGTGTACAACTGTACCCACAAGACACGATTCCACACATGTCGCCATAGTATCACCATGATACTGCAAAGGGGGAAATCGTGTCAAGACCCTCCGCATAACCCTCCCCTAACGATTCACACCACGCTAAGGTTTCACCCCCACCCCTCAAAAAGCAGTGGGCAGTCCCCTCGTGCGGCGCGGTGAATCCGGTAGCTGGACAACCGGACACCCCGGCCGACCCAACTCCATCACGCCCACTCTTGCCACCGGTGCCTAGGAAAGGGTCGAGCTATACTTCAGATCAAGCAGTTACCCACTCTCGCTTGTGGTAAGCACGGTAAGTCTCCCAGGGTTTCCCGTGAATCGGTCCTTAAATGCCATGGGTGCGACCAGCAAAACCATGCACCCACAACCCACCATTCAGTGTATTTTAATTAACTAACACCATTGCGGTGGTACCAATCCAAAGCTATGCTAAAAGACAAAGTCTATGTAATAATGTGATCCCCATTTGTGTACTAGTTGAGCTAGGCATGGCTAAGCATTTTCCTAAACCAACATCTAGTCATTTTGATACCCAAGTTATCAATGGCATAAGGTAAACAATAAATGGCTGAGTAATAGGACCCATCCCATATGACATTGTAAAAGAATGCAACATTTAATAGAAATGCGGGATATTTGTAAACTGGGTACAACTTGATCAATTGTAATGCATGACTTGCCTTGCTCTCGCACTGATGAGACCACAGCAACGTCTTCAAGGAACCGCGGATCGACGAAACGGCCGAAATCTACGCGACAAACAAAGCACACAAGCAAAACACACAATAAGACTATTGAAACAGAGAACAAAACCATTTTTAGTGGATTCTAGGGATTTTTATGAATTTACTGAGACTTGAATGGACTTAAACGGAGCTCGGATGAATTACTTATGAATTTTAGAAGATAAACTGTGTTTTTACTAATAAAGAAATATCCTTAATCAATTTTATTGCGCAATATTTCCATAGGGCTGACGTCATGAAAGGAGGGGGAGCGCCTACAGGCGGGCCCCGCATGTCAGCGGCACAAGGCGGCCGGTCCACCGTGGACCGGGACCACGCGGGTGGTCCACCGCCGGTCCACGGGACCAACGGTCCAAATCGGCCCTGAGGCCGATCGGACGGCGCGGCAGCGCACGACCGTCGGCGACGGCAAGCAGCGGCTTGGGAGGCGGTGGCGACCGGCGCGGGAGGCGGTGCACGGTCGATGCGGCGGCGTGGCTCAACGCTACGAGGGAGAGGAAAGGAAAAAGGGGAGGAGGGTGTCCTCACCGTGGAGTGGCCGCTGTGGGGAGAGATTACGGCAAATGACGGCGGCGAGCGGCGGACGGTGAGATGGATGGGTGGACGAGGAGACCCTCGTCCTTGCGAGGCCGACGGCGGTGACGGAGCGGCGTGGTGGCGGCTTTAGCAGCGGCTAGCGGTGGCCGGAGGCGGCAGTAGGCGGCGACGCGCGGGGAGAGCGGTACGGCGGCGACGCGCGGCAAGCGAGCGGCGGCCGAGGAGGCTCTTGCGGCGGTGAAGCTAGCGGTGGGAAAGGCACGGCATGGTGACGGCGCTAGCGGCGGCGGCGCGTGGCCGGAGTGCGGTGGCGGGCGGCGGAGCTCGGTGTGACGGTGCTAGCGCCAGTAGGAAGCACGGGAGGGCGCGGCGAGTGAGGAAAACGGGAGAGGAGGCTCGAGGAAGTGTTTTTATGGGCGCTTCAGGGGCAGAAACGGCCGGGGATGGCCCCTATTTGGCCGGCGATGTGGGGAGTGGAGGGAGAGAGGGGTGGATTCGAATTCGAATCCCGCCCATTTTTGGGCGCGCGCGAGAGCGGGAAGAGGTGGGGGAGGTGGGCGGCGACGTGGGCGCGAGGTGTGGGTGGAGTGGGGGCGCGGAGAAGGGCGGGAAACGGCGGCGGCGTGGGCGGTTTCGGCGGCAGCGGTGGTTGCCACTGGTTGGAGGAGGAAAGCGGGACCGACAGGTGGGCCCCACCTGTCGGTGACCTGGGGAGAGGAAGGAGGTGGGAATGGGCCGGCCCAGCAAAGGGGAGGGCGCGCGCGGGAGGGAGGTTGGGCCGACGGCCCAACAAGAGGGAAAAAGGAGGAAAAGAAAAGGGGGAAAAAAGAAAAGGATTTTCCTGGGATACTTTATTGCGGTTTGTGAATTTTAATTGGTTGAAATTACTTATAGGGCTCTGAAAATTCCACTAAAAATCCTGTTAATATATTGCGATATGGGGAACTCAAGAAAAATTCTACAATGCCATTTCCAATTATTAATTGCATTCATTAATTAAGGAATTAGCTCTAGGTTAATTAAAACAATTTTCTTCGGACGATTTATTTAACAATTTTTAAAGAAAGAAGAAGGGGAAAACTTCAGGGCGTGACAAACCTACCCCCCTTAAATGGAATCTCGACCCCGAGATTCGGAAGAGCTGGCGAAGAGGTGCCGATGGGCGGCCTTCAGCTCATCTTCTCTTTCCGAAGTGGCCTCTTCCTTTGAGTGGTGGCTCCACTGAACTTTGCAGAATCTGATTACCTTGTTCCTAGTTCTCCTTTCGCTTGTTTCGAGGATACGAGTCGGCTTCTCCACATACGTCAAGTCTTCTTGGATTTCGATTTGATCCGGACTTGCCTGTTCCTCTGGAACTCTAAACATTTCTTCAACTGAGAGACGTGGAACACATTATGGATGCCAAGCATGCTGGAGGGAAGCTCAAGCTGGTAAGCAGCTTCACCTCTATGTTCCAAAATCCGATATGGTCCCACAAAGCGTGGTGCCAACTTTCCTTTGGTTTGGAAGCGGTGTACTCCTCTGAGCGGAGTGACACGGAGATACACATAATCCCCTGCTTCGAAAACGAGCTCCCTTCGGCGGTTGTCTGCATAGCTTTTCTGTTGAGATTGCACGATTCTCAATCTTTCCCTGACAGCTCTGACTTTCTCTTCTGCCTCATTTAAAACTTCTGTACCAAACAACTGGCGTTCCCCTGTCTGATCCCAAAAGAGCGGAGTACGACACCTCCGTCCATACAGTGCTTCAAACGGTGCCATCTGCAGACTAGCCTGGTAAATGTTGTTGTAGGAGAACTCAGCATACGGCAAGCCTTTGTCTCATGCTCCACCAAAATCAAGCGCACAGGCTCTCAACATATCCTCCAGTATTTGGTTGACTCGCTTAGTCTGGCCATCAGTTTGTGGATGATAGGTTGTGCTGAAGTTCAGACGGGTTCCCAATTCCTCTGGCAATTTCTGCTAGAACTTTGAGGTGAATTGGCTCCCTCGATCAGATACGATCTTCTTGGGTACCCCATGCAAACACATGATTCTTGCCAAATAAAGCTCTGCTAACTTCTTCCCTGAGTAGGTAGTATGCACCGGAATGAAGTAAGCCACTTTGGTGAGTCGGTCAACGACTACCCAAATAGAATCATGTCCCGATGATGTCCTGGGCAAAACGGTGATAAAGTCCATTCCAATTTCTTCCCACTTCCATTCTGGAATCTGAAGGGGTTGTAGCAAACCTGCTGGCCTTTGGTGCTCTGCCTTTACTCGCTAGCAGATGTCACAGAGTGCGACGAATTCAGCTATTTCCCTTCTCTTACTGACCCACCAGAATTTTTCTTTCAGGTCTTGGTACATCTTAGTTCTGCCAGGATGAATTGAATACTGAGTTTGATGAGCTTCTATCAGTATAAGGTCTTTTAACTCCTTGTTTTCAGGTACACATAATCTTTCTCCCATCCCGATTGTTCCTTGTTCATCCTCAATAAAATATCGGGCTTTTCCAACTCTCATGTTCTTTTTGAGTTCCGCTATCTCAGGATCACCTGCTTGAGCTATGCGAACCTACTCCACCAGTGTGGGTTGTGCCTCTAGGGCAGCCACGAATCCGTGCTCAACTATACCAAGGTTCAGATGTCCCAAATCACGTTGAACCTCAGAACATAGCTTCTCTATCCATGCGACATTGCAGTAGCTCTTCCTGCTCAAGGCATCTGCAACCACATTAGCCTTGCCGAGATGGTAGTGTATTCCCATATCATAATCTTTGATTAGCTCCAACCATCTTCGCTGTCAAAGATTCAAATCAGTTTGAGTGAAGATGTACTTTAGAATTTTGTGATCTATATATACCTCACAACAGTTACCGATGAGATAGTGCCGCCAGATCTTTAAAGCATGAACAATTGCGGCCAATTCCAAATCGTGGGTCGGTTAGTTGCCTTCATGAGGACGCAACTGTCGTGAAGCATAGGCAACCACTTTGCCATCTTGCATCAACACACACCCTAGCCCTTGGCGGGATGCATCGCAATACACCTGGAAGTCTTTCGCCTGATCTGGCAAAATTAAAACTGGTGCAGACACCAATCGTCGTTTGAGTTCTTCGAAACTCCTGTTGCATTCAGCAGACCAGATAAACTTTTCTTCCTTCTTTAATAGCTGTGTCATTGGCTTAGCAATTTTAGAGAAGTTCTCAATGAACCGGCGGTAATAGCCCGCAAGTCCTAAGAAACTCCGAATCAAAGTGACTGTCCTTGGTGGGGTCCACTTGGTAACTGACTCCACATTTGCTGGATCCACGGCCACTCCTTGAGCACTTACGACATGACCAAGAAACTGAACTTTCTTAAGCCAGAAGTCACACTTGCTGAACTTGGCATATAGTTGGTGCTCCTTTAACTTTTCAAGTACCAACCGAAGATGCTGCTCATGTTCTTCCTCAGACTTGGAGTGGATAAGTATGTCATCGATGAAAACCATGACGAACTTGTCCAGAAATTCCATAAACACCTTGTTCATCAAATTCATGAAGAAGGCCGGTGTGTTGGTGAGTTCGAAAGACATAACTGTGCACTCGAACAACCCGTACCGGGTGATGAATGCTGTCTTTGGAATATCCTCTTCATGGATCCTCAACTAGTGATAGCCTGATCGCAGGGCTATCTTAGAGAGCACAGTAGCTCCTTTCAGCTGATCAAACAGATCATCAATCCTTGGCAATGGGTACTTGTTCTTAATAGTGACCTCATTGAGTGCGCGGTAGTCGACGCACATCCTCTTGGTTTTGTCTTTCTTTTCCACAAAGATTACCGGAGCACCCCAAGGCGACGTGCTCGGGCGAATGTATCCCTTCTGTAACTGTTCATCGACTTGCTTCTTGACTTCCGCCAACTCATTGGCTCCCATTCTGTAAGGTCTCTTGTGGATCAGTGCCGTTCTAGGTGCCAAATCGATCCGGAACTCGATATCCCTTTTTGGTGGCATTGTTGTCAGGTCCTCTGGGAAAACCTCGGGATACTCTCTGACTATAGGAATATCCTCCAACTTCTTAATGGTTTTCTCCACTGCTACTTGTTGTTCTTCACCAGTAGCCTGGTTCAGACTGATCCCTAGCTTCTGCGGTACTGGAGACTGGAAGGTTACCACTTCTCCCTTCGCACTGGTCAACTTGATGGTGCGGCTAGCGCAATCAATCACTCATTTGTGCCTTGTCAACCAATCCATTCCCAGAATAACATCTAGATCCTTGGATTCGAGAAGAATGAGGTTGGCTGGAAAAATCAACCCTTGGATTTCAACTGTCACGGATGGGCAATAGTGAGTTGTGGTCATGCCACCTTCAGGAATATGAACTCGCATAGGTATCTTAAGCTTCACTAAAGATAACCCATTTGCACTAGCAAAACGCTTGGAAACGAAGGAATGGGTTGCACCTGAATCAAACAATATTACTGTCGGTGTTGAGTTGACGGGAAATGTGCCCAATATGACCTCTGGTGCTGACTGCGCCTCCTCTGTAGACGCATGATTGACACGGGCCTAAACAAACTTGGGTCCGACACGTCTTGGTTTCGGGCACCTACCAACCATGTGTTCGGGTTTGTTACAATTGAAGCAGAGTTCGGGCTTTCCTTCGAACTCCTTGGGCTGTTCTGGCTGAGCTGGTAGAGCTGGCTGAACTGACTGAGCTGGAGGCATTAGTGGACTTAAAGTTGGGTTGGGGCTATGCTGCTCACTGTTGCTGTGACTGCCACTGTTGTTGATACCGTTGAAATTTCCCGGGTGGTAAGGACGGTGCTGTCGGATAATCATGGTGGAAGGTCCACCATGACATCCCATCGTTAAGCGAGGCTTCTGACTCTTCCCCTGGGGAGTCTTGAACTGAGCTGCCTTCCTTTTAAGGTTCATTTTGTTACACTGCTCCTCTTGACGGATAGCCTTGTCCACCAGCTTCTCAAAGTCCATATAATCTCTAGAGATCAACTGGTTGGTCAATTCATCATCAAGACCGGACAAAAACTTCTCCTGCCTCTCGGCATCAGTGCGCACGTCCTCAGGGGCATAGTGCGCGAGGCGGTTGAACTCGTGTAGATACTCTATAACTGTTCTGGTTCCTTGTTGCAGAGAACGGAACTCTCTCTTCTTTTGTGCCATGATCCCCTCGGGAATCTGTGCCTTATTAAAACTTTGATAAAACTCTATCCAAGTAACTTCTGTCCCAGCTGGACGGGTCACCATGTAGTTGTCCTACCAAACAGAAGCGGGACCTTGCAATTGGTGTGTAGCAAAAGCAACCTTCTCCTGGTCGTTGCATTGCAAAAGGTTCAGCTTCTTCTCAATAGCGTGAAGCAAGTCGCTGGCCTCGATTGGGTTGGTGGTGCTTGAGAAAGTGGGTGGCTTGACACGAAGAAACTCTAACAGTTTGGACTGGGGAGGTGGAAGACAAAACTGCAGGTTCTGCTGCTGCTGCTGATGTGC
Source organism: Oryza meridionalis (assembly GCA_000338895.3). NCBI lineage: Eukaryota > Viridiplantae > Streptophyta > Magnoliopsida > Poales > Poaceae > Oryza > Oryza meridionalis. The sequence continues at coordinate 13,316,274 of CM002528.2, forward strand.
TTGTTGCTGCACCTGCTACAACACCTGATGGTACTGTTGCTGCATCTGTTGCATCATCATTGTCATTATCTGAGTCTGATTGTCCAACACCTGAGCGATCGTTGGGTTCTCGGGCGGTGGAGATGAACTGCTGTCAGATGTATCGCTGGCACATGCTCCACTGATCTGCTCTTCGCTACCACTGGCGTTGTTGGATTCACGGGAACCATTTCTTGTCTTCACCATCTGAAGGGGGATAGGTAGAAATAAGAGAAAAAGAAGAAAAACAGAGGGCTTAGAAACTAATCTTTCTTATAAATTTAAGTGCAATTATCTTAATCTTGATTAAAACACTGAAAAAGAGGGACGCAACTCCTAATTAAGGCAGCCATACCACTGACACATGATATCGACCGCCGACTAACCCACAAGCAACAAACCTAAACACGGAAACTAGCAAGCAAACAAAACTAAGAAGACGATGAATCTAAGGGCGGCGTCTCTGAAGCTCGGAGCGGCGCTTGCGATCAAGGAACAGGTCTGACATCTAAGATGGACAAAGGATAGGAACCAATGCATGCTCAAATCCAAATTAAACAAAGCAACAAATGACACAAATAAATAACCAAGCATGATGATTTTTTATGCATAGAACATTTTTCATGAACCCAGATAAAGACACTAATGCAACTGACTAAACAATAACTTAATGCATAAAATAGATGCATAGTTATAATGATACGCTTGAAGCTGCCCCATCGAACCTAGACACGGCTTAGTGCATATCACCCGATAGATTCCTGACTGACTATCGAATAAACTCCAAATAAAATATTTCTACAACCCTAGACTGAGCTAATTTTAAATATCCGCTCCGAATGAATGACCAAGATTTTTCCCGCAAACCAAAGAGGCAAAACCCCAAATTTTCCCGAAACAAATCGAAGTGCATAAGGCATATGCAGATGAAAAGGGGTTCATAGGGCTCTTAGGTTTCCAGTTGGCTTGTCCTACAGTCAAGGTCGGCTCTGATACCAACTTGTCACGCCCAGAAATTCATGAACCAGAATTTCTAAGCTAAATATGCATTAAATCCTTGCCCAGGACCAGCCAGGGTACACAAACAACAATTATTGATATACAGATCCACGTCTTACAAAAATATAAAAGATTACAAATGCAGCGGAAAAGGTAAAAGCGAGGTAAACTTGGAAGCTTGACTTCTGCAGTGGGGCGACTCCACTCCACAGGCAACCCTTGACGGCAGCGACGAAACCAACTTCAACAAGACAGCTCCAACTAGGAAGATCTTCAGCTCTAGTGTGGGGGGAAAAGAGCAAGACTGAGTACTACCCACTGTATTCAGCAAGTCATACCAGAAAAAGAGGTATGATGTAGGGTATATCCAAAGGAGGCTAAAGGTTCTTTTGCATAAAGCTAGCATTTAAAAACAATAGTTGAAAGCAGTAAAAACAATTGTAGTAATTAATCAATATTAACCAATCACTGTCCAACGCTACACCACGTTGGAACAGGCCCAACCAACCACCTGAACTACACCAGTTCATTAAGCTAAACTAGGGTGAGACTAATCACAGTGAATCTGGTTGATCGCCCATAACCGCGGGCATGGCTATTCGAATAGTTTTACTCTGGCCAGAGGTGTACAACTGTACCCACAAGACACGATTCCACACATGTCGCCATGCCCCGAAGTATCACCATGATACTGCAAAGGGGGAAATCGTGACAAGACCCTCCGCATAACCCTCCCCTAACCATGCACACCACGCTAAGGTTTCACCCCCAACCCTCAAAAGGCAGTGGGCAGTCCCCTCGTGCGTCGCGGTGAATCTGGCAGTTGGACAACCGGACACCCTGGCTGACCCAACTCCATCACGCCCACCCTCGCCACCGGTGCCTAGGAAAGGGTCGAGCTATACTTTAGATCAAGCAGTTACCCACTCCCGCTTGTGGTAAGCACGGTAAGTCTCCTAGGGTTTCCCGTGAACCGGTCCTTAACTGCCATGGGTGCGACCAGCAAAACCATGCACCCACAGCCCACTATTCAGTGTATTTTAATTAATTAACACCATTGCGGTGGTACCAATCCAAAGCTATGCTAATAGACAAAGTCTATGTAATAATGTGATCCCCATTTGTGTACTAGTTGAGCTAGGCATGGCTAAGCATTTTCCTAAACCAACATCTAGTCATTTTGATACCCAAGTTATCAATGGCATAAGGTAAACAATAAATGGCTGAGTAATAGGACCACGGGACTGACGGTCCAGATCAGCCCCAAGGCCGATCGGACAGCGCGGCGGCGGCTAGGCACGGCTCGGCTCGGCTTCAAAACCGGCCGGCTGGCCATGGCGGGGCGGCGGCGGCGCATGATAGCCTGCGACGGCAAGCGGCGGCGCGGGATTCGGTGGCGACGCACGGCCGAAGCGGCGACGCGGCTCGGCGCTACGAGGGAGAGGAAAGGAAAAAGGGGCGGAGGGTGTCCTCACCGTGGAGTGGCCGGTGTAGGGAGAGATGACGGCGAATGACGGCGGTGACGGAGCGGTGCGACGGCGGCTTTAGCAGCAGCTAGCGGTGGACGGAGGCGGCAGTAGGTGGCGACACGCGGGGAGAGCGGTACGGCGGCGACGTGGAGCAAGCGAGCGGCGGCCGAGGAGGCTCTTGCGGTGGTGAAGCTAGCGGTGGCGAAGGCACGGCATGGTGATGGTGCTAGTGGCGGCGGCGCGCGGCCGGAGTGCAGTGGCGGGCGGCGGAGCTCGGTGTGACGGCGCTAGCGGCGGTAGGAAGCACGGGAGGGCGCGGCGAGTGAAGGAAACGGGAGAGGAGGCTCAGGGAAGTGTTTTCATGGGCGCTTGAGGGGCAGAAACGGCCGGGGATGGCCCCTATTTGGCCGGCGACGTGGGGAGTGGAGGGAGAGAGAGGGGTGGATTCGAATTCGAATCCCGCCCATTTTTGGGCGTGCTCTGTTGGCGGCTGTTAAATGTCGATTCTATACCGCCAACATATGCATAATGATCAGATAATAAAACATCCAACATAGTGATAGGTGCTTAATCTCACATATTCCACAAGTGATGGTGTATATTTGTATGCAGATGATAAACCCCGGTGTTGGGAGGAAAATCAGACTAAAGTGAGGAGAATTATGCATCCATACAAGGATGGGTTGTGAACTTCATCGAAACATCAGTAAATCAACCCAAAACTCCAAGAAATAGATAGAGGAAGGTCCAGGAAGTCCACCGACCAAAGGCCAGGCCAGGAGGGCCCAGCCCAGGTTCGGCCGAACCCCGTGGTTCGGCCGAACCCTGGTGATCACCGTTGATCCCAGGTTCTGGCATGGATGCTCCTGATGCATTCCTGATGGCGGTTGCGGGGCATTTCCGAAAATTCGCATAGTATAACCGTCATACCTACCTCTATATAAAGGCTTCACCTCCTCACTTCATACACATACTTCCAAGCTTGAGCTGAATTATAAGAGGCTCCATTGTACTATATTGTATACTAGAATAGGAAGAGAGTAGAGTAGAAGGAGTCGGAAGAATTCCGGAGTTGTCGTAATCTCCTCCTATTTCTTTTATTCTGTTTATTACTTTGAATTCAATATAATATTCATCTTGAGTAATTTAGATTTATCTTGTGAGAATTACCTCTTGGTTAGTTCCTAATTAGCATACGAGATTATTGTTCGCTACAATCAACTAAAATATAGTGATTGCTTTGGTGAGTTATAAACACTAAAGTAGATATTAATTGCTTAGACGTGGTGTTTAGGTAATTATTATCTAGTAATTGCTGTGTATCCCACAGTACGTTGAGGTGTGTGTAGAGGTGGTGATAGCCCTCGAGAGCACTTAAGTCCTCCCTGTCCGGGTACATAGTAGAGCGACATCTGGGAACAGCGGGTTGCTAGTGCCTGAAGTATCGCGTTAGGATTAAAATTAAGCTTTCCCTAGACACTGTTTCTCACTAGTGAATCCTCTCTATCCTAGCCTATCATTAGCTTGGTGTCCTTGGATGAACCAGAGGAAGCTCTGATCACACACGTTCCCTTGGATTCGATACCCTTGGAATACTCTGTAGGGGAAGTGCTACATCCGTATATCCATGCGCTTGCGGATTTTATCTCTAACTGTATCAAATACCAACAAGCATTTCTGGCGCCGTTGCTGGGGAACGGTTGCTTTTCATTTCCGAAACCAGTTCATCCAAGTATCATTTTTCATTTTTTTATTCTACCTTCACCCCTGCTATCCTAGAGAAGTATTCTTGTCAACTCTTCTCGACCATGGAGCAAACTCTTTTTGAGCTGTCTGCTCCTCGGGGCGAATTCTATGAGCCACCTCCTTCATCGGAGCCCATTTATACAACTGGCTATGAAATTCATCCCAAACTAATTAGTATGGTTAGGGAAAATCCTTTTTCTGGCTTTGATCTAGAAAATCCCTACCATCATCTATGAGACTTTGAACAAGTCTGCTCATGCCTTAAGATTCGTGGCATGAGACAAGAAACTGTGCGGTGGAAATTGTTCCCGTTCTCTCTTCAAGAGAGAGCCAAGCAATGGTACACCTCTACCGTTGGATGTGTAAACGGTAGCTGGGAAAAGTTGCGAGACAGATTTTGTCTTGCCTTCTTCCCAGTTACCTGTATTACTACCCTTCGAGTAGAAATTCTCAGTTTCAAGTAGATCAAAAACGAATCGATCGGTGTAGCTTGGTCCAGATTCAATAATTTAGAGCAGTCCGGACCAACCCTGCCCTTACCCGAGTATGTGCTTCTCCAACATTTCCATATGGTTTTGGATAAGGAGTCTACATTCTATCTGGACATAACCGTTGGAGGATCATTCATGCACAAAAGGCCGTCAGAAGGAAAAACGATTTTGGATCGCATCCTAGAAAACACTTCCTTCATGACGCAGTCCAATGAACCCCAGCTGGAGGCATCCGTGTCCAAGATAGAGGAACCTCTAACGATCGAGCCACTTGCTAAACCATCCACTTCTGCCAGCTTGATTGATGAGAAGGTTCCTGAGTAGCCGTCCGTCGAGAATGAAGAAATTCAGACTCCGGATTGTGCCGCAATAATGTTCAGGGAAGGTTGTGACGAAGACTACGGCAATACCCTGAACTACTTTAGCAAGAGGAAACCACCCGTTCCTTTGTCACCTCCCGATCCTATGGAACTTGGGTTCCTGCGGGACTGTCCGGGAGTTGACATCCATAATGAGCGACGAATGGCTAAGGGAGGCAGAGCTTTCGTCCGAAATAATTCGGATAAATACCGCTCCCGAATCATTCCTTGCCATCTGGAAGGGAACAATGTCGGTATTCTCTACAGTCCAACTGTCGGGGCCAACCTCGTCTCTGAGTCTTTTGCATTCGCTTATTTAAGCGACAAGGCAGTGACCCCGACAAACAAATTCTTCAAGCATACGAACGGAAATATCATCGAAGGATTTGGGGATTGTACAAGGCGTGCCTGTCTGCTTTGAAGACAAGGAGGCGATCTTAGATTTCCACGTCTTTGAAATCCAAGACTTTGATATCCTAATCGGGCTGCCCATTGAGCAACTTCTCATCAACACACCCCGATTAGGTGGCCTCAAAATAACACTGGGAGAGAATGAATTCTCAATTCCATTCTCGCGGGCAAGGATCACCTTGACCAACCCTCTCCCAGAAATTGAGTCAGCGGAAGAGGTTATCGCAGTTCCTCCTCATGAGTCTCCCGAGGCCCTTCTAGAAGATGAGGTCCCCGACTTCATCAAGGAAGAAGAAGATCCTGGTGAGACTCTCGACCTGCCAAACATGGAACCACCACCTCGACCTCAGCTTGAGCTTAAACCTCTACCTCCAGGCCTACGATATGCCTTCCCACACAATGACAGAAAAGCCCCTGTCATAATCAGTTACAAGCTCTCTGAAGACAAGACTCAACGTCTTCTCACCGTGTTAGAAAAGCATCGTTCTGTTCTTGGCTACTCGCTTCAGGACCTTAGGGGAATTAATCCCGCGCTTTGCACCCATCGTATTCCTATTGACCCCGAGAGTACTCCCTCTAGGGAACCTCAATGGCGGCTCAATAATGCAATGCGAGAGGTTGTAAAGAAAGAGGTTTTGAAACTCCTGCATGCCGGGATTATCTATCCTGTACCATACAGTGAGTGGGTTTGCCCAGTCCAAGTTGTGCTGAAAAAGGGAGGAATAACGGTAGTTGCAAATGCTCAAAATGAACTAATTCCGCAATGAACCGTAACGGGATGGAGGATGTGTATTGATTGTAGGAAACTCAACAAGGCTACAAACAAGGATCATTTCTCGCTACTCTTCATTGATGAAATGTTGGAACGGCTGGCAAATCATTCTTTCTTCTGTTTCCTTGATGGGTATTCCGGATATCATCAAATTCCCATCCATCCGGAGGACCAGAGTAAGACTACGTTCACATGTCCATATGTCCATATGGCACCTATGCGTATCGTAGGATGTCCTTTGGACTGTGCAACGCTCCTACATCTTTCCAAAGGTGAATGATGTCTATTTTCTCGGACATGATCGAGGATATCATGGAAGTCTTCATGGACGACTTTCGGTCATTATCTGCAGAATCTAGACAAAGTCTTACAACGATGCCAAGAAAATGACCTAGTGCTTAACTGGGAAAAGTGTCATTTCATGGTCCGTGATGGGATAGTTCTTGGGCATCGAGTGTCCGAACGAGGAATCGAAGTTGATCGTGCTAAAATCGATGTTATAGATCAACTTCCTCCTCCCGTGAACATCAAAGGAATCCGCAGTTTCTTGGGACATGCCGGCTTTTATAGAAGGTTCATCAAGGACTTTTCTACAATTGCCAGACCTCTGACCAATTTGCTAGCCAAGGATGCGCCCTTTGAGTTCGATGACGCGTGCCTAAAATCTTTTAAAATTCTCAAAAAGGCGCTCGTTTCTGCTCCAATCATTCAACCTCCTGATTGGACTCTACCCTTCGAGATTATGTGTGATGCAAGTGATTTCGCTGTTGGTGTGATCTTGGGCCAAACCAAAGATAAAAAGCATTATGTAATCTGTTACGCTAGCAAAACTCTAACCGGAGCCCAGTTGAATTATGCAACTACTGAAAAAGAGCTGCTTGTGGTTGTTTTTGCTATCGATAAGTTTAGATCTTACTTAGTATGAGCCAAGGTGATAATTTATACTGATCATGCTACTCTGAAATACCTGCTCACTAAGAAAGATGCTAAACCTCGTCTTTTAAGATGGATTTTGCTGCTCCAAGAATTTGACTTAGAGATTAAAGATAAAAAGGGAGTAGAAAATTCTGAAGCAGATCATATGTCCAGGCTGCAAATCACTAACATGCAGGAATATCCGATCAATGATTTCTTAAGAGATGATATGCTGATGACGGTTCGTGACTCCAACCCGTGGTATGCCAACATAGTAAACTACATGCTATCCAAATACATACCAACAGGGGAAAATCAACGAAAACTGAAGTATGAAAGTCGCCTTCACATATGGAATGAGCCATACCTATACCGGGTCTGCTCCGATGGCCTACTATGAAGATGTGTGCCAACCGAAGAAGGACTAAAGATCATAGAACGATGCCATGCCTCACCTTATGGTGGCCATTACGGTGCATTTCGCACCCAGGCCAAGATTTGGCAAAGTGATTTCTTCTGGCCAACAATGTACGAAGACTCAAGAGAATTCGTCAGAAGATGCAAGCTGCCAGAGGCAAGGAGGAATCACTGCTCGCGATGCAATGCCCCTCACATAGACTTCATGGGACCTTTCCCTAAGTCTCGCAGCTGCGAGTACATTCTGGTGGCAGTCGACTATGTCTCCAAGTGGGTTGAGGCTATGCCTTGCAGCGCCGAGGATGCGAGGCATGCCAAGAAGATGTTCACAGAAATCATCTTCCCAAGATTTGGTACCCCCAGAATGGTCATAAGTGACGGAGGTTCTCATTTCATTGACAAAACCTTCCGAGACCTCCCACTAGAAATGGGAGCCAAACACAATGTGGCCACTCCTTACCATCCACAGACCAGTGGTCAAGAAGAAACATCAAACAAGCAAATCAAGAATATTCGGCAGCGCGATCCCTCTCCCCTCGACATGTCACAAGAACAAAAATCCGGGGGGATTCGCTTGCACGACGGCCGACTACGGGAGAGCTCGGCTTGTTAAAGGCCCGATGCCTTTTCCAAGATGACGGGAAGGCCACACTGGCTCCCGCCGAGCGTTATGTGGGCACCCTCTTCACCAAAGCAGGGGATGAGGTGCTCCACAAGTACATCACACCCACCGCTACTCCATCCACTCCAAAGGGGGGGCGTTTCCGCATTCAGGGAGTGCGAATTCCCGGCGGTGGGTATGGTAAGGGTCTACTCCGGCCTTTGACGGCATCGAAGAAGGAGGGGCAGCGGAGTCCCATAGCCCTCCACCTGTGAAGGTGAAGCATCATTTGACGCCCCCTCCAATCGTAAGGGCTCTCGGCCAATTCCAAGAGGATGAGGTAAAATCGCCGGAGCCCTCGATCCACAAGCTCACCGCTCAAGTAAAGAAACTCCGCAAGGAAAACATAAAGCTTAGGGATCGCAATGCGGAGCTAGGGGTAGAATTTGCTGAAATTAGAAATAATTTTGACACCCTTAGTCGCGGTTTGTGCGCTAAGATCAAGCGTGCATTCATAGAGATGGGAAAATAAGTATTATGCTAATTAGATGTTTCCTTCCCCATTAATAAAATAGTAGTAGGTGCTTGGTTTTATTTTTCCAATCATGTAAGCACTTGCTATAAATAATGTGGCTCAACCCCAATGTGTGCCAAAGTTTGTTTTTTGTTTTATGTTTAAATTCAGGTTTTGAATAAGTGTGGGGGAGATATCCCAGCTTCTGACGTGCATATGCTCTGAAAATTTTTGAAATATCTGAACACCTGGAAGCACTGAACTCTGAAGAAAATTGTAGAGGTATTGGGCACCAGAGTAGTTCGGCCGAACCACCAGGTTCGGCCGAACCAAGTCTGGCCCCAACACCTCCCAGTTTTCTCAGGTAAATAGGTGAGCACGTTTTTATCTATATATCTCCACCATGGTATAGTACTAGAGCTGAAAATTCAGAAAACAACTGGTCGTTCAAGCATAAGTAAGAGATAAAATTTCCAACTAATGAAATTCTTCATGTGATTGATCTTGTATATTCATTATTCTCAACTGAACTTGTGCATGTGAACAACCATCCATGTTTAGGGAACCTTATGCATCTAGGTAATTGCTTTATGTGAAATGATTAAGATGAAAGGAATCCTTGCAACTCTTATGACTCTTGCGAATTTGTTTTCAAAAATAAAACTGTTTTAAAAGCTCTATCCTCCAGTTGACTTTACCTTATACCTACCAAGGCCATATGCAAGTATATTATTGATCAGCCTTAACATGCATATGATTGCTCGACATTATATTGAGCTTTGCCAAATCTGTGTGACTTATGTTAGATATCTTTCATACTCTTATGATCAAGGGGTCATTATAATTTCCACAATATAAAATTGAGCTAAACTTCTACACTGAAAGTTGGCTTTCCACTAAAATATCCATTTAAATAAACTCCTACAATGAACTATGCTTTCTTCTCTTGGAAAAGTTCTTGGCAAAAAGAAAATGAGAGAAGGAGGGAAAGGCATGGCTATGAAAAAAAAAAGAAGAAAGAGAATCATGGAAATAAAGTTTGCTATCAAAACATTGAGCAAAGAAAATATAGCCATGCCCCCTCCACAATCATGCCAAAAGAATCAATTTAGAGAAAAAGTGTAGGAAAAAGGAGGATCATTTCTTTATTCCATAATTCCACAAAATATTTTACTTTCTTATTTTCCACCACAAATAAAGACCCTTGATCTAGGAGTATGATTGATGATCTTCTTGAGTCCATATTTTTGGCTTTGCAATATATATGATGCAGGTATATCCCCAGTTTGTCCCTACCAAGCTCCACATATCAGCCTTAGAATAGGGGTAAATTCTGGCACACTTTGCCTTGGTGAGAATCCAAAAGAAAATATACATCTTTGAGAAACAAGAGAGAGTCAAACATGAGGAACAGAGCTAGTTTGCGAAAATTCATTAAAATCCCATGAGTCTAACAGAGAAGCAAGAAGGACTGGAATCAAGATCGCTCCATTTATCAATTACTCAAGATGGTAAGATAGCCACTGACAAAATTCACAGGTACAGGTATGGTTGTGAATGATTTATATGCTTGATTCATCTCTTGAAGAAATTCATTCTACACTAACTTTTACTTAGGGACGAGCAAAGGGCTAAGTGTGGGGGGTTTTGTTGACAGCTGTTAAATGTCGATTCTATACCGCCAACATCTGCATAAAGATCAGATAATAAAACATCCAATATAGTGATAGGTGCTTAATCTCACATATTCCACAAGTGTTGGTGTATATTTGTATGCAGATGATAAACCCAGGTGTTGAGAGGAAAATCAGACTAAAGTGAGGAGAATTATGCATCCATACAAGGATGGGTTGTGAACTTCATCGAAACATCAGTAAATCAACACAAAACTCCAAGAAATAGATAGAGGAAGGTCCAGGAAGTCCATCGACCAAAGGCCAGGCCAGGAGGGCCCAGCCCAGGTTCGGTCGAACCCCCTGGTTCGGCCGAACCCTGGTGATCACCGTTGATCCCAGGTTTTGGCATGGACGCTCCTGATGCATTCCTGATGGCGGTTGCGGGGCATTTCCGACAATTCGCATAGTATAACCGTCATACCTACCTCTATATAAAGGCTTCACCTCCTCACTTCATACACACATTTCCAAGCTTCAGCTAAATTATAAGAGGCTCTATTGTACTATATTGTATCTTGTGAGAATTCCGGAGTTGTCGGTAATCTCCTCCTATTTCTTTTATTCTGTTTATTACTCTGAATTCAATATAATATTCTTCTTGAGTAATTTAGATTTATCTTGTGAGAATTACCTCTTGGTTAGTTCCTAATTAGCATACGGGATTATTGTTCCCTATAATCAACTAAAATATAGTGATTGCTTTGGTGAGTTATAAACACTAAAGTAGATATTAATTGCTTAGACGTGGTGTTTAGGTAATTATTATCCAGTAATTGCTGTGTATCCCACAGTACGTTGAGGTGGGTGTAGAGGTGGTGATAGCCCTCGAGAGCACTTAAGTCCTCCCTTTCCGGGTACGTAGTAGAGCGACATCTGGGAATAGCGGGTTGCCAGTGCCTGAAGTATCACGTTAGGAATAAAATTAAGCTTTCCCTAGACACTGTTTCTCACTAGTGAATCCTCTCTATCCTGGCCTATCATTAGTTTGGTGTCCTTGGATGAACCGGAGGAATCTCTGATCACACACGTTCCCTTGGATTCGATACCCTTGGAATACTTCATAGGGGAAGTGCTACATCCGTATATCCATGCGCTTGCGGATTTTATCTGTAACCGTATCAAATACCAACACGCGCGAGAGCGGGAAGAGGTGGGGGAGGTTGGCGGCGACGTGAGCGCGAGATGCGGGCGGAGTGGGGGCGAGGAGAAGGGCGGGAAACGGCGGCGGCGTGGGTGGTTTCGGCGGCGGCTGCGGTTGCCGCCGGCTGGAGGAGGAAGACGGGACCGACAGGAGGGCCCCACCTGTCGGTGACCCGGGGAGAGGAAGGAGGTGGGAACGGGCCAGCCTAGCAAAGGGGAGGGCGCGCGCGGGAGGGAGGTTGGGCCGATGGCCCAACAAAAGAGAAAAAGGGGGAAAAGAAAAAGGGGAAAAGAAAAGGATTTTTCTAGGATACTTTATTGCGGTTAGTGAATTTTAATTGGTTAAAATTACTTATAGGGCTCTGAAAATTTCACTAAAAATCCTGTTAATATATTGCGACATGGGGAACTCAAGAAAAATTCCACAATGCCATTTCCAGGTATTAATTGCATTCATTAATTAAGGAATTAGCTCTAGGTTAATTAAAACAATTTTCTTCGGACGATTCATTTAACAATTTTTAAAGAAAGAAGAAGGGGAAAACTTTAGGGCGTGACACCAAACCTGTATAAAAATCTTTGTCTCCATCTCTTTTATCTCAATCTCGCATATACCCTAGTACCAACGATCCCCATACCATCCAAATACCGTAGTCGCGATCTCAAATGTCGACGGTGGAGCGCCAGGTAGGGCATTTTTTGTGCTTCATGGTTTTCGACGAGATGGGTTTAAGAGGTAGATTCTCCAATAACAAGCTACTCGACGACTTCGACTATGGGGAGATCTAACCCATCCGGAGTATATCTTCCAACGACATCGGAACTATCACCGCCGCGGAGGACGAATGATACTAGCAGCATTGGTGACCGATCTAGTATGGGACTGTTCTGCGAGCCGACAGGATGTCCTCGCCAGGCACAGACGTGTTGGCTTGATTCGGACCAAGGTCTACAGGGCACTGTACTCCTTGAATTAACACGAAGGCCGACCTTCCCTGCGCGAGATATCGATTTCTACCGAGACAAATACGAGAATGCTTTAATCCGGATGCTTTAATCCGGTCGTTCGATCTCGAGAAAAAATCGGACGCCTCTTACTATAATTTTGCTGCATATAGCCTTTGTCAGTTCTCTCTGTTACATACACTTCTTTTCTACGTATTAATATGCACGAAAAAGAGATAACACGAGGTTACTTGCATGTACATAGCACAGTGTAAACATAAAAATGATTTTTCTTCTAAATTTCTCATCCAATCTACAATCCGATTATACCATTGGATTCGTTATAATTAAATCTGTACAACAAGATCTCACATGACTATATTATAAAAAAAAAACACACATATGTTTCAACCAATTAAACTTAATATTTCACATATGAAAATTAGATGTTTCAGCTGAAATCCTATTATGTTGCACAAATTTATTTAGTGTCGTGATGTATATATCTTTCTTTAATGTATCTCATGGTGCTATTTGTAAGTTTCAGTAAGTAGTATATTTTGTTTCACTAGTTTATTTGTAAATGTTGCATATATGTTGGTTGAATGTTTTAATAAGTATCCACTAGTATACTCACAATGTTCCACTAAAAATATTTCACCTAATGTACTCACAATATTTATATATAGATCTAATTCTGCAGTGAATTGAAAAAATCTTTTACAACAAATTACCCACATATTATGGAAATTATCTATTAAGAGAATTTATTTTATTTTTTTATCCACCAAAAATGTTTCACTTTATATGGATCAAATGTTGCAGTGACTTTAAATATTCTTTCGCTATTTAGTGAAACATTGTTTTTATATAAGGTGAAACAGCGTCCGATTTAAACGATTGAAACATTTTTGATCTACCTAGTGAAACAATTCCGATATACTTGGTGGAACAACGTGCAACATTTAAAAATAATTCAATAATAAGCTAATTTTTTTTCACCGGAATATATCCATGTGGTCTTGTTTTAAATGTTTAATTGTAACGAATTTAATGGTGTAATCGGATCATGATTTGGATAAATAATTTAAGAGAAAAAGTAGTTTAAAATATTTTTGCATGCATACATGCTTGGTTGATGATGTTGGATGGCTGATGACGTGCGCGTGAATCGGACGGCTCATGGATGCGTCCGATTTTTCGTAAAACGCCGTACGTTCGACGCGTAGCGCTCTCCAGACAAATACATCCACGTATGTCAGTTGGATTTCATATGTGCCTGATCCATACCAACCGGCTAAATATCTGTATCGTGTCCGTATGTGGCCTATATTGGTCCAACATGCACACAGACACCAGATACATGCCATAGTGGAAAAGTCAAAGCGGCGTGTACTCGGAGACGAATTGATACACTGATCTAAAGTCTACCCCGAGTATACAGGAACATATCAGTGCGCTAATTAAGGTAATTGGTGGATTGATTTTTAGATCGATTTACTAATTCTGGAGATATATCTGGCATATATCTACAAAGGTATGTAATATTTTATATATAATTACCGTACATGGATCTATGATCCATGATTATTTATATTTACCTAGAGCATGTTTTTTATACGATATATGCTATGCGAGTGTTTTCGGTGTTAGGCCGACTACGGTTTAATACTGGGTACTCGCTCTATTTCCTTCCGCATAAATCATGTTTATTTATGGTTTACATAGTACCCAATATTTAATCTAAATCTGCTCGTTATATCTTGATAATACTAGAAGATCCATGCGGTCTTTTGAGTACATGCTCGATATTCTCTACTGTATATCTTGTCTTCTAGAAGATATTTTTCGGGAACAATTGAGCACTCGAGTAGGTTCTGATCGAGTACACCCCATTATCGAGAACGTTCTCTACAAATGCTGAGTTGTCGCACCCAACCTGTCACAGTCTGAATTTCCATTTCAGGATTTATAAATTATTTAATAAATTATTAATAGAATTTATATTAAATGTTCATTAATTTACAAGTGAAACTAAATGTGGGAAATAAAATTTTCTAAACATAAAGCATGGTTGGATTTAATTTTTATTAAATTCTCCGTTATTAATTATACTCTCTGAAATTTTCTCGGATTTTTCAAAGCTCAATTCCTAATTTTAAAAGTATAAAGAATATTTCAGTAATTATTCACATATTAAATTAATCATTAAATGATCTGGTTTCAGTTTTTTTAAATACTTAGAGTGTCCAAGTACGTTCAAGATTTTTCTTGGAATTATTTGAGCATTGGAAGTATTTTTAATAATTGAAAGATCATTTCAGTGATTAATTTAATTGGAAAAAATAATTAAAATCCCCTTTTCCTTTACGGGCCGAAATACGAAAAGTTCGATTTCAGTCCTCGGCCCATCCTTCCTTTCTCTCTCTGGTCGGCCTTTTCTTTTCAACGTCTAGCTTGAGTCCTTCAATCGGGCCGAGGAATAGAAGCCCAGCCGGAAGTCTGTTTCTTGTCCCTATCGCTACAGTGCATCTTCAACCTCTGGACTGAGCCGAGCCAGCCGTCTAGTGCACAGTTGCCGCCGATCCCCTTACAAAATCCCTCCTCCTCCTTACTCCTTTTTCCAAATTAGTTACGGGAATAGAATCCTCTCAATCTCCTCTACAATTTCCCAAAGAAATCCCTAAAAGTTTCTATGTAAATCCTTTCCAATTTCGCGGATCAATCTTTCCTTTTCCGGCGACAACCCTAGAACTTTCCCGGAGTTTTTCCCGTTGATTTGTGCCCGGACCCGAGCTCCCGTGCCTATATAAAGGAACCACTAGTCGTCCTCTACCTATCCTCTCAAGTCCTGTCCTTCGCCGAGCCCTAGCCGCCCCTCCCCGCGAGCTCCCCCTCTCTCCACCTCCAACCGCCGCTCCAGCCGCATCATACCGTCGCCGGTCAGCACCGCCACCTCCCTCGGCTCCGCAAAGTCGAGATCTATCCCGGCCGCTGGTTATTTTGCGCCAAATCCCACCGGAGGTAGCCCGTCATCGTGAATCGGAGCGCCGCCGTCGCCGCCGTGCCTCCAGCCGCGTCTAGCAGCCGCCGCCTTCGGTCGTCGTCGACTCCGTTGGGTTCGCAGGAGCAGCCCGGCCACCGGTTTTCCTTCACTGAAGATCGCTGAAATGCTGCCGCCATCGCTGACCCGACCCCATCGCCACTTCTACCTCGTGGCCATCTGCCGTCGTCATCCATCGTCGTGCCACCTCTCGGTGAGCTTTCCTCTCTCCCATGTCGTTCACCTGTGTAGTTTATCCCTAGGGTCTTAATCCCATCTAATCTAATCTTGTTTGGCCCTAGCGTCGTCATCGTCTCTGTGTATTGTCGCCGGACCGGCGTCGTCGCCTCTTCTTCGGTTGCCACCGTTTCCTGGTGAGGCCTCCTCTCCGATTACTAGGGTAGATGTTTGTATAAGCCACATGTGTGCCGTCGCCGTCATGGACAGTATCTCGTCACCTTTCGAAGCTCGCCGGCCATCTTCCGTCGCTGTCCGTCATCGAGTAAGTGTTGGTAAGGACCGTCGTCTCGCGCTCTTTCTCCCGGTGTCCTCCCTTTTCGCCGTCACTCCGTAGTTCGCCGGTGATCGTCGTTCCCGTGTCCGCCGTTCGGTGATCTCGCACGGCTGTCTTGTCATTGCCTCGTCGTTGCATCTGTGCTGCCACATCACTGCCATCTAGCCGCCTCGTTGTCTCTGTTGTGCCATGTCTATCTAAACGCTAGATCGGATTTAATCTAATCCGTTCGATCTTGGCCAACTCTATGTCAAGATTAATCTCAGCCGTCTAAAATCAATATAAATCCTTTCCTCTCTTTTCAATGGCATATTAGTTCTTTTTATCATATGTCATCTACCAAATATAATCCGATCTTTTCCGGAGGTTGTTTTAATCTTTTATCTCAGTTTTAAATCATTTGTAAATTGTTTAATTAATTTGGAATAGTCTTTTCTTTAATAGGTTTAATTGGAATTAAATCTTGTAAAATTCATAATTAAATCATATGAAATCGGAATGAGGCCGTTCAAGTCTCTAAATTCATCTAAAATCATGATCTACATGTATGTTTACTTTATATGTACTGTTTATTTGGTTTTTATTATTCTTTTTCATCGTTTTGCGTGTTAGCTTATCGTTTCCGTCGTTTCGAAGGTTCGTGAGTGCGTCGGAAGTATCCAAGAAGATTAATTGAAGACCCAATATTGCAAGGCAAGTCACACAGACCCCAAACATAATTCCTTTGAGCATGTTGATCTTATATTTAAATTCTCTATTTATTTCAACTGTGTATTTATTTTCGAATGTCACCGGGTGGTATGAACCTATTCCTTTGTTATGGCCAATTTGCATTGATTACCCTATTTCTTCATTACCTCGGGTTATAATTTGACTAGTTGGATTTATATATTGGTTCAACTAGATGTATCAGAAATAATTGCGTAGCCATGCTTAGAAACATTAGCACACGATTGGGATAACTAATGTTTCACTATCACTTAATGATGGATATTCAATGGTAGCTCACGATGGTCAATCGTGATTGGTTAATTAATTAATTAATTTGTCAACTAAAACTTGATAATGGTGGGTTGTGAGCACATGGTTTTGATGGTCGTGCTCATGACAATTAAGGACCGGTTCACGAGTTTCGGTTGTGAAACAAGATTTTCTCATACCATCCAGTTCGCATCCATGGCAGAAGAAAGAGAAAGCTTTAAAAGCCAGTGGGCGCCCTCCGATGTAACGGAGGAGAATATGAAGGAGATGGTGGCGCACGGTGTCCTTCCAGCAAAGGAGATCATCGGGTGGCGTCCACCATATGGTGAAATGTTCCTGACCCCCGACACACACGAGGTGGTGGTATTCTCCCATCTCTTTTATGGCGGATTCTCTTCCAACCTCAAGATTCTACCGGGGGGTTTTGGAGTTTTACGGGATCAGTTTGCATACCCCAACTCCATAGTCCACATTGCCAATTTTATCCATGCTTGCGAAGCTTTTCTGGGGATTAGGCCGCATTTCGCTCTATTCCGCCGCATCTTCTTTCTCAAACCCTAGCCAAACAAAAGCAAACCATGCGTAGTTGGAGGAGCCGGATTTCAACTAAGGGGAACCTTGAGCCAAAAATATTTCTCCATGCCTTTTAAAACTTCAAATAAGGGTTGGCATGCAAATTGGTTCTATGTGCAAAATCCTAAGCCAGCGCTTCCCGAGTATTCTTATCTACCTCCAGTATACCAAGACACCTGGAATTCGCTTCCCATGGGGGATGAGGCGGCCCAAGCACTTGCCCTGATGGATCGCATGCTGAAGCTCAAAGAGCAAGGTCTGCAAGGAGAGCAGATCACCCGGCATTTTATCAAAAGCCGACTAGCGCCAATTAAAGAGAGATCCCGCACAGCCTTTGAGTTTGACGGCAAGCATGACCCTAACCGTGAAGATCCAGACTCTCTTGAGTTTAAGGTCATGAAGGAGAGAATGTACAAAATCTTCTCGAATGCTATCGTGGTCAGTTATTTACACTTGCTGCTAGTGGTGCCGTACAATGCTTTCAACCCCCCTCCACCGGTATGTATTTAACATCTCAGCCTCTCTCAAAAGCACGCTTTTATCATCTACAAAGTTGATTGAAACTTGGATCATCATGCCTAGGAATTCGCCCTGATGAAGTCAGATCCTCCAATTGCTCAACGCCGCTCACCCCGTCGGCAAACTGGTCAAGCTGGCGGAGGACCAAAAATCCGGTCTGACACTCAACCTAACACCTGTCAATCGGCTAACCAGTCAGACTTCCGCAAGAGGAAATTGGTTCTGAGTGACGATGAAAATGACGATGCTGAAAAGGCTGGCAGCAAAGGGGTGACTGGAAAACAGCCAAGGCAAGCTAACCCGAAGAAGAAAACATCCAGTCGTCCCATGCCGAAAATCAGGAAGTCTTCCAGGAGGATATAAATTACGATTTGTACAAATTGTAATTTATATTTCCATTAGGTGTAGCGTAATTTATATGGAAGAGTTGGATGCGAATTGGATGGTATGAGTTGATCCGGAATGTGGCTAAGAATGGATGGGAGATTGATGCGGAAGTCGTGTGGAAGATTTCTGTGGAGTTTTGGAGGACGGATTGGAGCGAATCGAAAAACCCTAACTTCGCCGGTGAGGTTTCGCACTGTAGCTGGGAATGGGGAAAGTGGCGAGAGTCTCGGCGGGGAAGACGAAGCGACGTTTGGCTTTTGGTATTATTAGGGTATCGGGAGTACTAATGGGCCTGGGCCCGAAACAGTACTTCAGCCCACTTCTTTCTACCAGCGTGGCTAAGTTGTGATCCTTAGGGACTTAGGCATTTTGCTTCGGCAATACTTGCTCGCAACAGTGTAGCCCAATGCTGCTAAAATCCTTTTTGACACAGTTAGATAATTCCTTGGAATTACTACAATGCGAATAAAAAGGTGCCCGACGGAAAAGTGTTATACTACTTTTGTAAGTCTTTTTAGGCTGCAAAGGCTGTTTGGGTTTTGTTGAGATGACTGGTTTTTAAACCGTCATTCTCTCGGCATGTTATATGCTTATTTTGATCATGGCGTGAGTCATAGCCTAGGCTATTTAGACTCATCAATTGTCATGATATCATATTTATATCACATTTGATGGATCTTTTTAAGAGTTTTTACTCGGATTTTTATCATATGTGTGGATTTATAAACCTTTAGAGTGTTTTTCACTCAGGACTCTTTATATTTCCATTTTTAGTATATTAAAGCTAAAGTGGTCGGCTGGATGTTTTATTAAATGTCGCATATGCTTGGCTGTGTTATTCTTTGGAACATTTGGTTGTAAAACCACTCGGTTGGATGTTATTCGAACCTTGACTATATGTTTAGTTTTTAACTAATCACATAGTCGGGGGCTACACTTAATTAGGTGCATCTAGTCG
The DNA here is from genome assembly GCA_000338895.3 of Oryza meridionalis. Classification (NCBI taxonomy): domain Eukaryota; kingdom Viridiplantae; phylum Streptophyta; class Magnoliopsida; order Poales; family Poaceae; genus Oryza; species Oryza meridionalis. Next base: position 13,335,722 of record CM002528.2, read on the forward strand.
ATGCACCCGATTTTTTCTATTTTCAGACCTTCACAGTCTTTGATTTTGATACTCGGAGATCAGGACAGAAGAAGTCGGAGTACTCAGATTTTCGTTTTGGATTATAAGAGAAGACTATTTCGTCGACTGTAAAGGTCTCAGGGGCTACTGTGGAGATTATGGATACCCCATACCTACACGGCATGTATAGTCCGACTGGGTATGGGGTGCCATGTATAGATAGAATATCTTTAAAAGGACTCGGGTTAAATTCTAAACTTGTATGTCAAGAAAATACCCGAGATCCTAGTCGGTTACGATTGTATTTTATTTGTAACTACCTATTCCATTAGGAATATGGACTGTGGTTTGTAATACGGACCCCTTCCCCTATACAATGAGGGGTCTGGGTGCCTTTAGGGGCACGATTTTCTCCCAAATCATACGATCAAAAATACACTCGGCGGATCAATACCCGGACAGGAGTAGGGTATTACTTCTTGATTAAGAAGGCCTGAACCTATATAAAATTCCTTGTCTCTAAACCCATCCACTTTTCCAGCTTGATAGCCACCCCTTTTAGTATTGCCGAAATCTTGTTTCGACAAACAATAACCGTGCCAACCACAAGCCAGCATGGGCAACGGCTTTACCTTTTGTATAGCATGGTTCATTGCGGGGTACCAGACCTAGAAGTGGCAGAGATAAGCCCACGGGGGCCGCTGGGGAGTCCATGCCTTGTTTTATAAGGGGGTGATTATGATCCAGGAATGGTGCGCTGTGGTGGATTGTGTTATGAGAGGGGTACTGTCACAGCTCCTTTCCGAGGTACCGTGGTGGTATTGAGGCGCATGGTGACATGTCGTAGGGCTCTGTCTTATGGGTACAGTGGTACACCGCAGGCCAGAGTAAAACTATTCAAATAGCCGTGTCCGCAGTTATGGGCGGGTCTAACAATGTCTTTCGTGATTAGTCTCACACTTCTCACCATAATAAATGATGCTATAACAGGTAATAATTTGATTAGCTCCTGGTTTGGAATGGTACATTCCTGGTTTGGAGATAGATTTGTACAGCCGGGTATGGTTGTTCATGTTTGGTTGGGCCTGTGCAGCATGGGTGTGTTGTTCAGTGTTGATTAATATTGATGTCTAATTACTCTACTGTTTTACAATTCTTAAATGTTTGCTAAATGCTGCTTTTGCAAATGAGCCCTATATTATGCAATCCTTTGGTATCCTTGTGCACTTGCATATTTGTTGTGTGGCTTGCAGAGTATTCCATGTACTCACCTTGCAATAATCAATCAAACCTCAGTTGAAGAAAAGGATCCAGATGGAGAAGACGTTTGGCTTATACCCCAGTTGAGCTGCCTGTGGGAGTAGAACCGGAGCTTCGCTAGATCGTTTTTCCGCTGCATTTTTATTTTCTTTTGTAAGTATGTAACGTTGTATTATTGATAGTTTTGTATATTAAATTGTCAGTTTGTGTACCTCGGCTGATTCCTGGACGAGGACTTAATGCACAAATTAGTTTGGAAATTACTTGTGAATTTCCGGGAGTGATACAAACTACTAACGAAGACCGACAACCTATCTCATGTATAGTGACGGCCACGGCTGGATTATTTGGGAATAGGTTATTAACAGATAATTCCTCGCGAACGTTGTCGGCCTGATCACCCGACATGATTGCGAATAAACATCCGGATATACTATAAGTTGGGTATGTGAGTCATGCTTGCCACATGAGATGCACATCTAATAACCAACTCTAGCGCCCCTATAGGTGATTAAGAGATGCCTACTCCTGGTTATCGACCAGACAGTTATAGCGACATCTCGCTGCCTATCAATTTAAATTCACTTGTGGACCGTTGAACTCCATCTATCGTTGTCGAAAACTCCATGTCTCTATGGTCTTACACCGGGATCGACCGAGTGAGTACGACAAATAATTATAATGGGAGTCGCGGATAACAAGACCATGTGCCTATCAGTTGCCTACAGGTGATCGAGATATGCCTACACCTGGTTCTCGGCCAGTAGATCGTAGCGATCTCTCACCACCTAAAATTCATCTTCAGGTGATCGAGATACGGCTACTCTTGGTCCTCGACTCCTGGTCCTCGACCAGTCGGTTACAGCAATCTCTCGACATCTAACGCGACAATTAACGTGATCGTGACAACGACAACCAAGACTGATAGGATTGCCATAGTCACCAGGACGACAACGTCCAGGATTGACGGGATCAGGGCGACAACGAACAAGGTTTATGACATCACGACATCACACGGCGACAAAACTCGAGATCCCCAGACTTCTAGAGGGCCCAAGGACGAGGTAGTAGGTCCAGCAACCAAACCTCTGACTATGATAATTCCTCATTGTCTTTGTCATCATCAGGAGGCAGTTCTCATAGGTCACGAGAATGTCGTCCATCTATTACTCTGGATTCCCTTCAAGTGGTCGAGGTACGACTACGACTGGTTTTCTGCCAACAATGTAGCGATCCTCGCACCACGACATTTAACGGTCGAGGTACGACTACGACTGGCCTTCCACCAGCAATGTAGCGATCATTGCACCACGACACTAATGGTCGAGGTACGACTACGACTGGTTCTCTACCAGCAACGTAGCGATCCTCGTACCACGACTTCTAATGGTCGACGAACGACTACGACTGGTTCTCTACCAGCAACGTAGCGATTCTCGTACAACGACTTCTAATGGTCGAGGTATGACTACGACGGGTCTTCGACGAGCAACGTAGCGGACCTCGCACCTCTATTTCAAACGGTCGAGAGGTGCTCACTTCTGGTTATAAACCAGAGGATGTAGCGATCTCTCGCACCTTAAACTGCAGTGGTCGAGTTATGACTATCACTGGTCTTCGAGCAGCGGTGTAGCGATTCTTCCACTACCTCTGTGATTTGTTGAGTACAACTATACACCTGGCCTTTGCCCAGTGTGGTGGTCATCTCATTATCTACATTAACTTCTATAAGTGTTTATATGTGCAATATTTGTCCGGTGATCCTCTTTTCTTATATCGTCTCGTCTTGAAGTCGATCCTATCGTCCCTTTACGCTATTCTGACAAGCCTCCGAGAAACCTAAGGGAATTTCGGCTGGGGACGCCCAGAGAAGATAAGGTCTTGTTGGATTATGAGAGCCGAATGACCATGTCAAATCTGGTCATGTAAGGATGTGTTTGGATGGAGGGATATGGGTGGATAGGACATGGCGGCCCATTTTTTGTGGGTGTTTGGTTCCTGGGCAGGGGTGGGATGGGGCGGCCCGGGGAGGAATATTCCCCCCAGATGCCAGATGGGGGGATCCGGCCGATTCGGCCGGATACAGCCGCTCGAGCGCTCGGGCGAGCAGGAGTGTGGATCGCGTCACCCCTCTCACCATGAGGCGAGCTCGGCGGCCAGGCAAGGCGACAACCGTGGAGGCGAGCTCGGCGGTGGCGGCTAGGGCGAGCCGGCGACGAGAGAGGAGGCGAGCTCGGCGGCGTGAGGGCGAGCGGCGGCGACCGGGGAGAGAGGGTACGAGGCGGCGGCGGGAGAGAGAGGGAGCGCGGAGGCGGGGTTGCCGGCGAGAGAGGAGGCGAGCGGCGACTGGCGATTTCAGGAAGGCGAGCGGCAGCCGGCGATTTCGAGAAGGCATTTTTTTTCTTTTTTTTTGTTTTTCTCCTTCCCCTTTGATATTTTTTGGGTGAGAATTTGGAGGGGTATACTCACCACCTCTAATAAAAGGATGATTGCAACCACTCATCCATCCCACTCCTCCAACCAAACAAAAAAATGGATCACCATATCCACTTTCATCCCTACAACCAAACAAAAAACTGGATCGCCATATTCACTCCACCAAACAAAAAACTAGATCGCTATATCCAGCAAAATATAGACCGCCATATACCATCCAACCTTGATCGGGAACCAAACACACCCTAAGAGTGCTCAATAGACGCGTATTAACTAAGCCATGTAATCGGAAATTGGTTTTCCCAACTTCACGGCTGGGGGCTAGGATTTGTCAGCTTCAGCATGGTTTGTTATAAGATTCAAGCTGTCTTTATGGAAAATGGTTTTTCCATAAAAAAATAGTTGGGGGCTAGGAAGAGTACCAAACTCCATTTGCTGAGGACAACTCTAGCGAGAATACTCTTTTATTGTCACACACAGATTCAGTTTATTTTCAATTTTTCCATACATATTATATCATGTTACCCTTGAGCTTTCGCTCGGGGGCTATTTCAATTTAATATTCTATTTTGAGTATTAATTTTAGGAAAGTTCTATTCAACATTGTTGAAGACTCCGTGTCTCTATGGTTCTACACCGGGATCGACTAAGCGAGTACGGCAAATGTCCTGAGTATTGGTTTCAGGAAAATCAGACATCAGAATAATCAAGTCAGATTTCAAGGCTTTGTCGCAGACTCTACGCCTACTCGATTACTCGAGAACGGTTGATGGGGCTCGACAAGGAATATGGAATGAAACAATGGTGTACCCACCAAGATAGAATTTCTTGACTTCAATCCAAATTCGATTACAGCGAGATGGGAGACTTAGTCGCATGCTCTGTATCTTCTCGGTCGACATCGGAGATTAACCTAGACAAACTCAATATAGTGCCTACAAAGGCCGATAAGAGGAATCTAGCGTTATTTCTGATCACACTGAGAACGGTCAAGCGAGCACGACAATAGTTGTTCCAAAGTCTTCAATTGAGAACCTCAACTCGTTCATTTGCATTGAAGTCGTGGGCTACTGTCAGGGTTATGGATACCACATACCCAATAGTAATCGACTAAAGCTCGACGGGGCCCACTACATACCATGTCTTATACGGAAACGAACCTCGTATATAGAGGGAGTTCCGGATAAGGAAGGACGAATAGAGTTCTATATGGAAACGACGAGGACTACTTGGATCGCATCCATATTTGACTCCCTAGTTTTACTTGGACAAGGGGGCATCTATGGGTATAAATACAAGCCCCCCTAGGGGAAGAGAGGACACACCCACCATAAACGCACAATACACAAGCCAATATACGCCAAGACAAGTCATTGGATATCAACATCAGAAATAAGCCTAGACATATACCCCATCCGGTACCTATGGAAGCCAGCAAGAGGGATCTAGCACCATCTATGATCTCGACGAGTTCATATTCGAGTAGGAAGACTACCCTGTCATCAACTACGAGTTGGTTATCTAGCCGCCAAGTCGACGACAGCTAAATAGGTTATCCCAAATATTATACTTGTGTGCTCTAGATGAATGAAGAGTAACACCGGCTTCGGCCAACAGGATGTAGGGCTATTACTTGTCAGATAAGGGGCCCGAACATGTATAAAAATCCTTGTCTCCCTCTTTTACCTCAATCTCGCATATACCCTGGTACCAACGATCCCCATACCATTTAAATACCGTAGTCATGATCTCAAACGTCAACATATTGTACCAATTTTTTTTAGAAATTCTCCAAGCCTATCATGTTTTCCTACTGAATAAGGCAAATTTTGCTACAGGACATCGTGACTTCACGGTTTTAGCTGTAGGACACCGCGCGAAATGACTTTTGGGGAAGACATTCTGAAAAGTTGGATATTTACTGGTGGACACCGCACCCATTAAAATAATAATTTCTAGTTAAAGAGGTGAGAGAAATTACGTGAAAGTTCTAAAATGCCCTTGGGCCCACATATCAGATATTCCATCTCTCTTCTATCTGTCCTCTTCTTCCACACTACTATGGTCGGTGCCGCTCGTCTTCAACCGCAGAGGTGGCATGGCCACCACCCTGTACTCCGGCATCAGCCGCCCAGACATGAACCTCACGCCGCACGCGTTGTAGAGGATCTTGGGACCCGGGGACCCGTCAGCCACTACAACGTCTTCTCCAACACGTAGTGCGTGCACCGCCACACGCCGGCCTCCATGCCCACCTTCACCCCCGTGGGGCCGGGGCTCTTCTTGCCGCGGTTGCCGCTGGAGTCGTTCAGCCTTGCAGCCGAAGGGTAGGACAATGACGGTGATGACAGATGTTGGCCAAGAGAGTGCCAAGCAGCAGCGGTTGCGGCCGTCACGCATGACCTCTTGCTACACGCGCCGTGGCCAGGCACCGCCGTGAGATAGCTGTCTTGACCAACCGAGTTGCCGCCACCGTTGTTGGTCGCAGAAGCAGTTGCCACTGCCGCCATTGCGGCATGTGCGGACGACTAGTAATCCAACTCAGCAGCTTCCTCGGTCTGAACCCATCAACACACACATCCATCGTCATTGGTCAGCTCAAACTGTTTGATGGGAGAGCTGACATGTGGGCCAAAGGCCATTTCAGAACATTCACGCGATTTCTCTCTCCTTTTCCACCAAAAATTATTATTTTAATGGGCGTCATGTCCACCAGCAAATATCCAACTTTTCAGAGTGTCTTCCCCCAAAAGTCATTTTACGTGGTGTCCTACAGCTAAAGCCGCGAAGTCACGATGTCCTGTAGAAAAATTTGCCATTAAATAATTGCAACTACTACATGATTGCAAAAGTTATATTTGAGTCATGTTTGACCTAAGGTGATGTTGTTAGGTTTGACTTGCACATTTAACTATGTTATGCTAAGTATACCTTTTGGTGACAATTTAAGGTAAATTATAATGCAAATGAGTTAATGTGTTGATTGAGGGCTTGTTTGGTTCTTTACCCTACCAATTCGTTGGTAATGCCAAAGTCTAGGCAAACTTTGGCACTACCAAAAATATAGGTAGGGTAAAATTATTTAGCTAACATTTGGATTTCTACCATATAAAACCAAATTCTCATAGTATAGTGGAGAAATTTCTAGAATAGGACCAATCCAAACTAACACACATAGAGCTTGTTAGTTTCTTTACCATACCAATTCATTGGTAGTACAAAGTCTAGGCAAACTTGGTCACTATCAAAATATTGGTAGGGTAAAATTATTTAGCTAACATTTGGATTGTTACTAATATAAAACCAAATTCTCATAGTATAGTGAAGAAACTTCTAGAATATGAACAAATAGGGTAGGAGCACTACCAAATATTTGGCGTCAATCCAAACTAACACACATACTATTCAATTTGCGAACAAATTGGTAGGGCATGTTTTTAGTATCAAACCAAAATGACCTTGAAATTTATAATCATGGAATGTCTTCAGATGAATGTCCAAAATTAGTTTTTGTGGATTTGGTCCTAGGTCATATTGTAATATTTTTAAGTTGTATGAGTTATAGATAATGATTTTCCAATAGTTAACATAAGTCTCTTTTTAAAATTAAATGGTTACCTAAATTATAATTAATCTCCATAACACCTATTATGAAATGCAAATAAGATCCAAAACACAAATAGACTCCAGTCAGCACAAATGCACTATGTATATGCAAGACTACATTATGTTTTATTTTTATTTTGAATTAGCATAGAAAGTTTTATTTTGTTTACAAGTTTTTCCTATGTGTACAGTTAGACTAGTCTCAACTAGGTCTTAGAAAATTTTAGCATCTTCATTTAGGAAAATGTTTTCAACAATTTTATATGCAAAACATGAAATTCCAATTTTTGGGTATGCTACATCGGAATATCGGACCTGATCGAGAAAGTCCTCACTAAGCTGATATTACTCAAAACATATATGCAATTAAAGATAGAGTCGATATATGTGATAGGTAACGCTAGTAACAATCTAGTTAGAATATTGGACCCAACTAAGAAAATTTTAACAAAGCCGATACAAATAAAGTTAACGGAACTTACTTCCTCGCCGGTGATCGAACTTAACCGATGTAGTCCAACTCAAGAGCAAGGCCTTGAACTTGATTTATCGTAAAGACCGAACTTAACCGATGCAGCCTTGCTCAAAAACAATAACTCGTCGAAAGGTTGGTGAAGCGCTAAAATTTTGCTGTATAGATTTGTGGATGATATCACAAAGACTCGGGGTGTACATATTTATACATGGTACAAGCCTAAGTTGGACATGATATATGATTTCATAACAAGAAAGGGGAAATAACTAATCATGCCAATTTAAGAGATATAGTATTATATGAAACTATCATGCTATCGGTTCCCATATATCAATCGGCTTCTTTTCTGAACAAAATCCACTAAATAGCCATACTAAATTTTGGTATTTTAATTCCTTTTATCACGTCAGCAAAATCCGCTTTAAAAATCACCGAGGGAGTCATTTTGTACCGGTTTTAATTGTTAGGGTTATAAAGGGACTCTCTGTATGACAAGTGGCTGAAAAAAAATTAGGTTTTCAGCAATTTTTTGAACCATGCGATTGATATAGACCCTGGTTAGATGGTATTAAAACTTTTTAGTTCCTATCATATTGGATGTTTGGACACTAATTATAAATATTAAATGTAGACTATTGATAAAATCCATTCTATATAACCCTGGACTAATTCGCGAGACGAATCTATTGAGCCTAATTAATCCATGATTAGCCTATATGATGCTACAGTAAACATGCACTAATTATGAATTAATTAGGCTTAAAAAATTTGTCACGCGAATTATCTCTTATTTATGTAATTAGTTTAAGAGTCTATGTTTACTACTCTAAATTCATCCGATATAACAGGGACTAATTATAGTCCCTAATCCAAACACCCCATACGCGTCACCCATCCCGCCCCCTCTACCCCCCGCGCACAGAGAAATAACAACGTGCGTAGCGCGTGCTTTGCAAAAACAAATACTACCTTATAACTCTTTTTTTTTTTTGTCATCTGTCTCTGCATGGGCTTAGGTTTGTGTCCACACAGCCCACGGAAAAATAAGAAAAAGCCCATTACAATATATCTAAAAAAAAGACTAGGAAAAATATCAACACACACAGAGAACACCTCCATCAGCCAGCGTCACACCATCGTCATCACCCATCCACCACTTTGCAATACAAGAAAGTAAAAAGAAAGAAGAGGTTAGCTCAATCGGGAAGGAGATAAAGCGTGCAAAGAAAAATCTTCAGGCCGTGCTTGGCTAATGGGACAGAGAAATCATTTCCCACCCACTAAAAGACATCTTTAAATCCTAACCATTTATTCTCCCTCTTCATTTAATCATAATTCTTCATTCATTTTCCAATCCTAATCCCACCCCACATTTCCCATTATCCAAACACACCCTCAATGGATGTAGCATTCAATATGAAGCCTTATTTTTGTTAACATCTAGAAAATATTAGCATGATACAAGCAGTAGTTATTTCAGTTTTTAGGTGGATCTACAACTAGCCTATAACTGTCCCACAAATTAAGTGTCCTACATACATTTTAGCTTGTTTGCTGAAGGAGTTTTGCTAATGAATCTTGCTAGCTGAACTTTGACTAAAAAGTTTGTGTTATGCACAATGCATCCAACATATTTTGCATGTTATGGGTTGATTTAGTTTTCAACTTTATCTATAGTTTCTGAACCTATAAACTTGAGTAAAGTCCATCACCGGTCTCTAAACTTGTACCGCTGTGTCATCCCGGTCCCTAAACTAGCAAATCGACCATTTAGGTCCTCAAACTTGTTCGACTATGTCATCCCAGTCCCTGAACTTACAGATCACTCGTTAAGATCCTCCAACTTATACAGTTGTGTCACCCCGGTCCCTAAACAGGACGGTCTAAAAACTTTATATCAAAAAATAATTCATAACTTTTTCATGTGAACTCTAATAAAGACAAACTTTACATCAAAATTGTATCCCTCGACGCGACCTACAACTTTGTAGTTGAAAAGTTTTTGAATTAAAACTGTTTAGGGTCCCAAAATATTGTTGCATGTTTATAGATTTTGAAATTTTAATTTTAAAATTACATTTTGGGACAAAAAATGACTTAAAATAAAAAAAAATCAACTACAAAGTTGTAGATCGCGTCGAGGGCTACAAGTTTGATATAAAGTTTGTCTTCATTAGAGTTCACATGAAAAAGTTATGAATTATTTTTAAATATAAAGTTTTTAGACCGTCCTATTTGACCCAGATGATATTCAAATCTAAGTTTAGGGACCGGGGTGACACAACTGAACAAGTTGGAGGACCTAAACGAGTGATCTGCAAATTTAGGGATCAGGATGACACAGTCGAATAAGTTTGAGGACCTGAAAGGTCGATTTGCGAGTTTAGGAACCGGGATGACACAGCGGTACAAGTTTAGGGACCGGTGATGGACTTTACTCTATAAACTTTATCTACTGACATTTTTCTGAATATTTCAGTTTTTTTTTAACCCGGTGATTTTTTTATCAAAACATGTCCATGCATCAAGACAAAGTGAAGCACCACAAAGAAGTCCAGTTATGAAAGCAGCACAAACAGAAATATCAAAAATTCCAGATCTGATAGTCAAATAGAACCACAAATTTATGGGTTTTAAACTCAGAATCAGGAGGTAAAAGTACTTGAACCTGCAGTTTTTCATCTAGGGTTCCCCCAATCTGCAGCATTGAATCACCCCTCCAAAAATAATCATGGAACTTAAGTTGCGTATTCTCTATGATAAGTTGCGTATTCTCTATGACATGGATCTTAAACCATCACAGAGATGAAAAGACACATCTAGTTCTTGGATGCTCAGTTCTCACAAAAACATCTGAAAATTTATATTTGTGTCGATAACCATCCAAGGAGCACTGACTTGACAGATTATTTTGTTACATTGATTAGTAGCTCTATGGCAGAAAAGCTTGCTGCATCCCGTCCATTTAAACTGGCAAGTAGTACATCCCTCCCCTGGTAGGTACGGAGCTTATTCATATTTCCACTATAACAACTGCCCAAGATAATTGACACTGAAAATTGCTAACAGAATAAAAAAAAAAAGCTTCAGTGTTGTCCCACATATGACAAAAAACTGATCATGCTCAGTGCTAACAGGTCAGCCAGTTCACCAAATTTCACAAAACTGATCATGCTCAGTACTAAAAGAGAGCTCCATTGAATGAAATCTCAGTGCTAACAAAATTGATCAAGCTTGGTGAAAAATTATAAGAACTGATCTTGTAACGAAACTGATCATGCTGAAAATTTATAACAAAGAGAGCCTTAGTACATAAGAGAACTAGTACTGAAAAGTATAACAACTGAAAATTGCATTTCAGCAACCCTGGATATCTATGTGGCTCTTCGTCAGCTTGTACTTTAGATTCAGAAATGATTATGTTCCCTGTTATGGAGTTACTCTCAGTCCTGACAGAATGAAGATGGCTGCATTCAGCTAAATAATTTTCACTGTTTTTGGCACATACTAATAATTCACTGCATTCGTTTGGGAGGGTTGGGAATCCTTCCATCCCGGCTCACAAAGTAGAGCGACAGAATTGTTTGTGGCTCACAAAACTAAACAATGTTTGTTGAAAACAAAACCAAAAAAATCTAAAAAACTAAATCATGTTTAGTAGCACATATTTCATAGTTGATTTCATCTAGGTAGCACATCAGTTTGATTAATATGTAGCAAAATTTTAAAAACTGACAAAGACAAAACACAAAAAGCTTCAGTTTCTAAAAGTGACAAAAATAAAATACAAAAATACAAATATGACAAAACTAGTTCTTTTTTAAAAAAATATATAAAGCTGACAAAACAAATTACAAAAATACAAATATGACAAAATCACTTCTTTTGAACAATTTAAAAGACTGACAAAAGCAAAATACAATAACACAAAATATGACAAAATAACACAAAGCATATTTCATTTAGAAAATTGAATTTCAAATAGTACAATTGCTGACAAAACTTGTAATTTGTAGTTCTGACAAAACATATAATTTTGTAATGTTGACAAAACTAAAAGAATTTAATTTCAAAAATAATCATGAACTAGCTTCAGTGTTCAGGGTAACAAACAAAAACATCTTCCAATTCAGAATTTGGAGCATTATGATACAAAACTAGGAGAAGCTTCCAAAGATATCAAAACATTTCAAAAATGTTGATAAAGACTTAAGTATTATTATTTTTCCCTCTTTAGTCAACAAATTAATAAATTAAATATTCTATGCTAACATAACCTTAAGGATAAAGTTAAAAAATTTTCACTTCTTGCCCATTATTCTAGGCTTCACATGACCATAACCACGGCATGATAGGAGCCGTAGCAAGATCTTTTGAGACACATGGAGCCTCTCTATCTTTTCCCCCAGATCAGAGAAATACATTACCTCTGCCCTCTCTCCTGTTTTTAAACAAATAAAAAGCACCTCACCACATCTAACCTCCATGTTCCCATCCTTTATCTACAGAAATCAAAGATACCACTTGCTGCTTTGCTCAGACAATAACAAAAAGGAATGCTCACCTAGCGACTGCTTGCTGCTTTGCTCAGACACCTCGCTGTTGGCCAGTGGCCTACATGCTTCCAGGCTTCAGGCGCTGCTGTAAAGCTGGTGGCAGCGCGCCCACGAGGCCACTCCGCCGTCAGGTCTGGTGGACTCCTTGCCGAGGCAGTGGCACCGGTCCGTGGTTCCTGTCGTCCCGAGTCGCTGCAATCGTGATGCCTCAGTAGTTGATCGCTGACCGCGCCCAGCCACCCAGCTCAACTGAGGGCTCCGCTTCAGTACAAAATACAGTCGAGGAGGTGGGGAGCCGCCAGATGTGGGGGGCTTTGAGCTTGGGACAGCCGGATCCGGTGGCTCCCCACCGACTCCCCACTGACTCGACACCATCACGACTGTAAAGAAAATAGATGGGAAGCGTTGAACCCCTCCCGGAGCCGCACCTTTGTTGATATAGGCGAGAATAGCCCTCACCGTGGCACTTACAATCTCACCAATCGGTTCCAGATCAGTTCCAACAAACCCGGGTAACCAGGAACACAACCGGCATACATTGGATAGGAACGATATCACATGTGCCAACTAATCTATTCTTATCTCTAGAAACCATATCATCTAACACCCTCCCTCAATCACAACTTTCCTTAGTTGAGATTGTATCTAAAATTTTCTAACTGTCTAACAGAAAGGGGTTTAGTAAAACCATCTGCCACTTGATCTCTTGTAGAAACATAATCTACCTACAAAAGCTTCTGTGCTACTCTTTCTCGAACAAAATGATAGTCAACTTCAATATGTTTAGTTCTAGCATGAAAAACAGGATTAAAGGATAGATACCTTGCTCCCATATTATCACACCACAACTACGCTGTAGAAGGACTGCTTATATGTAACTCATGTAAAAGTGTTTGCACCCACATAATTTCTGCTGTAGCATTAGCCAAAGCTTTATACTCAGCTTCAGTGCTAGATCTAGACACCGTAGCTTATTTCTTAGCATTCCAAGATACTAAGTTATCTCCCAAATATACAGCAAATCCACCGGTAGATCTTCTGTCATCAAGACATCCTGCCCAGTCTGCATCAGAGTAAGCATTAACCAACATAGACTTAGACTGACATATTTTGAGTCCAAGTTTAGTACACTATCTCAAATATCTTAGAATTCTCTTAACTGCTGCCCAATGTAGAGTAGTTGGAGCATGAAGAAACTGACACACCTTATTTACTGAGAAAGCAATATCTGGTCTAGTCAGAGTTAAATACCGTAAAGCTCCTACAATACTTCTATATTGAGTAGCAACATTTTGTCCCAAAACTGTACCCTCATTAGCAACCAATTTCTCATTAGGGGATAATGGTGTATTAACTGACTTGCAGTCACTCATACCAGTTCTTTTCAATAAATCAGATACATATTTCTCCTGAGTTAATAATATTCCATTGGAAAGCTTTGTTACCTCTATACCAAGAAAGTAGTGTAGATCACCAAGATCCTTGAGAGCAAACTCCTTTTGGAGATCTGTTAACGACCAAATTTGGTAAGCCATGAACTAGGTTCAACATCAGAATCGAAGCGGATTTGGCAAGGAGTCATCTTCCAAAAACAGAGTGCGCATCGGCTACGAGGGCATCAGCTAAAGACTGTGCCAGCTGAGATGGATCGGAAAGAAGATAGCCGATGTAGCCGATTTCGTTGAGGTGGTTGTATAACCGTCTCCGGGATTGATCAACGTGCTACGCAAGGATTGCCACGATGGAGATAAGCACACGGATAGGCAATTGTATCTATTAATTAGGATATTTTAAATAGTTTCTTTAGAGATATGTTTCGGCAAGAGTCTGCTGTAAAGACTTGTTTGTATCTTAGAGTTTGATAGAGACAAGAGTCGTGTCCGGTAAGGACCAGTCATGTATCTCGGGTATAAATATAACCCGATCTCATGTAATTTACAACAGTTCAATAACACTTTCGGCACATTGCCACCCTTTTTTCTATTTTCATTGTTTTGATGAGTTCTTGCTTTCGGGTTGAGCTGCATCGATTTCGATCTTCAACAAGAGGTAAAGCTTGTCATGATGGCTTGCGTTCTCGGGATTAGTGCTTCCATCTTTATGATACTCTAATCTTGTTTATGTAAATCGTCTAGTTATTATATATGCTTCATAATCTTATCGGCTAACATCTATTACTGGAGAGTAGCTGATAGAGTTAGATTTCGTTGTTAATCTATATTATAGGGCATATCTACCATCTCTTAGAGGTTTTCATCAATCTGCCTAGATCTTGTATTTATTCTTATGCTTAATGCTGCATCGGTTGAGTTCGATCTATTAAGTAATATTTATAACTGCAATATCTAGTTTATTTTATGATCATTAATAGAGATAATATCGGGGTTTCAGCCGATCTTACCTGATTTAGCTATTTTATTCTTTATATGTTCACTTGGCATGCTAAATCTGCCCTTTATATTAAGATCTTATTGCATTAAAATATATTAGGCTTACTGTTTGATATATCTTGTTTGTTTTGATATCTTAATGTAGAGTGGTATCGGAGTATTAGCCGATACATGTTAGATTTATTTGATCGGCTATGCTATAAACGCTTATATAATCTTTATCTTAAAGTACCTTTAAGTATAAGTGATTTATACTGTCTCGACTTGCTGCTCGATCTATCCCAATCACTTAGCTTAAATATATTTCAAGAAAAGGATTATATATCATTAATATCTACAGCCGATTGAGTAGATCTAACTTTATATTGCTTTATTCTTCATTGCCGATCTAATGCCAATAACATCGGCTCAATGGTTAACTATATGTCATCGGCCTTTAGCCGATTGGCTATCGTTTATGGATTTAACCTCATTTTCCTTGATTTTCTTTCTTGTTGATTGCAGGATCAAATCAATTGGCAGGCCTTTGAACCCAAGAGTAAGATTTAGGACCTGCACTGGAGTTAAGCAGATCTCCCAGGCCAGTGTGTGTTTTTTGCATCAACAAGATCCTATAAGAAAGCTGGTACTGCATCCTTCTTTGAGCTCACAACAATTATATCATCAACATAGATAAGCAGAAACATGGTTAAACCTCCTTTACTATAAAAGAATAACGATGTATTTGCCTTAGATCCTCTAAAACCAAGATCGTAAAGCTTGTTACTCAACCTAGAGTACCAAGCCTTGGTGCTTTCTTCAGACCATATAAAGCTTTATCCAGCTTACAAACATAATTAGGATTAGAGGAACTTTCATAACCTTGCGGCTGCTTCATGTAAACCTCTTCTTTAAGGACTCCATGAAGAAAAGCATTTTGTACATCAAGTTGTCTGAGACTCCATCCCCTTGAGACTGCAACAAACAAGATAATTCTAATAGTAGCTGCTTTAACAACAGGACTAAAGGTGTCCTCATAATCTATACCATATCGTTGCTTAAATCCTTTCGCAACTAGGCGAGCTTTGTATCTATCTAGACTACCATCATGCTTCCTTTTAATTTTATATACCCATTTAAAATCAATGATATTCCTGCCTGTCTGAGGAGGAACTAAATACCAGGTTTTATTTTTAATTAGTGCCATATACTCTACATCCATTACCTCTTTCTAATTATTATTACTTAAAGCTTCTTGTAAATTTTGTGGCTCGTCAGTAGAGGTCAAAAAGACCCGATTTAACTGTACCGTCAGTGTAGACTTTTTCCTTCTTGATCCCACTTTGCAGACATGTGCAAGGACGAGGAGGATCACTACCATCATTGATCTCAACTGCTGTGACAGATGTTGAGGGATTCTCTGTGGTTTGCTCCTGAGTAGAAGAGTTGCCCACAGCCGCAGAAGATCCCGACATAGGAGTTGTCGCAGCAGAGGATGATGACGTTGTGGAGGTAAGCGACGTCGGTGTGCGCTGATGTGGAGGAAGACGTGTCACCAGGAGAGTGAGAACCCGGTGAAGCCGGAGAAGATGGCACAGAGGAAGACGTCTTTAGCTGCGCTGATCCCGAGGAATGGTGTGTTGCAGCTGCGGAGGATGTGGACTCCGATCCAGCATCGATGCATGGCGCTGTAGCATCTGTGACTTGCTGCAAAACTACATGAGTTTCATCAGGATTTTCAGGAGAATTAATCACATGAAAATTTTGTTGTTGACCCATGGGAGCTAGTGATGGCGCATCTGGAAGCAAAGTAATCTCAGCACGGAGTCTAGCTCCTGCATTTGGGTGAAGCTTGGCAAAAGGAAATTTAGTTTCATCAAAAATAACATCACGAGAAACGTAAACTCGTCCAATAAAGGGATCAAGGCACTTTAACCCTTTATGAAAAATACTATAGCCAAGGAATGTGCACTCTTTAGAGCGGAATTGGAGTTTGTGTTTATTGTAGGGGCGTAAGTTTTGCCAGCAAGAGCAACCAAACACACGGAGAGCATTATAGTCAGGTTGTTTTGCAAAAAGTTTTTCCAATGGAGATGTATCTTTGAGAACTCTACTAGGGATGCGATTAATCAAATAGACTGCAGAAAGAAAAGCTTCATCCCAAAATTTTAATGGCATGGAAGAGTGGGCTAACAGAGAAAGCCCAACTTCAACTATATGATGATGTTTTCTTTCCGCAGACCCATTCTGCTGGTGAGTGTGAGGACAAGAGATATGATGAGTGATGCCAGCTTTCTGAAAGAAGGTATGAAGTTTCTGATATTCCCCACCCCAGTCAGTTTGCATGGCTATAATCTTTCTATCAAACAGTCTTTCAACTAACAGTTGAAAATCATGAAACTTCTGAAACACATCAGACTTATACTTAAGTAAATATATCCATGTAAATTTTCTATAATAATCAATAAAACTCTGAAATTGCTTATCCTCGGGCGACCGGGGGAGGTGGGAAAATCGGTTGCTCCCCCTGCCCCCATGCGCGCGCTCCCCCTCTCCCCATCTGGACCCACCCACTTATCCCTCCTCTTGTTCTACAAAAGATGTTTCACCTAGTGTATTTACAATGTTTCACTAGGTATAGATTTAATGTAGCAGTGAACTAAAATACTCCATTGCAATAAAAAAACCCACATATTTTGGAAACTCTCTATTAAGTGAATTTGGTTTATTTTTTGTTCCACAAAAAATGTTTCACCTAGTGTACTCACAATGTTTCACTGTGTATAGATCTAATGTTACAGTGAACGAAACATTCCATTGCAACAAAAAACCCACATATTTTGGAAATCCCCTATTAAGGGAATTTGGTTTATTTTTTATTCCACCGAAAAATGTTTCACCTAGTGTACTCACAAAGTTTCACTATGTATAGATCTAATGTTGCAGTGAACTGAAACATTATTTCGCTATTTGCTAAAACATTGTTTTTATATAAGGTGAAACAATACCTAATTTAAACGAGTGAAACATTTTCGATCTACTTAGTGAAACAATTCCGA
The DNA here is from genome assembly GCA_000338895.3 of Oryza meridionalis. Lineage (NCBI taxonomy): Eukaryota > Viridiplantae > Streptophyta > Magnoliopsida > Poales > Poaceae > Oryza > Oryza meridionalis. The sequence goes on from CM002528.2 coordinate 13,353,483, forward strand.
TATACCTGGTGGAACATCGTGCAACATTTAAAAATAATTCAATAATAAGCTAATTTTTTTCGTCAGAATATATCCATGTGTGGTCTTGTTTTGAAGATTTAATTGCAACGAATTTAATGGTCAATCGGATCATGATTTGGATAAGTAATTTAGGAGAAAAATTAGTTTAAAATAGTTTTGCACATAAATCGGGCGATTTTGCTCCAAATAGATCGGTCGCCCGAGCTGTAGGCTCGTCCATAAAACTCACATGATACTTAAAACCACCAACAGATTGTGGTGCAGCACCCCAAACATCTGAATTATTAATAAGTTCCAAAGGATATTTAGACTCACTGGAAGTCCTAGGAAAAGGCAATTGATGACTTTTTGCTCTTTGACATACATCACATACAGAACTTTTATTGGACGCATCTAAATAAGGTAACTTATGACTCTTAATGACCTTCTCCACAAGAGTGTAGGAAGGGTGACCAAGACAACTATGCCACCTCTCGAGGGATGGCGTGAACACTCCATAGACTTGTTTTATTTGGTGTTGACTTGGTGATGCAAGTGGAAGAGCATATAGTCCTTTATGACATCGATCCCTACGTAGATTTCTCTTCGTGGCTAGATCCTTGATACAGAAAAACTTACGATATAGTCCTATGAAGGCAAAATTATCACAAGTAAGGCGATAAGCTGAAACAAGATTTTTATTTGCCTTGGGAGCATATAGGATATTGTTTAAATAGATATTACGACTAGGGGTCTTAACAACAGAACTGCCAATGTGACTAATTTCCATACCTGCACCACTTGCGGTGTGAATTTGGTCGTTGCCATGGTACTTGCCACGCACTGTCAACTTTTCCAAGTCGCCTGTGACATGATCCGTTGCGCCGGTGTCAAGATACCAGTTGGTATCTACACCATATGAGGCTGCTGATCATGCAAATCTTTCATCGGGAACAAAGGTTTTCATCGTAACGGTACCAACAATCCTTTACCGTATGACCTCTCTTGTAGCATAGCTGACTCTTAGGTTTGTTGTCGACGATTGCAGGGCTGTCGCGACAACGCGACCGCCACTAGGATTGCCTCGGCCTCTTCCGCCGCGGCTGCTGCTGTTGGTGAAGTTGCCGCCACGGGTACGGTTGTTGCTGGTGACGCTGTTGCCACCGCTTGTGCCGTGCGACTGCCCGCGGCCGCGGCTGGCGCTGTTAGCCGATGCTTGGCCTTCTTCTCCACGGCGAAGCAGGAGCCTGTGCTCGAAGCTTAAAAGCTGAGCAAAGGCCTAGCAGACAGAGACTTGGTCTGGGCGCCCGACAATGGATTGGATCACAGGCTCGTAATCCTCGTCGAGGCCGGCGATGATGTAGCTGATGAGGTCGTCATCGTCGACCACCTTGCCGGTGACCGTGAGCTCATCCGCCAGTGCACGCATCTTGCCGACGTAGTTGGCCATCGTCATGTCGTCTTTCTTCAGAGTTGTGAGGGAGAGATGCATATTGATGCATCGCGCCCTTGTCATCGAGGAGAACATCCCCTCAACCATGCTCCATGCCGACGTCGCCGTGGTACATGCAGCAACTTGCTGTGGAGGATAGGAGGTAGGAGAGAACCTGTTGATCGACAGCAATCCGCTCTTCATAATCAGGGTTGCTGATGACGACCTCTGTTTCTCCTTCTTTCTTCCTGATCATAGCGGCTGGGGCTTTTGCAGCTCCGGTGAGGTGACCTTCTAGCTTCGCACCTCTTATAGCTGCTAGAACCTACGCCTTCCATATGGCATGGTTAGATTTTCCTAATTTCTCTGAGATGAATTGGCCGACCAGGGGATTCTCAGCATGGTTCTTCGAGGAACTCGCCATGGCACGGCAGGGAGAGAGCTAGATCGGATCGAGCTCTGATACCATGTAAAGAAAATAGATGGGAAGCGTTGAATCCCTCTCGGGGCCGCACCTTTGTTAATATAGACGAGAATAGCCCTCGCCGTGGCACTTACAATCTCACCGATCGGTTCTAGATCAGTTCCAACAAACCCGGATAACCAGGAACACAACCGGCATACATTGGATAGGAACAATATCACTTGTGCCAACTAATCTATTCTTATATCTAGAAACCATATCATCTAACAACGATGACCGCTCGATGGCGTTGCAGCCCTCCCGCTGTCGATCCCTACGTCGTACTCGTCGTGGCCTCCGACGCCCTCCACACGTCAGCGCCACACTCGCCATTGTCCCCTGCCCTCCCTACGGCGGCGCTGTAGCGAGGGGACGTCAAGCTCAACCGCGACGCAGCCGATGAGCACAGCCTACCCATCCCTCTCCCTCCCTCCATCCCTCTCTCTTCTCAACATGTGTGGAGAAGAAGATAGCCATAAAACCAGTCAGCCACAGTGGCTTGATTTTGGGTTGAGAAAACAAAACGGGTCAACCGATTGTTTGGACGAACCCAATAATGCAGCACTAATCTTGGAACGATCCGATGGCTACAAATTCGGCTGAAAGAAATAAATAAAACATCAGGCAGATATATGGTATTGCGGTTGTGGAAACGGATCAGAATAGACATATATTTCAGGGACTCATAGTGGGGGGCAGCTAATGCGCGACTGGTCGCTCGGAGCGTGGGCGCGCGACCAGTCCGCACCTGCTGCTGCTGCTGCTAGTTACTACTACTCTACTAGTAGTACTACTATACTATTATTACTACTAGTATCTACTACTACTATTACTACTAATATAGTACTACTATTACTGTTACTACTAGTGTTACTACTGTAGTAGTATACTGCTGCTGCTACTATAAAAAATATATTTTTATGTGCATGTATATATATATAGACACATATGCGCGTATACAAACTTTGTATACGTCATATTAAAAAAAAATACTAGAAAAAAAATCACGTATACAAACTTTGCATACGCACATCTTAAAAATAAAGAGAAAAAAGAGAAACTGGAAAAAAACCAAAACAGAAAGAGAAAACCGAAAAACGTGTATACAAAGTTAGTATACGTACATATAAAAACCTAAAAAATACACATATAAAAAGTTTGTATAAACCTATACAAACTTTTTATACACATATACAAAGTTTGTATTTGTGTATATAAAGTTTGTATTTATACATATATGTATTAAAAAAAACTGAAAAAACATAGAAAGGAAAAACAGAAAAAAAAAAGAAAACTGAAAACTGTAAGTATGGAAAAAAACAGAAAAAAAAAGGAACCGTATGAAACCCCACAGAAAGCGGCGAAAAAATCAATGTGGGCCCCCACTAAGCGCGACCGCCACGCCCCCTCCCCTTCTACGTGCGCCACGTGTCCATCCGCGCGGGAGAGGGGCGCGCGACTAGTCACTAACTAGCGATTTCGCTCACAGTGGACTTATTCCAGACAGTGTACATTTACACATGGGCAGCAGGCGCCATCTTTCAGCCCACAGTTGACCCAACACACAAGTTAACCGTCACATGGTTAACTTGATAATCCACACCAGCTATGTCCACAGGTGTAAAATATTGCTGGCATCAAACAAACCATAGCATCAAACAATCCTATAAAAATTGGACTTCAATTGTGTTGCAACCCAAATGAAACGACTGACTTTTGTTGTGTTAACATAAAAAAAAGTTCGTGCATTTTAGAAGAAGCCATATAAGATTCTACAATTTACAAATGCTTGGAATATAACCCTCAAAAGGTATCACACGGACTAATTTAAAAGCAAGAAGGATATTAAGCTATAAACCTACTATAAACATGTGGAGAGAGGAAAATACGGAATTACCGAGTACTTTCCACAAACTTCAAAAGAAAAAAATCAAACTCTAACAGTGATGGTTGTTCAGATTCGTTGTTAGAGTTTGATTTTTTTGGACAGAGTAATACTTCATAAACAGATGCATTAAATACATTAGTGAGAAACGAGGAGGAAGAAAATGCTAATATACTATGCACTATAATATGCTAGCTGATTTATAGCTACTCGACTATTAAAGTCGCCCCCAGCCAACAGAAATTCAGATTTCAGCATTGAAGCGCTGCAGCGTGACCAGCCACTAGACATTTCTGTGTTTTTTTTTGTTTTTTTTTTGAGTGGGGGGGGGGCTATGAGGATTTTGGCAGGAAACAATCGCACGTTTCAGTGCGTTGCTTACACGTTAATATATGGTGAGAATAGCTCTCACCGTGGCGATTACAGAAGCCCACGAGATCCGCAACAACCACGCCAACTCAGGAGAGAAACCAGCATGCGATAACAGATGTAAAGGAAGAGATAAAATCTAATCCTATCTTATCACAACTAAACTGATCATTATCACATGCATGGAGATAGGAACAACTCAACTAACACCCTCTCTCAATCATAACCTTGCTAGGTTAAGATTGGCTTTAAACTTCTCCATAGATTAGTTGACAGTGGTTTAGTAAATCCATCAGCAACTTGATCACCGGAAGAAACAAAATCAATTTCCAACAATTTCTGACTTACCCTTTCTCTGACAAAGTGATAGTCAACCTCTATGTGCTTTGTTCTAGCATAAAACCCTGGATTAGCAGATAAATATTTTGCACCAAGATTGTCACACCAAATTTTACCTGCACAAGGACTTTTAATCCCTAACTCAGCAAGCAGAGTCTGCACCCACATAATTTCTGTTTTATGCATTAGCTATTGCCTTATACTCAGACTCAGTACTAGACCTTGACACTGTGGCTTGTTTTCTAGCATTCCATGACACTAGATTTGAGCCAATAAATATAGCAAACCCACCTATCGACCTTCTGTCATCTATACTGCCAGCCCAATCTGCATCAGAAAATCCACTGACCAGTGTAGACCCTGACTTATGTATATTCAAGCCCATCTTAGTACATTGTTTTATATATCTCAGGATTCTTTTAACAGCTGCCTAATGTACTGTTGTGGGAGTATGAAGGAACCGACAGACTTTATTAACAGAGAAGGCTATATCAGGTCTAGTGAGAGTTAAATATTGCAAAGCACCAACTATACTTCTATATTGTGTTGCATCATTTGGACCCAAAGGTGACCCTTCATGAACAGATAATTTTTCACTTACTGACAAAGGAGTAGTAGCTGGTTTGCAATTCATCATACCTACTTTCTTTAGTAAATCAGTAGCATACTTATCTTGTGTCAGAACAATACCATTATGTATCTTGCTTACCTCAATACCAAGAAAGTAGTGTAGTTCTCCAAGATCCTTCAAGGCAAAGTCTGTCTTTAGATCCTAAAGTAAAACTGCAGTTGCCCTCTCTGATGAACTGGCTACAATTATATCATCAACATAAACAAGAACAAAGATAGTGAACTCTCTTTTATTCAGGAAGAACAAGGAAGTGTCTGCCTTTGATCCACTGAACCCAAGTTCAATCAACTTCTGACTCAGTCTAGCAAACCAGGCTCTTGGGGCCTGCTTTAGTCCATACAAAGATTTGTCAAGTTGCATATGTAGTGTGGTTTGGTGACATCCTCAAACCCTGGAGGTTGTTGCATATACACCTCCTCTTCTAGATACCCATGAAGAAACGCATTCTGAACATCCAGTTGCCTAAGACTCCATCCTCTAGACACGGCAATGGATAATATTATCCTAATTGTGGCTGCTTTTACTACTGGACTGAAGGTATCTTCATAATCTATACCATATCTTTGTTTGAATCCCTTGGCTACTAGGCGAGCTTTATATCTATCTAGTGAACCATAAGCCTTTCTTTTAATTTTATACACCCATTTGCACCCGATGACATTGTTCCCTCTCTGAGGTGCCAAGTGTTATTTTTAACTAATGCTTCATATTCTGCATCCATGGCTAATTTCCAGTTTTTGTCCTTTAGAGCCTCTAGATGATCACTAGGTTCACCTGAACTAGTAAAGCAGGAATATTTAACTGTGCCATCGATATATACCTTTTCCTTATGAATGCCGCTTTGTAGCCTTGTTCTGGGACAGACCTGTTGTGGTTCGGTTCCTGAGTCTCCAGCTGTTGAACATGAGGCAGTATAGTGTCGGCATCAGGATTAATACCTGTGACATCAATATCATCAGTATCAATGTCATTGGTGTCAGGTATTTCAATATCTGTTGCAGGACTGTCCGACGTCCCATCACCCGTCACTGTGCCTGTCGCTGTGCCTGACTGCTGCCCCCTTGTCTCCTGATGCGACGATGGCCCCTGCAAAACAATGCGATCGGCGGGAGGCGAATGCTGGTGCGGCGACGTGGCAGCACTGGACTGGCGGACAGGAGATGAATCAGGCGCGCGCGCAGGGGAGCAATGCACAGATCTGTTAGGGTGGGCGCAGGGATCATCATGGGGTTCAGCGCCAGTCGGATCTTCTGTGGCCGCTTGATCTGTTGCAGCATCTTGAGGCAAATTGTGAGATATATTAGGTAGATTAGCAGATGGATTAGCCCATGAATGGAATACCTGTTCATCCCCACTAATAATATTAGGTGACAAGAGAGATAGTTCAGACCGAAGACGAGCTCCTGCATTAGCATGGAGTTCAGAGAAGGGAAACACCGTTTCGTCAAAGACAACGTCACGGGAAATATATACACGGCCTGAGGATATATCAAGACACTTGAAACCTTTGTGCATGTTGCTAAAACTGAGAAAGGCGCATCTAGTAGAGCGGAATTGCAACTTGTGTTTATTATAGGGAGAAGGTTTGGCCAACATGCACAACCAAAAATCCGTAGGGCGGAATAATCTGATTTATGATGAAATAATTTTTCCAAGGGAGTAGTATTTTGGATAACTCTGCTAGGGACTCGATTAATTAGATAGGTGGCTGCCTAGAATGCTTCATCCCAAAATTTCAATGGCATAGAGGCATGAGATAGTAATGAGAGACCTACCTCAACTATGTGTCTATGTTTTCTTTCAGCAGACCCATTTTGTTGATGTGTGTGAGGACATGACACATGATGAACTATGCCAATTTTAGAAAAGAAAGAATTTAGAGTTTGGTACTCCCCTCCCCAGTCAGTTTGTATGGCTAGAATTTTCTTGTCAAATAGCCGTTCTACCATAACCTGAAATTCCTGAAACTTTTCAAAAGACTTGAGACTTATGTTGTAGCATATAGATCCAAGTAAATTTCCTAAAATCATCAATGAAACTAACATAGTACTTCTTTCTCCCTACAGACTCTGGAGCAGGACCCCATACATCAGAGAAGACAAGTTCTAGGGGGTGTTGGGAGACACTAGATGAAACAGGAAATGGTAACTGATGACTCTTTGCTTGCTGACAAGCATTACAAATTGACTCATTTGACACATCTAAACATGGAAGATTATTTTTATTGACTACCTATCTAACCACTGATGAGGAGGGATGACCTAGATGACTGTGCCACCGATGGAAGGAGATCTTGGCAGCATTGCAGGCATACTTCAAGGATGGCTTGGGAAGGGGATAGAGCCTGCAATGTGATCTTCCTTTAAGGAGCGTTTTCTTGGTGGCCAGATCCTTAAGACAAAAATAATCACGATGAAGTTCAAGAAATGCAGAGTTATCCTCAACTAGACGATGAACAGATATAAGGTTTTTCTGAGCTTGAGGAACATATAGCACATTTCTAAGATGAATGTTGCGACTATTAGGGGTATGAACAACAGTATTACCAACATGGCTTATATCCATACCTGCTCCGCTGGCGGTGTGAATCTGCTCATTCCCATTGTACTTGTCTTTCACCGTGAGCTTCTCTAACTCACCGGTGATGTGATCTGTAGCGCCGGTATCAATGTACCAGTTGGTGTCGATGCCATAGGAGGAGCTTGCCGCCGCAGCTGCTGCAACATGTTTGTTGTCAGGAACATAGTCTTCATCATACCTGTACCAGCAATCTGTGGCAGTGTGACCTCGCTTGAAGCAGACTTGGCATGTTGGTCGGCGATCTGCAGCTCCTGGTGCTCGTCCACGCCCGCGACCTCCGGCATTGTTGCCACGTCCGCGACCACCTTGGGAAGCACCTCCGTTGCTGCCACGGCTGAAGTTGCCACCGCCACCGCGGCCTCCTCCATTGCCGCCACCTCCACGGCTTGCAAGGTTGACGATGTTCTCCTGGGTTCCTCGGTAGAGTGCCATGCGACCCTCAAAGTTAACAACCTGAGAGTATAATTCTCCCACGGTCATTGGTTCGAGGCGTGCACACACTGCCGAGATGACCTCGCTGTAGCCCTTGCAAGGCCGGCAATGATGTGCATGATCATCTCTTCTTCTTCAACAGGTAGCAAGTGCTAGACGCCATCTCGTCACCAAGCGCCTTCATCTTGCCGAAGAACTCAGGAAGGGACATATTTCTCTTCTTGGTGTTGGTGAGCGCATAGTACGTGTTGATTGCTCGCGCTCTGGTGTGGGTGGAGTACATCTGATTAATTGTTGTCCATGCTTCAGCCGCCGTTGTGCACCTTGCGACTTGCATGAGCACATCTCTTGAGAGAGATGCGAGGAGGAAGCCTAGGACCTGTTGATCCACGGCTTCCCAATCTTCAAATGCCGGATTCGCCTTCTTCTCCGTCTTGCCGTCAACTGTGATGGCGATCTCGGCGTCTGGCTTCTTTGCTGCGCCAGTCAGGTGCCCCTGTAGACGCGCGCCGCGAATTGCAGCGCAAACTTGCACCTTCCATAGTGCATGATTGGTTTTCCTAAGCTTCTCACTCACCGAGCTTCCCTGGAGAGGATTGGCGCTATTGGTGGTGGAGGAGGAGGACGCCATCGAGTAACGTCGCTAGATTAGATTGGATCAGGCTCTGATACCATGTGAGGATTTTGGCAGGAAACAATCACATGTTTCAGTGCGTTGCTTACGCATTAATATATGGTGAGAATAGCCCTCACCGTGGCGATTACTTAGCCCATGAGATCGGCAACAACCGCGCCAACTCGGGAGAGAAACCAGCATGCGATAACAGACGTAAAGAAAGAGATAAAATCTAATCCTATCTTATCACAACTAAACTGATCATTATCACATGCATGGAGATAGGAACAACTCAACTAACAGGGGCTTTAGATGAGTTTAAACTATTCTCTTGTGTTTTCTGTAAAGGGTGGGTTCTCATTTTGTGAGAAGGGTAGAATCTCATTTTGTGAAAAGGGTGGATCTTAGAGCAACTCCAACAATCTAGCTATCTGGGTTTGGATAGGTTAAAAAAACAAAACAAGTCAAAATCGGGACCGCTCACGATCTGTAACGGCCCCACCTTCCCCAGGCCGGGCCCACTTACATCTGATAGCTTTCATAGGTCATAGAAAGCCCTCACATGTCTTTTCTGCACACTTTGTCCTCACTCGTGTGCACCCGGGAAGAATTCGGTCAGTCACCCATCCCAAATTGCTCCCCTGGAGTTCTTTAGAGATTGGCTTCCGAAAAAGAAGTTGCAACTTGTTGATATGAGTATTCTATTAATCCTATTAAGCTCTAGGGCGGGATGTTACACCCTCACCCCCTTAAGAGAGATCGACGCCCCCGTCGATCAACCCCAGGCCAGGAACGTCCTCTCTTGGCCACGTCCATGTGTCCAGTGTCAACGCATGTGCCATGCTGTGTAACCACTCCCGGTCTACACCAGCCATGCGCACCATGCCTGCGCAACTGCGACACACGCGCCCGTGAAACCGCGAGAGTCGGCTCTGATACCACTTTGTAAATTAAATTTTTGCAATCCTACGACGAGAAATTAATCTATAATTTAAATTCAAATTTTTAAATCTTCTAAACTTTCCTAATTTCCCTCTATTTATACTATTATTATCATTTATATTTATTTATTTACTATTATTATTATATTATATATATTATATATATATTTTTTTCTTTTTATTTATTTCCCCTTTTTTCTCTCTTTTCTCTCTTCTTCTTTTCACTCTTTTCTCTCTTTCCTCTCTTTTTTATTCTTTTTTTTTCTTTTCCCTCCCTTTTTTCTCTCTTTTCTCTCCTTTTTTCTTTTTCTCTCTTTTCCTCTCTCTTTCTTTCTTTTTCTCTCTCTCTCGGTCGACTCTCTCTTTTCCTCTCCCTCTCTCCCTCTCGGCTCTCTCTCTCCCTCACCCGAGCGGTGGCGGCGGCGGACGCGAGGGGAAAGGAGGGCGGCTCACTGGCGGTGGCGTGGCGACGACGGCGGCGGCGGCGACGATGACGGCGACGGCGGCGCAAGGGCGGCGCGGTGCGGCGGCACCGAGGGCGGCGGCGCGGCGGCTCACAGCGGCGGCGTGGAGGCGGCGGCGCGGCGGCGTGGAGTTGAGGAGAGGGGGGGAAAGGATGGAGAGAGGGGGGGAATTTATAGGGGAAGGGGGGAAGAAGAGGGGAAGGGGGCGGCGGCTATGGCGTCGGCAGGGTGGCGCGGCGCGGGGCTCGACGCGGCGATGTGACGACGATGCGGCGCGGTAGGGCGCGGGGCACGAGGAGCGGCAGCGGCGCGGCAGCAGCGGCGGCACGGGGCTCGGGGGCGCGGCGCAGCAGGTGATGCGACGCGCGATGGCGATGGCGCGGCAGCGGCGACGCGACGGCCGAACGGCGACGGCGCGCGGCGATGGAACGGGCGGCGCGGCGCGGTAGCAGCGATGGCACGGGCTCGGGGGAGCGGCGATGCGACGCGCGCGGCGACAGGACGGCAGCGGCGGCGATGGGACAGCGCGCGGCGCGGCGCGGGGCGCGAGGCGGTGATGGGACGGCGACGCGACGGCGACGGCGATGGCGCGGGGCGCGAGGCGCGAGGGCGACGGCCGAGCGGCGATGGGACGGTGGCGTGGCGGCGAGCGGCGCGGCGGGAGAGGGGACGGCGCGCGGCGCGGCGCGGGGTAGGGTTAGAGCTAAGGGAACCACGTCGAGCACCTTAGGTGCAATGAACAGTGCATTTCCTATTTTTCCCATTTAATTAATTTATTTTTTTCTTTTTATTTTATTTTTTATTATTATTATTATTATTATTATTATTATATAAATTTGATTCTTTAATTCCTAATATTTGCATATATGAATTTTACCCAATATTTGTGTTATTCCAACTAATAAATCCGCCCTAGATTAATATTGTTCACATTTTTATTTATCTAATTTGAATCTTCTTTTAATTAGTGTTAATTCTATTCCATCGCATTTAAATTTAATTGATATAAATATGTCCGCGATAATACTAATGCAAATAGATTAATATTGTTCTTTATTCGAAATCTCCAAACTCCGAATCGAAATTTAATGGAACGGGCGAACAAAATCGGCATGATGCAATTTATTTTAAAAAGTTTTTGAAAATCCGAATTTTTAGAGTTTTGATTTGTCGGTCGAATTTTCAGGGTGTTACAAACCTACCCCCCTTAAATAAATCTCGTCCCGAGATTTCTTACCAGGTTTCGAATAGATGCGGGTATTCCGTCCTCAATAATTCCTCGCTTTCCCAGGTGGCTTCATCCTCAGTGTGATTACTCCATTGTACCTTGTACATACTCCACTCTTTGCTCCTAGTCCTCCTTTTGGCTTCATCCAATATCCGGGCTGGATGTTCTGGATACGTAAGGTCATGGCTAATGTGAATCTCTTCCAGCGGAGCTTGTTCTTCCAGCACTCGTAAGCACTTCTTTAATTGAGACACATGGAAGACTAGGTGCACATCGGCAATATTCTCTGGTAGCTGTAACTTGATGAACCCTGAGTTCCTCTCGACACTCAAGGCTGTTGTTGGCCCGATCTTTCGATGAGTTGTGATAACTACGATTTGGGAGAAACGTTGACGATCCGACTACAACCGTACGAGACGTTGTGTTGCGCCTTAGCGATCGATACACCTCTCCGTGGGTTGTTGATCTTGCCGGTGCAGATCAACCCTATTCCTGCAAGCAAATCGAAGAAACAAGCAAGAACAAGATAAAAGCAATCTGATATTGCAAATAGGAATTTAATACAAATTATAAGTTGGGGTTCCGAAGAACAAGCAGACGGACGGTCTAGCCGACACGCGCGCTGCAAGCAAGTAGCAATGGCTAAACTTTAATCTATCAAAACCCAAGAAACTCTAAAGGGGCACCTAACTATTTAAGGAGGTGGGAGGACGACCTAAGGGAACCCTAGGGTCGTGCTCCACCTGGTTGGGGCGCACCCCACATGGGCCCCACCTGGGCCGGGGTCCCAAACGAAGTTACAAGCCCATAGGCCCATTATAGGTGACGCAGCACCTTGTTCCTATGATTGTGGCCACACGAGATGGAATTCGGAGATGAGGCTGGATCCATTGGAAAGAGGACTCCGTGGACTTTCCATCAAGTACTCACGGGCCAAAAACGGAGGTCGTATGCAGATTCGACGGCCGTTTGAAATCAACAGCGCAACAGGTGGCCGAATCGGATTCCAGCACTTGGAGGCCTTGATCTTGATGTCTTCTTGTTCATGCATGATGTGAGCAATGGTTATATCCGTAGTTGCCATGGTCACATCATCCTCCCCTTCTTCACAGAAAACCGTCCTCGGTTTTTCCATGTGGTGCAAATCTTGCTCCCCTTCTTCAAAACCGACCTGTGTCTTTGGACAAAAGCAAAACAAACTTGAAGTAACATCAGTGGTCCTAACACTACTCTCCAGTTTGCATTTTCTTAGCACAACAACAGAGGGTTGCATATCTGAACAAATGTAAACTTTGTGCACCAAATAAATGTCGCTATCATTATATTCACAAAAGACATGAAAAATAGCGTTACTTGGACATGGCAAATCAGACTTAGCAAATAATTTCTCGTTCAAATTATCGAGCTCATGAAAATCAGCAAATTGAACATAGCCCAAAGTATTTAAAGAAGATGTCGATTCACGTTCCTCTACTCTATTAGCAATGTGAACAACATGCTTAAAATCAGCGCAGGTAGTATTAACAACAGGAATAGCATGTTCATTCACTAGTTGTGGCATGGATATAAGTGAAGCATTATCGCACAACTCTTCTTTATCACAAGGAACAGCAAGTAAATCAACTTGTGACAAAGGCAACTCAACAATTAATTCCACTAATGGTTGCTCTACTATAGCATGAAAAGTGGACAAGTGTAGCTCACCTTGAGAATACTCACCTTCATTTCTCTCAGCACCATTTAATTTACCTTGCGAACTTTCTTTAGACATCGTAGGTGCTTCATCCTCTTTCTTCTCAAGTATACCATTCTCCTTTTCTTGGATGTGCTGATCTTCCTGCAAAACGTTAGTAACAGGGGAGACAAAAGATTGCTCCTCCAATGTTTGCACATCATCATTACATAAGTATATTGGGGATTCAGAAATAGGAGATAAATCACATTGGTCATGCATCCTCGCCTTTGATATGATCTGACTCTCAATGCTACGAGCAAGCATGAATATGCCCAATATGATTATATGTCACATTATCAAGCAAAACCTGAATTTCAGAATTAAGCCCATTGAAAAATCTATGCATTGTATTTTCATTGCACTCTTTGAGACCACTGTAGATGATACAGACCTTAAATTCATGAATGTACTCCCTAACAGTTCTATCACCTTATTTCAGATGTTCTAATTTCTCCCGAAGAGTACATTTGTAATAAGATGTCACAAAGCGTTTTCTCATCATGGTTTTCAAATCATCCCAAGTTTCAGGTTTATTACTAACATAAGTCCACCAAAATAATACAGAAGAGGTAAACTTATTACTAGCAGCCTTAATCATTTGAGCATCAGAAAAATCATATATATCAAATTCATTGTCTACTGCTAACTCCCAATCAATGTATGCAACAGAATCATACTTTCCATCATAGAATGGTAACTTAGATGCAACTTGTTCAAAATTATAGTCATGTACCTCATATGCATTACGTGGAGAAGTCGTCATATCTTGTCGAAGGTGTAGATGTCGATGTTCTCGTATTCCCTTACGTAATCCTGCCATGGTTAGTAGCAAACAAGAAACACACAAGAATATGCACACTCCTATCAACTACTAGGTAGTGGCAGCTCAAATATCACACACACTCAAGCTTTTAACCAAGCTCTTACAAGTTCTTACCAAAGCAAGCGGAATGGTGATGTACACCGACTCAACCAAGCACCCCAATGGAGTTTGGATGTATCGATGCCTTGGCAAACACTTGCTGTACGGCTGCAATCAAATCTGTGGAGCTCTGGGTAGGCTTAAGTATGTAGCAAAGGAATAGCAAATGCTCAAATCAGAGAATGCAAAGTTGAATAATGGTTCAAAGTCAAGTACCGTGCTGGTCCTAGGCTAGAACGTACTAGAGACGCGAGCCTAGACACAAACGATACCACAAGATAGCACTAGCAACAACTCATGCACAACTCTGATATATGAAGTTCAGCTCAAATATAACATATTTTCTCTTTTCTTTCTTTCTTCTTTCTTCTTTTCTTTTTTTTTCTTTCCTTTTCTTTTCTGTTTTTTTGTGCGGTTTTTGTTTTCTCTCTTTTTTTAGCACCTTTCTGCCTTTTTTTTCTTTTTTTTTTGATTTTTTTTTACCAAAAACCGACTCAAGGACCTCAATGTAAGGTCAAAGGGACTTAAATGTAAATATGAAAATTACAGGGACTCAACTGTAAAAGTCCAAACCAAAATTAAAAATTATACAAAAATGGAATGCGGAATTTATGCCGGTTCCGTTTTTCCAAACAGATCTCGAAACCGACACCAAACAAAAATTCACCAAGGTGTTTGACACAACTCAAACTTGATGTTCGTGATTTGGATGGGGAGAGAGTTCGGACTGGTTCCTCATGGTGGAGGTGAGCGACGGGTGGATGGATATGGTAGGTGGGGTGGTTCGGCCTTTATATGGAAACCGAACAGGTGGAAATCTGGAAACCGACCAATCAAAACAAACTTTCCCCTTCCTCCTTCCTGACGTATGGAAACCGAATCCAATCTACAAAAAAATCTCTCAACCTTCCTTCTTGGTAGCACACACATGCACGGCAAAAACAAACACACGCCGTATCTGCAAACTCTAGATGCAACTCAACAACTCTAAAACTAACCGACAGAAACTTCTGAAAACTAGAAAAATGGAACCCTGGTGGAAAGACGACTCCGTTTTCGTAGGTCCCGACGACAACAAAGACACGACAGCGGCGGGCGACAGTGGTACTAAACGTGACCAAAGCTCGAAACTCTAAACGGACTAAACGCTATGACCAGCAAC
Organism: Oryza meridionalis; assembly: GCA_000338895.3. NCBI lineage: Eukaryota > Viridiplantae > Streptophyta > Magnoliopsida > Poales > Poaceae > Oryza > Oryza meridionalis. The sequence goes on from CM002528.2 coordinate 13,368,682, forward strand.
ACGACTCAACGATGTAACGCAAAACTCAACAAAGCAAAAACCGAAAATAACAATGCAATGGCACAATATGGCTAGGTAAATGATACGAATTTTTTTTTGTATGGCTATTTTCTGGTTATAGGAAGATAAAAACTCACCGAGCAACGAAAGCTCTGATACCACCTGATGAACCCTGAGTTCCTCTCGACACTCAAGGCTGTTGTTGGCCCGATCTTTCGGTGAGTTGTGATAACTACGATTTGGGAGAAACGTTGACGATCCGACTACAACCGTACGAGACGTTGTGTTGCGCCTTAGCGATCGATACACCTCTCCGTGGGTTGTTGATCTTGCCGGTGCAGATCAACCCTATTCCTGCAAGCAAATCGAAGAAACAAGCAAGAACAAGATAAAAGCAATCTGATATTGCAAATAGGAATTTAATACAAATTATAAGTTGGGGTTCCGAAGAACAAGCAGACGGACGGTCTAGCCGACACGCGCGCTGCAAGCAAGTAGCAATGGCTAAACTTTAATCTATCAAAACCCAAGAAACTCTAAAGGGGTACCTAACTATTTAAGGAGGTGGGAGGACGACCTAAGGGAACCCTAGGGTCGTGCTCCACCTGGTTGGGGCGCACCCCACATGGGCCCCACCTGGGCCGGGGTCCCAAACGAAGTTACAAGCCCATAGGCCCATTATAGGTGACGCAGCACCTTGTTCCTATGATTGTGGCCACACGAGATGGAATTCGGAGATGAGGCTGGATCCGTTGGAAAGAGGACTCCGTGGACTTTCCATCAAGTACTCACGGGCCAAAAACGGAGGTCGTATGCAGATTCGGCGGCCGTTTGAAATCAACAGCGCAGCAGGTGGCCGAATCGGATTCCAGCACTTGGAGGCCTTGATCTTGATGTCTTCTTGTTCATGCATGATGTGAGCAATGGTTATATCCTTAGTTGCCATGGTCACATCATAACTGATATGCGACTTCTCCCCGTCTAGCCGTGATTTGAAAGGGTCCCACATATCTTGGCGCTAGTTTTCCTTTGACCTTAAACCTTTTCGTCCCCCTCATCGGAGAAACCTTCAGATAAACATAATCTCCTTCCTTAAATTCCAGGTTTCTTCTTCGAGTGTCGGCGTAACTCTTTTGTCGTAATTGTGCTACTTTTAGACGGTCTCGAATCAGGCGAACCTTTTCCTCGGCTTCTTGGATAATGTCAGGTCCAAATACTGCCCGTTCTCCAGTCTCGGACAACATTAGTGGAGTTCGACATCGTCGACCAAACAATGCCTCATTGGGTGACATCTTTAGGCTTGCTTGAAAGCTGTTGTTGTAGGAGAATTCGGCGTAGGGCAAACATCTCTCCCAGTCTTTGCTAAAATCCAGAGCACAAGCTCTCAACATGTCTTCCAAGACCTGGTTTGTTCTCTCTGTCTGGCCATCCGTTTGTGGGTGATAAGCTGTACTAAACGCAAGGTAACTTCCTAGGGCTTCATGTACTTTTTCCTAGAAATGCGAGGTAAACTGGGTTCCTCGATCAGATATAATTTTCTTAGGTACACCATGAAGACATACTATCCTAGTCATGTATAACTCGGCTAGCTTGGCACTGCTATAATTTGTCTTAACGGGGATGAATCTCGCCGTCTTGGTGAGTCGATCCACAATCACCCAGATGGAATAGTACCCTGTTGCGGTCTTGGGCAATCCAATAATAAAATCCATACCTATCTCATCCTACTTCCATTCGGGAATCCTAAGGGGTTGCAACAAACCTGCCGGTCTCTGGTGCTCAGCCTTCACCTTTTGGCACACGTCACAGAGTGCTACGTATTCTGCCACATCTCTCTTCAGATTGGGCCACCAGTATCCTTCCTTCAGATCCTGGTACATCTTCGTACTTCCGGGGTGCAATGAATATGCCGACTCGTGAGCTTCCTTTAGGATTAATCCTCTCAGTCCACCCTGTTCGGGTACATAAATCCTCTTTTTATACCATAGGACATCTTTTTCGTCGGTTGAAAATTTCTTTGCAAATCCTGCCGCTAGACGTTCCTTCACCTCTCGGATTTCTTCGTTGTCCTTCTGGGCTTCTTCTATTTGAGTTCTCAGAAGAGGTTGAATGTCCAAGGTGTTTATCTGCCCATGAGGTATTATATGTAGGTTTAGTTGGGTTATTTCCTCCCTAAGCTCAGGAGCCATTCCTTCCATCCTCAGATGATTGCAGTGGCTCTTCCGACTCAAAGCGTCAGCCACAACGTTTGCTTTGCCGGGGTGATAGTGAACCTCTAAGTCATAATCCTTGATTAGTTCTAACCATCGCCTTTGCCTTAAGTTGAGGTCTGATTGGGTGAAAATATACTTCAGACTCTTGTGGTCAGTGTAGATATCACAATGGTTTCCAATCAAATAATGTCTCCAAATCTTTAGCGCATGAACTACAGCTGCAAGTTCTAGGTCATGGGTAGGATAGTTTTCCTCATGTGGTCGCAATTGTCGCGACGCATAGCCTACAACCTTTCCGTTCTGCATCAGTACTCCTCCTAGTCCTTGCCTTGATGCATCACAATATATAACGAAGTCTTTCCTGATGTCGGGAAGAACTAAAATAGGTGCCGAGGTCAGCTTTTCTTTGAGCTGTTCAAAGCTTTCCTGACACTGTTCTGACCACACAAACTTCTTTTCCTTCTTGAGTAGTTGTGTCATCGGTCGGGCTACCTTAGAGAATCCCTCAATGAACCTTCGGTAGTATCCGGCCAAGCCTAGAAAACTCCGAATTTCAGTCACAGACTTGGGTGCTTTCCATTCCGTAACAGCCTCCACTTTAGCAAGATCCACTGCTACTCCACCGGCTGAAATTACGTGGCCTAGAAAGGCGACTTCTTTTAGCCAGAACTCACATTTACTAAACTTTGCATGCAATTTATGCCTCCGTAATTTCTCGAGTACCAATCGCAAGTGTTCCGCATGTTCTTCCTCATCTTTGGAGTAGATCAGAATATCATCGATAAATACTACCACAAATTTGTCCAAGTAATCCATGAACACTTTGTTCATAAGATTCATAAAGTATGCCGGGGCGTTGGTTAACCCAAACGACATTACTGTGAACTCATACAATCCATAGCGTGTTGAAAACGCGGTCTTGGGTATATCCCCGGTCCTAATTTTCAATTGGTGGTATTCTGATCTAAGGTCAATCTTAGAGAACACCTTAGCTTCTTTGAGTTGATCAAAAAGATCATCAATCCGTGGTAGTGGATATTTGTTTTTGATGGTTACTTCGTTCAATGAACGGTAGTCTACACACATCCTCATGCTATCATCTTTCTTCTTGACGAATAGCACTGGGGCTCCCCAGGGTGACGAACTAGGCCGTACAAATCCCTTTTCTTGCAACTATCTAATTTGCTTTTTAAGTTCCTCCAACTCATTGACTGGCATCCGATAAGGTCTCTTGGATATGGGAGCAGTTCCGGGCATCAGATCAATAATGAACTCTATGTCACGGTCTGGTGGCATCCCAGGTAAGTCTTCTGGAAACACATCGGGAAATCGTTGCACTACAGGCATTCCTTTCAGGGGTAGCATGGTAAATATGCCTCCGGCACGTTCGGTCAGTCTAGGATCTTGATCCATGGTTGCTCTCATATCCGATCCCCAGGGTGTGGTCAGGGTAACTTCTCTACGTCTACAGTCGATCACCCCTCTGTTCTTTGCTAACCAATCCATACCCAATATGACATCCAGGGTCTGGGGTATCAACACCATAAGATTGGAGGGAAACACCACATCCCTAAGGCGAATAGGTACGTCTATGCAAGCATGACTCACAGTTATCTCGCCCCCAGGTGAGTGTACTATCATAGGCTTCCTAAGCCCCACTAGGGTTAAGTTGTGTTTTTGACTAGCCTTCAATGATATGAATGAATGCGATGTTCCTGAATCAAAGAGAACTTTAACTAGAGTGGAGTTGATAGAAAACGTACCCATCAGTACGCCCTGATCCTCCTGGGCCTCTTCAGCTCGCACATGGTTCACTTGTCCGCGGCCAGATCTGGTAATGGTCTTGTTAGTCTGCGGAGTCCTGAATAGTCCTCGTCCGGCAGCAGGGGTAGTAGTCCCACGAACAGCTATTGCATTAGCGCCAGTACGGGCAGGAGTTTTGCGTGGATGAGGGCAGTTGTTGGCGTAGTGCCCATACTCTCCGCAGTTGAAGCAGTCCACATTCCTCTTGGCTCCAGGGGCAGCCAGAGTTGGGGTAGGGTGCGGTTCTGAATCACAACCGGCCTGTTAAAGTTGCTAGGCGCGGCGGAACGGTTAGTTGCCACAATAGGGGGCTTCCACCCAGACGAAGTGGCTCCCTTGAGTCGCTGAGGCACCCCCTGAGGTGGGTGATTCATAGCAAGCCTCCTCTTGCGATTGTGCTCTACAGTCCTTTGATCGTTCTCCAGCCTAACGACTTTGTTGATCAGGCTCTGGAAGCTCTCATGGTCTTGCCCAATCATAGGTCCACGTAATTCATCATTCAGCCCTTCTATGAACTTGTCGATCTTCTCCTCTTCATCTGCGAGGTCTCCAATTGCATAGCGGGCCAACTAAGTGAACCGATTCAGATATTCCTGCACCGTTGTGTTCCCTTGAACCTTCTGAACTCGTTCTTCTTCATACGCATTACCGCAGCAGGCACGAAGTTCTCGCGAAATGTTGCAGTGAACTCTTCCCAAGTGGGCTCTCCAGCATCCTCTTCTCGAGCTTCCTTATAAGTATCCCACCAATCACCAGCGGGTCCCTCCAGTTGGTTTACTGCGAAGATCACTTTGTCGGCTTCGCGTACCCGGACAAGGGTCAGTTTCTTCTCTATGATACGTAGCCAATCTTCTGCCTCCATAGGCTCGTCTGCCGTAGCGAACGTGGGTGGCTTGGTTCTCATAAACTCTCCAAAGCTCGATCCTCCACGGTTGCCGTGGTTGTTTGCAATGGCTTGCAAGAGTTGGGTTTGAGTGGCCATAACTCCGGCCAGGGTGGTTAGGTCAGGTGTCTGAGTTTCTTCATTGCTGGTTGATGCCCGACGTCGGCTTGCCATCTGTGTAGGATGATGGAATAAGTATCCTAATTTTCTAACTAGCTTCTATGGTTTCATCCCATTAAGGGAGTTGTTTTGATGTGGACTTTGTTTTGCAAGCATGGTGGAATAAACTCATTTATAACACAATAGCAACAATATCATAGATAACATCACAGAGTTCCACAAATAGTACATAAATCACGATGCAATCGACTGCGCACATATGCAGTCCAAATAAGGTTCATCCAAAAGATACATCGAACTAACCATCAAGCTACTCGTCAAACTAGGTAAAAAGGGGGGGGTGCGTCTCGCGTACTATCCAAAAACCATCTGAAGCGAGATCGAAGCTGCAACAATCCTCCAGTCTAGTCGTCCAACCATCCGCAGGATCCTGGGGCAGGTAGAGTGTGGTCGCTGGCACGGGCAAACCTGAGTCCCCATGGCTCGGAAGTAGCGGCCTCAGAATCTGGCTTGGGCTTCTTGCCCGGGGGTCGGGTGCTCTTGCGGGCAGTGCTGAGGGTGCGGGGGCCTCCGAGGAAGGTGATGCGGGGAACAGGGGTCTCATCCTCTAAGGGGTCGGTGAGGTCTGGCTCGCTCTCTGGCTCAGTGTCAGTCCCCTCTGTCTCGGAGTCGACCTGGATCGGAGTCTCTAAACTGGAACCCAGCTGCAGAGAAGGTGTAGAGATCAGCAGAGTGTGCACAATCTCCGGGGCAGGTGGCTGCATCACTGTCGGGTCCAACAAGTAAGGTGCTGACTCAGTAGCCAGCATACCAACCTCTCCCAGAAGAGCGTGGAACGCTGGTGGGTATGGCGGGGTGAGGAAAAAGTAGCGGTCACGCCCTACTGCTGTGGAAGTAGAAGCCCCTGTGGTGCTGACCGTGGCTGCTCGAAGCTGCTCCTCCAGCTGGCTGACGTGCTCCTGACTCTCTCTCAGCTACTCCTCAAGTGTATCCATCATCCCGCGACGGTCGTTGTACTGGTCAGATAACTGCCGAAACTGGTCGCCGTGGACCTGAAGCTGTGCCTTCAGTGAGTCTATCTCACTGCCCCAAGCCTGGTGCTCCTCCTCCAGCTGAAGCTGCTGCACTGTGAGGTCAGTCACCTCGGTCTCTAGCTCTCCCACACGTCTCTGCTGGTCGTCGATCTCTAACAGAGCCTCCTCGTAAAAGTCGTCTGCTGCCTCAGCCCATCATGACAGTCGGGTCACTATCGGGTTGTAGCAGCAAGGTGTGTCCTGAACAGTGCAGACGGAGTTGCTCTCCTCTCGAAACGGGTGGTGAGCAAACTCAGTACTCGCCAACTCAGCTCGGTGGATAGAGCTAAGTCGGAGGAAGGCCTCCCGTGCTGCATCCTGCATCGCGGTCTGTGGCAAGTCACGATGGTGGCGTGTCGGGAAGCTGTAGTCTAACTCTGATGGAACTCGCGTGTGAACCTCGACCCGAGCCTCCCAAACAGATCCACACTGTCTCACTCGGTAGATCGGAGATCTGGGGTATCGCAAACGCCTCATCAGTCGGTGTAGCTCGATGACGTATCCCTTTGAGCGGGGTACGCCCATCTCCCAGGCAGCGGGTGAATCCTGATCTGCCATCTAATTTTAAGAAAAACCCAATGTCAGCTAAGAGTAAAACTCATTTTGTGAAGAAATAGTTAAGAGTAAGATAAAAATCATACAGGCTTTGTAAACATAGCATTTTTATTTTTGAAATTATTACTAAGTGGGAATTTCTCCCTTGGCCAACTTAGAGAAGGGGAGGGGCGCCTTTTGGTCTTTTCCTACAGTCGTATTGCTCTGATACCAGCTCTGTGGACCCCCGTTTTTATAACAGGAATCAATCGTGTAAACAATACCATTTCCCTGGATCAAGTAGTCTGGTACACACGAATTCATAGCTGAAGTAACCAGTGCACATACACGAGTGTCTACTACGAATTATTACATCAATAGCCCGCAGGCATAGTCTTAAGTCATCGGACCGAGCAGTCCGGAATACATTCCAAAAACAGAAATAGGTAAGGCAGCGGAATCAAGGCAGCGGCATGCCAATGCCACAGGCAACGACCGTAACTAAGACCTATTGAGCGCCATCGTCTTCATCACCCTCCTGGTAATAGGCATAGGGATCCTCCGAAGCTTCATCTCCGGCCTCTGATTAAGTTTATATTTGCAAGGGTGAGTACCAACCGTACTCAACAAGTGTAACATCCCGCCCTAAGGCTTAATAGGATTAATAGAATACTCATATCAACAAATTGCAACTTCTTTTCCGGAAGCCAATCTCTAAAGAACACAATTTGGGATGGGTGACCGACCGGGAAATTCTTCCCGGGTGCACACGAGTGAGGACAAAGTGTGCAGAAAAGACATGTGTTGGCCTGTGAGGGCAGTCTATGACCTATGAAAGCTATCAGATGTAAGTGGGCCCGGCCTAGGAAAGGTGGGGCCGTTACACGATCCCGTTCGGCATCCGTCACCCCTCGCCCTGCATATTTGCAGAGGCCATCCTGCTCGCAATCGCCGCTCTCCCGCGCACGCGCTCGTTTCCCGCCCGCGCGCTCCCACCCAATCGGTCCCGCCGCCTCGCCCTCCCGCCGTGCTACGGCGTCGCACCGGTCCCGCCGTCCCGCGCCTCGCCATCCTGCGTCGTTGTTAGTCCCGCTGCCTAGCGCCCCCGCCCTTCCGCGCCGTCGTGCCGCTCCGGCCCCGGCCTTCGTCTCGCCATGTGGAGGCCGTCGCGTCCTGCTTCAACGGCGGCTGGGGACTTGGATCAGGATGCTCATCGCTTAGAAGGGGACTTGGATCAATCGGGTATTGGATCGATGAGCCATCGGGTGGTTCCTCCAACAGGCGTCGATGGTTGGAAGACACCGGGTCTGTTCATCGGTGAGCAAGTCACCGATGAGGAGGTCTGCACAGGTGAGACTCGCTATCTGCGTCTGTCAAACCCTTTGCTGTTAGTTGGATGACTGGATCACATGAAGTTTAGCTCGTTCTGTATTCTACCTGAGGATTTTGGGATTGCATTCATGTTGGCTGTAGGTTTCTGGAAATAAAATTGCTGTCTTTCTTCGCACCTAACCAGAGTAGCTACTTGTTAGTACAATACATTTGAATGAAAGATTCATCCAGATCAAATTGCTTCTGCTTTGCAAGTAAATAAACAGGACCTACCCTGAGTCCCGTTTTGCTCTAAATCTTCCGTCCTGCATTCACATCACAATAATTTCCACAAAGATAGTTTACAATTGCAAGAGAGTAGGTAAATTAAAAGGATACTCTGTTATTTACATTGCTGCAAATGTCCACATTGCATATAATTTTATTCAGCTCGATAGTAGTTACATTTTACAACAATTGTGTGGTTTGCATATCATGTTATTCAGCCAGAGTTCCCATGCAAATCTTGAGCTTCCCCTGAGATGCTGAATGGAACCAGTGGTGTAGTTTCTTTCCCTATTGCCAGCTTACAGTCCTATATGATGTTTATTCTCCATTTATTTTCCTGTGACAGATGGTACGCAATCAGGTTATTTCACTAACCTCCTAGTAAATGATGTTGATGAATCTCAATTTGCCGCACCTACTAGTGATCCAATCTCCAATGGAACTCCAACAGCTACCAAGAGTTCTCAGGGTAGGACCAAAAATTTCACTACTCAGGAGGACATCCTTCTTGTGTCAGCTTGGCTGAATGTGGGCATGGATCCTATTCAAGGAGTAGATCAATCACATGGCACATATTGGGCAAGAATACATGAATATTTCCATGCCAACAAAGAGTTTGAGTCAACGCGTTCCGAATCCTCTTTATTGAATCGTTGGTCCGCAATACAACATGATGTGAATATTTTCTGTGGATGTTTGTCCAGAATAGAGGCTAGGAACCAGAGTGGTTCCAGAGTTGATGACAAGGTAAACACATTATTTCTGTGGTATGATTATTTGTCGCAGTTTTTAGTTCTAATGTTTATTTTGGTTTCAAATGTGCAGATCGCAAGTTCATGTGAATTGTTTAAGGCGGAAGACAAGAAGCATAGGAAGTTTAACTTGATGCATTGCTGGAATATCCGGAAGGACAAGCCCAAGTGGATGGACAATCGGAAGAAAGTTGGATGTGCCAAAAAACCAAGCAATAAGAAACAGAAGACAGTGGCAAATTCAAGTCCTGCATCAGCTGAACCTACTGATCCTGACGTCCATTGTTCTGATGCTCAACCATCTGTAAGACCGGATGGAAAGAAGGCGGCAAAACAGAAGCTACGACAGGGTAGAACCATAGAAGCAGTGGACTATCTGATGGAAAAGAAGAAAGAAGCTAATGTTGTGAGAGAGTTGAAGAAAGAAGAGATGTGCAAGAAAGCCTTTGCTCTGCAGGAAGAACGGAACAAATTGGAGAGAGAAAAGTTTGAGTTCCAGAAGAAAGAAGCTGAGAAGGCTGAGGTGGAAGAGGAGAGAATTCTCGGTTTGGATTTGAGCACAATGAACTACAATCAGCAGAAATATTATGAATGGCGTCAGAACGAGATTCTCGCTCGACGTTGCAATATCTAGAAGTTCAGCTCATAGTCTAGTTCAGTTTCTGAATGTTCAGTGTTCAGTTCTGTTCTGAATGTCCAAAGTCTAGTTCAGAGCCCTAGAGTCTGTGTCGAAGTTCAATGTCTATGTGTGCGGCAGTATGTGTGATATAGTATGGTCCTAATTTCAGACGGACAACATTATGTGCGGCAGTTTATGTTTGAACTTCAGTTTTAGGATCATGCTATTATCCCTGCTTCATTATCCTGCACCCTTTCATTTCCTTGCTCTGCCATCGATAAATACAGGTTATAGAAAATCATCAATCAATAACTCCCCTAACCCCCACCTTTTTTCTCATTTTTTTGAATTCTTTTTGGGCTATCTCATTGATTTACACGTGGCCACTGACCCCTCCTGCTCCTCACGCGCGTGGGGGCAACCGCCTGTAAGCGGTGCGCCGGTTAATCAAAATTTATGCGCTGTGGTAGTGTACATACATGCCGGTAAGGGTGGAGGGCCGCTCCCGGTGAGAGGGCTGGGTTTCTTTAAAAAAAACTCCTCGTGTTTGCACAGAATATCGCATACGTCCTCAGACCGCCTGACATCCCATTTTGTTTCTTACATATAACCCCTTGTCTTTCAGAAAAATACAATGCAAAGAAGAGAAAATTCCGCTTCTAGGGGTAGCGCTGTAAACATAAAAAACATAGGGGGTTTTCTGCAAAACGTCTTACACTAACACCCCCCAATCCGGAAACCCTCCCCCCACTCTCCCTCTCCTCTCCTCCTCTCCTCCCCTCTCTTCCCAGCGGTCTCGGCGTAGATTCCGGCCGGAGGGCGGTGGCGGCGGCGGCGCGAAGGGTGGAGCCAGCATGTCATGCCAGGTGACCTGACTGACATCAGGCAGCAGGCGACAAGTGACGGCAACAGTGCATCGGCATTGGCTCGGTAAAGACGGGAAATCGAGAAGGTGTTTTCATTGTAAAGAGGCAACTTAGACGAATGTGTAATGAGTGTGGGGCCCAGTGGCGTGGAGTGTGTGGAGGAGTTTAAATTCCCCAACTGTAAAGTGACAAATGATAAAAGAGAAAAGAAATCGAATCTCTCCTCCAACTCTGTCTTCTTCCTCTGCTCTTCTCTGTTTCTTCCCCAATTTCTCATTGGCGAAATTGTCCCCCCGACTCCGGCGAGCCTCGTCGTCGATGTTGGGTTGTGACAAGTTGGTATTAGTCGCTTTCGGTCCTATTGCTCCCTCGCACTCTCTCGACCGTCTAGTGGTAATTCCTATGGCCGAGTTGGTGGCTGATCTCCGGGTTGCACCGCCGTCAATCTCGTGTCTGGTTCGCCGGGTTTGGAGGAGGTGATGCAACGGCTCCCGCTAAGCAGAGTCTACAGGTCCGACAAGTCACAGCCGCGATGGATGCCATGGAGGAGTGGGTGATGGAGGCATTGACGCGGTTGGCCGACAAGGTGGAGAACATCGAGGTGATCACCAAGCACTTGGGGGAGATCGACGCCAAGCTGGTCACGCAAGGGGAGCGGTTGGATCGGGTTCAAGCGAAGATGGATCTCTCGATGACGTCGCTGGGCCAAGTGCAGTTGGAGCAGACTCAAGTTGCTCGCGCTCTGAAGGTGGCGGCTACTACTGCTCCGGCGGCGCCGTCTACTCCAGCGAACCAGTTTCCGTCGCTGTTGCCGACTCCAGGCGGGACTTCGACTGCATCGACATCTACCACACCACCACCAACATCCAAGCCGCCCCAGGTATCTCGTTCCCCTGTTCTACCTGATGGGCGCGAGGGTGGGGATTTTCCGCCACGGCGTCAGTGGTCGCCCAAAATGGATTTTCCTCGTTTCGATGGCACGGATGTACATGTTTGGCTAGGTTGTGAAACATATTTTGGGTTTTATCAAATCACGGAGGGGTTTCAAGTCTCAGCTGCAGCTCTGAATATGATTGGGGATGCCGCTAATTGGTACCAGGCGTGGAAACTTGAGGTGGGATGGCATGATTGGGCTATGTTAAAGACTGCAGTATTGGGGGAATTTGAGGTGAATTTGAAGTCAGTTAAAATGGATGAGTTACTCTTGTTATTGCAAACTAGTTCAGTTACTGAGTATAGATCCAAGTTTAATCAATTGTCTATCAGATTCGCTTGTATGACCCATGGCTATCTGAGAATTTTTTGGTGCGCCATTTTGTTTTGGGTCTGAAGGAAGAATTTCGTAGTGCAGTGCAGGCTCAGCAGCCAGTTTCTGTTACTCAAGCTTATTTGGTCGCTCCTGCACATGAAGGGGCTCAGGCTGGCCAAGGGGGTCGAAAAGGGGTGTTTAAGAAGGATTATCAGGGGACAAAATGGATTGACAAGGGTAAATTGGCTACAGGGGACTTATGGAAAGCACAACAACTGAAAGAGTATCGTCGTACTAATGGGTTGTGTTTTAAATGTGGTGAAAAATATGCACCAGGCCATGTGTGTACCAAGTTGGAAGGGGCTCAGCTGCAGGCCATGGCAGCTCAGGAGGAATCTGTTCTTATATCTGATGAAGTTTGGGATGCCCTTACTGTCCCTGATCTGGTGGAAGAAGATTTCACTGTTTCTCTTCATGCTATTGCTGGTACTTGTGCTCATGCTATTGTGCAGCAGAGAGCTTTACTGGGGAATCAGGTGGTATTGATCTTAGTTGATTCTGGCTGTTCCCATAGTTTTGTGAATACTGATCTGTGTACTCACTTGAATCTGACAACAGAATCAATTCAACCCATTTCAGTTAAGGTGGCAAATGGTGAAGTGTTACAGTGTGCTACTCGTGTCCCTGCTTTTGACTGGTGGATTCAGGGGCATAAATTTTCATTTCCTATGAGGGTTTTACCAATGGGGGGTTATGATGTGGTTTTGGGCATGTATTGGCTCACCCAATATAGTCCTATGACTTGTGATTGGGCTGCTAAATGGCTGCAGTTTCAATACCAGGGCTCTTTGGTCACATTGCAGGGTATTCAGTCTGATCAGTGTTCTTCTGTTTCGGAGGTGCCAGCTGATCAGGTGTTGAAATGGACAAAGAGTAATGAAGTATGGGCTATGGCTGTGTTGGAACAAAGTGCTTTGGTTGCTTCTGGCCAGCACCAAATACCTGCTATCTCTCAGTTGGTTCAGAAGTACAGTTCAGTCTTTCAGGCTACAAATTCTTTGCCTCCTCATAGAACTTTGGATCATGCTATTCCTCTGATCCCTAATTCTATTCCTGTCAACTCTCGGCCTTATAGGTACTCTCCAGCACAGAAGGATGAGATTGAAAAACAAGTATTGGAGATGCTCTCGGTTTGATTACCCCTAGTGTTAGTCCCTTTGCTTCCCATGTTTTACTTGTCAAGAAGAAAGATAACTCTTGGAGGTTTTGTGTGGATTATCGACGGCTTAATTCTTTGACAATTAAGAACAAGTTTCCCCTTCCTGTTGTGGATGAGCTATTGGATGAATTGGCTGGCACTAAATACTTTTCCAAGCTAGACTTAAGAAGTGGTTATCATCAGATCAGAATGTTGGCAACTGATGAGCATAAAACAGCTTTTAAGACACATCATGGCCATTTTCAATTTAGGGTTATGCCATTTGGTTTGACCAATGCCCCTGCCACCTTTCAATGTCTTATGAATTCTATTTTTGCACCATACTTAAGGAAGTTTGTTTTGGTGTTTATGGATGATATTCTGGTCTATAGTAAATCTTTGGAGGATCATTTGAAACATTTAGAGTTGATTCTTCAGCTGTTGCAACAACATCAATTATGTGCTAAATTGTCCAAGTGTTCCTTGGCCACAACTCAATTGGATTATTTGGGGCATATTATTTCTGCTGAGGGAGTTGCCACTGATCCTGAAAAGACAAGGGTCATGGCTGATTGGCCTATTCCTTCCACTTTAACTGAACTTCGAGGTTTTCTTGGTCTTACTGGCTATTATCGCAAATTTGTGAAAAATTATGGAATTATGGCCAAGCCTTTGGCTGTGTTACTTCAGAAGGGTGTCAAGTTTGAATCGTCCCCTCAAGCTCATCAGGCATTTTGTGATCTCAAAGAGGCTATGTGCTCTACTCCTGTTCTTACTCTCCCTGATTTCAGCAAACCATTCACTATTGAGACAGATGCTTGTGCTACTGGTGTGGGAGCTGTTTTGTCGCAAGATGGTTATCCTGTTGCTTTTTACAGCAAGGCTTTAGGGAAAGTGAATCAGAGGTTATCTATTTATGAAAAGGAATTTTTAGCCATCATGATGGCAGTGGATAGGTGGCGTCCTTATTTGATCAGAGGACCATTTGTGATTAAAACGGACCATAAGGCTCTTTGTCATTTGGATGATCAGAGTTTGGACACTGAATTGCAGAAGAAAGCTATGACTAAATTAATTGGTCTTCAGTACAAATTTCATTACAAGAAAGGAGTAGACAACTGTTCTGCTGATGCTTTGTCCAGGGTGGGTCATTTCTTTGCTCTGAATGCTATTTCAGTAGCTCAGCCTATCTAGTTACAGGAGGTATTAAATTCTTATGTGGTGGATTCTTTTGCACAACAATTATTAACTGAGTTGTCTGTTGGTCAGACTAATGCACAAGGCTATACTTTAACTGGTGGGTTAATCAGAAAGAAGGGTCGAATTTGGATTGGGGCCAATTCTTCCTTGCAAACTAAACTGATTGCAGCTTTTCACTCATCGGCTATTGGGGGTCATTTTGGGGTTCAAGCAACTTATCATAGAGTGAAGAAGCTCTTTATTTGGGCTGGTTTGAAAAAGTCGGTTGAAGAGTTTGTCTAGCAATGTGTTACCTGTCAACAAGCTAAACATGAACATTGTGCCTACCTTAGTTTGTTGCACCCCCTGTCTCTTCCCACTGGTGCTTGGCAGGATATTTCTATGGATTTCATTGAGGGATTGCCTCTTTCGAAAGGACATGATGTGATCTTGGTTGTGGTTGATCGTTACACCAAGTATGCTCACTTTTTGCCATTGAGGCACCCCTATTCTGCTTCCCAAGTTGCTGAATTATATTTAAGTCGAGTTGCTGCTTTATATGGTATGCCCAAGTCGATTGTTTCTGATCGGGATAAAGTATTTACTCGTAATTTTTGGCAAACACTTTTTAAGCGTTTTGAGGTTCCCTTGAACATGTCTACTGCTTATCACCCTCAAACGGATGGCCAAACTGAGCAGGTTAACCAGTGCTTGGAGATGTATCTCCGGTGTGCAGTCTCTTCTACTCCTACAAAGTGGTTTTCTTGGCTTCCTTTGGCTCAGTTTTGGTACAATACCAGTTTTCATTCCTCATTACAATGTTCTCCTCACAAGGCCTTGTATGGTATTGATCCTACTTATGGTCTGTTGCCGGCTCATTCAGCTTCTGCATTTGAGACTGATGAGTCTACTTCTCCTGATGCTGATGCCCTCCTTCAGGAAAGAACTCTTTTCTCTTCCCTGTTGCAGCATCATCTCGCCCGTGCTCAAAACAGAATGAAGTAGGCTGCTGACACTAAACGCACCCCTCGAGTATTTCAAGTTGGAGACATGGTTCTTTTGAAGTTACAACCCTATGCACAAAAATCAGTCGTGGCTCGTCCATTTCCTAAGTTAGCATTCAAATAATTCGGTCCTTTTCAGATTGTGGCTAAGTTGGTTTCAGTGGCTTACCGTCTGAAATTACCTGACCAGAGCGACATTCATCCTGTTTTCCATGTCTCGCAACTGAAGCAATTCGTTCCTGATTTTACACCTGTGTTTGCAACTCTTCCCACCCCGGTGCAATTGGATATTACTGAGCTAGTACCTACTGAAATCTTGGACCGCTGTATGGTGAAGAAAGGAAACTCTGCAATTGTTCAAGTTCTGGTTCGTTGGGGATCCTTGCCGCCTGCTTTAGCCACATGGGAAGATCATGATGTTATTCGCACCAGGTTTCCTGCAGGTTTCCTACCGCACCTGCTTGGGGTCAAGCTACTTCTCATGGGGGAACATGTCATGCCAGGTGACCTGACTGATATCGGGCAGCAGGCGACAAGTGACGGCAACAGCGAATCGGCGTTGGCTCAATAAATACGGGAAATCGAGAAGGTGTTTTCATTATAAAGAGACAACTTAGACGAATGCGTAACGAGTGTAGGTCCCAGTGGCGTGGAGTGTGTGGAGGAGTTTAAATTCCCAACTGTAAAGTGACAAGTGATAAAAGAGAGAAGAAATCGAACCTCTCCAACTCTGTCTTCTTCCTCTACTCTTCTCTGTTTCTTCCCCAATTTCTCGTTGGCGAAATTGTCCCCCCGACTCCGGCGAGCCTCGTCGTCGACGTTGGGTTGTGACACAGCGGCGGCTCCCCTACCTCCTCCCAGATCCGGTGGAGGCGGCGCGGAGGGTGGATGCGGCGGCGGCTCCGCCAGGAGGGGGGGTGGGGGCGCTGGCGGCGGCGGTCCTCCTCTCCGGATCTGGCGCGGCGTCGGGCGGTGGTTGCGGCGGCGGCTTCAGGCGGAGGGGAGGAGAAAACTGACATAAAAATAGAAACTCCCCCCGCTGCCGTCCGCCCTCCCCCAGTCGCCTCCGTCGTCGTCCGCCCTCCACCCGCCGCTGCCGACGTCGTCCGTCCTTGTGTACCCCGCGTCGTCGGAAAGGGGAGAGTGTAGGGGCAAGGAAGGCGGCGTACAGATCCGCCGCCCCCCGGTTCTCGGAAGAGACGGCGACGCGCGGATCCGGTGGCCTCTGTCCTCTGGAGCGGCCAGGCGCGACTGGGAAGGACGGTGGCGTGCGGATCCATCGCCTCCCGTGCTCGGGAGCGACGGCAGCGCGCGGATCTGCCCGCTTCCGCCCTCGGGAGCTGCGGCGGCGGGCTTAGGCGGGCGGGTTCGAGCGGCCACGGCGGCGGCAGCTGCGACAACGACGACGGCCATGGTGGCTGCGACGACGACAACGATGGGCGTTTGGGGTGGAGCGGCCGGTCCGAGCGAGCGGAGAGGGAGGAGGCGGGGAGACCGGCGAGCAGGGCGGGGATGTTGGTGAGCGCGCGCGGAGAGGGAGGCGGCGAGGAGGCCGGCGAGCGGGCGGAGAGGGTGGAGGCAGGCGCCGCTCCTCTCCCCTCCTCCGTCGTCGCGCCGCGCGCCACTTCGCCACCGCGCCGCGCGGCGCTCATCTCCGCCGGCGAGCATGCCGGCCTCCCCGCCTCCTCCCTCTCCGCGCGTCCGCTCCTCTCCTCTCCTCCGCCGTCGCACCACGTCCCGCGCGGCGCTCCTCTCTCCCGTGCGGCGCTCGTCTCCGCCGCCAAGCATGCCGGCGACCAACTCTCCGCTCGTGCCCGCCCTCCTGCCTCGCCTCCTGCCATCGCTCATCTCCCCCTTTCCCCTAGGGCCCCACCGCCATGGCCTCCTTGAGCTCTCCACGAGGAGGTCGCCTGGACTGAGGCTGCGACAACGTGGCCCTACACCCATACAGAACACTCCACGCCTCCACCGCAGTGGTGGAGCCGGCCGTGCATCGGCTGTCAATGCCCCCTTCCTTTGTGGCGGCGTCGGACCGGCTGCTGGCGCAGGACCACCGTGCCGCTCTCCCCACCGTCGTCGCCCCGCGTGCCGCGTTGCCTCTCCGCTGCCGATTCCCTCTGAACTTTCCCTCTGAACTCTCGAGCTCTCCTCTCCACGCCGACCACCATGGTCGCCGCCGCCAAGGTCGACGCGGGCCCCTGCCTCCCCAACGATCCTTCACCACCGCTGCCAACAGGAAGATGTTGCGGGAGAGTGAGCGCCTCCGCCACCGCCGCAAGTAGAAGAAGAATAAGTCCGCGTCCAACGCCGCAGATGCGGATGCAGCCGGGGATGCGTGCTGCCGGGGCCGATGACGCCGCCACCGAGCAGAAGCCTGATATCAAACCCCAGGTACAGGCATGTGGAACGCTTCTTGTTCTTACAGATTGGGTATTCTTTTTTTCCCCTTTTTGCTTGTTTGGTCTGACCTAGGAACCTTATTTGCCCCAGATGGAGGTGGAGGTGGAGTATGTCCTGGATCAGGCGGACCTCGACGATGGCCTCCTCGCCGACGAGGTCAGGGAGGAGGTGGCTGCTGTTGCCGTCGCCCATGGAAGCATCATGCGTCTTGTGGAGGAGGAGGAGGAGGAGGAGGTGTTCTTCTTGGTGCTCTTATCATGAAGGAGTTGTGATGAGCTGGACTTGGCAGGACTGACGACGAGGATGGGGATGAGGCCGAGTCCGACTCCGAGCAGCAGGAGACCACTGAGCGGAGGAGCAGCTTCTCCTCGTTTCCTCCTCCCTCGCTGTTCTCCAGGCTTGACGCCGCGCGGCGGTATGAGCAGCGAGAAGAATAGGAGCTAAAAGGAGGTATTGGTTCATGTGTGCACTAGACAAATCTCCCCCTTTTTTTTTTACATTTCTCAGTTCTACACTTAATTGTGTCAAATTTTTCTTTGTGTAGAAATCGAGCTTCTCTTGACGCCTGAAGAAATTGCTATCTTGGATCAGAATGAGACAACAAATATCACCAAATATATCGTCAGTAAGTGTCCGATAACAGATAATCTTTTGGTTTGTCACACATTCGTTACTATAGTGCTACAAAATCTTGATTAAGGAAATGCGCTGACCGTTGATTTTTTGGCCTTTCCCCAATTCATGAGATTGCATTGTTTGGCGCAGCCGAAATGGCATCCACTTTATAATTATGCATTGGAGCTGCAGATAACCCTCATGGACAGGCTGCTCGATAGTGGCGTCAATACCAATTTACTGGACAAAATATGTTCTTTTTAAATAACATGCTGTAAAAATGTTTATGATTCTCCGTTTTGGCAACTATGAAAAACCCTGCTATGGATGTTGGTGTTGATTTTGGGATTGTTGATGATACAAGATGGTTTCACCCTGCTTCACAAGGCGGTGATAGGCCAAAAGGAGGCTGTCATTAGCCATTTCCTGAACAGAGGGGGCAAATCCTCATGTTAGAGATAGAGTAATCTACATGGCTAATCTCTCTCTGTGAATCATGGTGTTATGTAGTAATATGTGGAATATAGTAAACTTTGCGATGTTAGGGCCTATGACATTGGAATCTTTAATTTGATTTTTTTCCCTGTCACGTTGGCCCTTGAATTAATCCAGTCCAATTTGCAGGTTGGAGCCACACCATTATATTATGCAGTTCAAGTTGGTGATGCCCCGCAAATTGTGAAGTTTCTAATGAAAAATAGGGTTGATGTCGATATTGCTGATGATGGAATGTGCTATGGTGCATCCTTTTTTCTTATTAGTTCAACCTTTCAGTCCCTCTGATTTTTTCTTTTATAAGTTTTCCTTCCATGCATGATGGATGAATACCGTCGCAGGCGGATAGGTGCAAGCAGCGGCGAGCAGGCCTCGACTCGGTTGAGCTACAAGCAGGCGGCAGGGGAGGAGGCAATGAGCAGCAGCTGAGGGACCTTCGAGCTGGCGCTAGGTATGTGAATGGTCGCTCTACTGGGAGGAAGGTGAGTCCACCGGCATAGATGTGGATTCGAGTGATTTGTTGGAGAATTTTTCTCCGTTTCAATGCAGCGCTACCAGCAATCCTGCTAATGGTGCTAGAAATTCGACGAACATTGATTCGATTGATTTTTTGGAGGCTTTCAGGTCATGGACTTCTATAAGATGATTGATTTGTATGGACAGGTGAGTTGTTTTGGAAATCTGACATAGTTTCAGCGGATTTGGCTGCCGCTGACGATAGCCACCAACAGCTCGGGTTCTCTCTGCTATCGATGCTTCTTATTTATGTATGAATTCTGAAAGCTCATTTGGCGTGTTATCTGCAAGAGAGTTTATGATGGCATGTTTTTTTTTTTTGTTCAGACCAGTGCTTCTGTTTACAGATTTGTTGGTCTACATATTAGTAAATTCAGATGAGCTGATGAATCAGGGAATTCAGGTAAGATCATGACTTCCAGCAATTTGGTACTATACAACGAAGTTTTGTCCAATTGTCCTCTTTAATATGTATTTCAGTAATGCTGAGTTTATTTTCTAATTTGTCAACCATAGCGAGAGATATCAGTAAACAGATATCGCAATTGTTTTTGTCGAACTGCCACTGTTAATAAGAGTTCTGGAGTAATATATATTTATAATAGGTACACAGGATGGTTAAGTAAATGTACTTATTTAGATTGCTATGCCTAACATCCTTAGTTCATCTGATGATGCTACATCCTTCTTCAACTTTAAGGTCTGCTGTGCATCTTTGTATTTTGAAATCATGGGCCATTGAAAATGTAGCACTAGCAATTACTTTGTCTTTTGTCCAGTACCTTTTCTAGATTTCTATTATGTACTTGTCTGGGATGATTTTTTTTTGTTACTTCGACCAACTAGACTCTAGAGCGCTGTGTGTGTCTTTTGATCAATGCTGAACAGTGCTTATAAAATAATTGTTGTAAACACAGTGCTGCTTTGATCATGTATTTGAGCCTAACAATCTCTAGATGCACCATGCAAAAGTAGTTTTTTTTGTTATGCTCTTATAGCTGTTAGACATAAGAATTTCCTTACTGTTCGACTAAAAAGTTCTCTTCTACTTCGATAAAAGAAAAACTTGATGTGACCAGGCATATATGTCATCAGTGCTTCATACAGTAGTTGATATATGAAATTTCTTTAGTTTCAGATATAAAAACGACTTGGACTTCTATTTCATGGAGTCATGGTTGACATCAATATTCCTTATTCCCAAATTTGAGGACTCTAGCATGGGCATCCTACGAGTTCCTACACCGGTGCTCGTTCTCAAGAATTCTTCAAGCCGAGTTGTTTCTTTCCTTTTTTTTATCTGATCCTTATCTCACATGGAACCATTTATTTCCAGGATATTAACTACGTCATTCAGATCCCACAGTAAGCTAATTATGCATTCTTTTATGGCTTTCTTTTCTCAGGTACCGCCCAATGATCTAACACAATTCTTTTCTCAGCTAATTATGCATTCTTTTCTCAGGAAGAGCTGCATTCCTTGTTCTGCTGTAACTGAGGGTTGATCTGCCTGATGTTGATGGAGCTACTGCCTGACGTTGATGTGCTGTTCAGCTGTTGCTGTTATGAAGTGGGAATCTCTATTACCAAATGATACCTTTCTTATTGTTGCCTCCTTTGATGGCGTATTTGAGAAAGTGACTATGCAGGATGTCTGTGATCTGATGTTGTACGTGAAACTTGGTGTTAAGCAAGAATTAGGATCCTTTGCAGTAACACAACAGAATTTGGCAGATTATGTTGTTGATCTTTCTTTATAGATAGGGACAACAGACAATGTAGCAGCTGTGATTGTTCCATTGGGATCTCAGTATAGCTTTAAAGTTACACTAAAAGATTGGTACATATGCTTGAAGAAAATTTCAGGACATCTATTTCACCAGTACAAACCATTCCAAATCAACGGAAGTCGGGTAGGTTTAATGTACAAAAACTGAGTTTTTTTTATCGCAATCACTTGGCAATTGTAGTCATGACCACTTGGGCAATTTGTACATTATGTTTTGTTTAGAAGATTGAGCTTTTCATTAGTTTTGAGCAATAATAAATTACTCCAATAATTTGCTATTGTATTATACTATCTATTTGTTTCAAGTACATCTTTAAAATTGAAGCTTATTTTGTTTACATGGTAGTCATCCCCTACATGTTAAGGGTTTGTTTTAATTAAGCTGTTAAGCATCCTTTCGTGCGCAGCTGTGCGCGGCGTGGCGCCGCGCTTATACTTCTAGTAACATTGTACAAGCCAATATGTCTAAAACTGCCAAAAAAATTTCATAGAATTACACAGCCTTTCTGCATATGGTACGTCCTCTTTTTTTTATGCATATGGTACGCCCTCTTTTTCTAAATGTCCAAACTGGGACTTACAAAATGCAAAGCAAATTTCAAATAAAAAGTTTTCGGATGTTTTATGTTCTGCGTCTAGAGATAAGAATCAATAGGGATAAATCTCTTTTGGACGACAATCTCATAAATGGTACACATTAATCTATATGATATAAATCTCCATGGTTTTGCCACAAGTGCTCGATGAGGTCTGCCTGAAGCTGAGTGTGGGTTTTCTTGTTCTTGATTTTTTTTAATTCTGAATGAAAGCTTCTTAGTTCAGACGCATCATCATGGGACACTGACACCCTTTCTCCCATGTCGTCGTAGTTGCAAACATATTGGCCTTTATTGTTGAAGTTGTATTCGTAGTCATCTCGCTCGTCTTCAACAATCATGTTATGCATAATGATGCAAGCCATCATTATATTATGGAGTGTGTCTTCATCCCACATACGAGCTGGCCCATGAACAATTGCAAAGCGAGATTGTAGAACCCCAAATGCTCTTTCAACATCCTTTCGACAAGCTTCTTGTGCCTTTGTAAAGTGTTTCTTCTTATTACCTTATGGCTCTAGAATGCTCTTCACAAAAGTTGCCCACTATGGATATATCCCATCTGCAAGATAATAACCCATTGAATATTCATGACCATTGATGTCAAAATTAACTTGTGGACCTTCTCTCTCAGGGAGCCTTGCAAATATATCCGATCGTTGAAGCACATTAATGTCATTGTGTGAACCTAGCATGCCAAAGACTGCATGCTATATCCATAGATCTTTAGATGCAACTGCTTCCAGTATAATTGTAGGCTCCTTTTTATAGCACCTATACATCCCGTGCCATGCAGTAGGACAATTCTTCCAGCTCCAATGCATACACCTAGCATACCAGGAAATCCTCTGCTCGCTCCAATTGTAAGTAACCTAGCAGTATCCTGTTCATTAGGCTTCCTCATGTACTCTGGCCCAAAAACCTCAACAACTGTTGCAACAAACTTTCTCAAAGCTTCTAGAGCGGTGCTCTCACCAATACGAATGTACTCGTCCAAAGCATCAGTTGGTACTCCATAAGCCAACATACGGAAAGCCGCTACTACCTTCTGCAGACAAGATAATCCGAGCACACCGGCTGCATTCCTCTTCTGCTTAAAATAATCGTCATGTTCCTCAGCAGCTTTCATTATGCAAAGAAATACATGTAGCCTCATCCGAAACCTATATCATGTTGCAATTAAATTAAATTAGCAATACTATAAAACACGGCACATAAAAATTACATAAACATTATAGAAACATGCGAACCTGCATCTAAAGATGTTTGCTCCAAATGTTGGATTATCTGAGAAATAGTCTTTGTAAAGAAGATTGTGCCACAATAGTCTATCCCGATGCACTACCTCATGTCCCTGAACAGATCCAATTCGACCTGGATTATTTACCGATTCCTCAATGATCATTTGTGCAGCACCAAAAAATAGATCATGCTCCTCATCCGACGAAGAGGGATCAATCAATTCATTCATTACAAACTCATTAAATTCATCATCGGACTTCATACCCTGCACGTAAGACTGATCAATTTCTACTGATGTTAATTGAATTCACGCAAGACTGCAGTACCAATCTTCCTCCGCATGGCGATAGCGCACACACCTGTTGGATGAGCGGCCGGCGGCAGCGTGATGACGCAACAAGGAGGCGCGCGACGTCCACAAATGATCTGCCGACGGCGACGCGGTGCAACGAGAGGCAACGACGTGCAGAAGGAAGCAGCCGGCTGCGAACGACGTCCAAGCGATGGAAACCTGCGGCAGCATCGGAGAAACGAGAAGTCGCGGAGTCACCGATCCGGAAGAACGGGAGCCGTGACGTGGACCCTTTTGAATATGGAGAGTCAATATTTAGCTAGGCTGTTGGTTTTACCCCACTGTTTGGGACCTTTTTTCTTTTTTATAGTCCTCTTTACTCTCTAAACTTAAAATCATATACATAATGGAGTTGCTCTTACACCTTTGCACGTACCCACTGGTTTATAAGCGAATGGATTTTTCAAGACATTTCGTGAAAAGGTTGGGTTTTACACATTTATAAGGGTTTATAAGGGGAAACGAATTTTCAAGCGTTCTATGCAGTAACGAATAAACTGTAATTAACATACTGGTGAAAAATTTACTGGGTCTACATGATAGTATGAATTTTGCCATTGCAACAGACAAAACACTAAGCTTGTCATAAGAGTAACTTCTATTGTGACATCCAAAGAGACAAAATAGACAACACAGCGAGACATTCATGCCTAAGTCCCAAAACTACAGGATACCGAGTTGTTTGAGTCTCGACTACCGAAAGAACATGATGCTGAGTTGTTTCTGACAATCAAGTCACACCAAAACTATTCAGATGATACACCTACCGGATATAAAACAGGGAATCTTGGGAAAAAACCCAACATTATTCAAAACACAGAGGATAAAACAGGTTGATCTTGAAAACAAAACCCCAATATTATTCAGAACACAGCATCAATGTCAGCCCCATTAGCCAAGTGAAATCGCGACTTGTGTGTGGTCATTTGAAGTTCCACTTTGCTATTTCTGCTTCTGCTGCAATTGCCATCATTCGCAACCTCCTTTACCTCCACACCAGTTAAGATAACAAAATTCTGCTCAATTAATTCATTGCCAATGTCACCACCCAACTCCATTGTTTCAAAGAACCTGGCGATGCAGAACCTGCCTGAGCCTAGGCTGACAAGTTGAGAATCCTGGAATACCTGCCATTCCCTGCGTGGTTCAAGTTCCTTCCAACTGCCAAGTAGTTCTGGCTGGGAGTCCATGGCCGACAGGTCAGCAGCAGCCAACTGCTGGTCCTTGGCAGAGAGGCCAAACCAGAGCTTGAGCTCAGGAACATACTCGACCTTGCCAAAGAAGGGTAGCGTCCACTTGCCCACCAGACTCCATGTGTTGCCCACCGTGTCCAAACAGTAGGTGCCTGCGTCCGGAACAGATATGAGGATGTGGGAACCGTCGTCACCAACCACAGCATAGGATGTGATCTGGTAGCGTCTCTGGCTGTAGGCGTAATCACGGATGTATGGCGGTGGTGGGAGAAGTTGGCAGTGCCAGGACTTGCACGATGTTGCCGTTGCGGGCTTGCGGTAGACAAAGGCCTCAAACTGATCGCTGTCCCGTGTGCTGCAGCCTGCCTCTGGTCTGGGGCTTCTCTCCATGATGTAAAGGCTGCTGCCATCCCCGTCCTCGTCAGTGCTAGGGACAGAGGGATAAGGGCCTCCACTTGGGTTTGTGGAGGCTTGGCATGGTCTCCACCTGGTGTGTCTCGGCGTCATAGAGAAATGCGCGCCCAGAATGGTCCACACAGACAACCTTGCGATCAGCAAGCGGGAAGCAGTCCATTTTCCACCCGTCGGGTTCAGGTTGAGCTTTGAAGCTGAAGATTGGCTCGGGAAGCGGAAACTTCACCATTGCTCCATCCGCCTGCTTATTCTTCATATTGGAGGAATCAACAGTCGGTTTCAGGGTAGTAGAGCCATGCTCCGTTGTCTCCATGGTACCTCCTGTTGTTTTTGCAGCTATTGGCAACGAAGGGTGAAAGAGAGGGTAGCGAGTCAAGTCGATGCAGCTCAGTGATCTGATGCCAGGAACCCGGTTCTCCACGATCAAATTCAGAAACCGCCGCGAGAGGCCCATCGTCGTTCGACCGGAAACTTCAAACTTGGAGCTACACTTTGGACCTACAGACCAACCGACCGATCTTGAAAGCAGGGGAGATAATTAAAAAAAAAAGGGGTGGATTATTTGCATTGCTGAGGGAAACGAGGGATCCCTTTGTCGACAGGCGATTTAAGCGGTACATACCAAGATCCAGAAGACAATTGTGAGGAAGGAAGGAAGGAAGAAAGAGTACCTGCAAAGTCGATTGCGCGTCCTGTCCTGCAAAGACAATCGATCTTCAGCCTGCGTAGGTGCCTTCAAATCCAAGAGCCAAAGATGGCATCAGAAAAGCCTAGCGAATAAATTCACAGATAAGCAAATTAACTTTCAATCAAATAGGAAGAAGATGAGCCAGATCCACAAGCGGGGAACCTGAGGGAGGCGCAAGGTCGGAGAAGGGAGAAGAGGGCCAGCGCCGGAGCAGCAAGCAGCACAGCCGAATGGTGGCGGGCAGGAGAGGGAGAGAGGAGAGGAGCGTCTAGAGTTTAATGTAGCGGAAGGAACTGGTTATGCTCATGGGCCCTTCTGTTTGGGCCTTAGCCACAGTAGTGAAACGAAAGAAATAAAGTCTATTATAGGACCATCAACTATATCCCCAGTCTGATTCGCATCCGGCGAGGAAAAAGTTCACTTCGACTCCTAAAGAACAATCATACGGGGCATCATGGTGCTCGGGCACCATGATATGAAATACACAAATTCACTTAAGTTTTTCAAAATCTTTAAATTGTAAGTATATACTTAGTTGTAAGAATTCGATTCATACCTATACCTAGCAACAAAACAACTCAAATTTAACTTTATTTCACAATCCAATATTACATACCTACCTAATTATATGTTTGGATACTATATACCTAGAATCAAAATTTAACAAAAACATGTTTAAATTTACTTCAAACTTGTTTTGAACTAGTTAGTAAAGTAGTCAGTGTTAATACCTAAGCTAGTAGCGCCATACACAGAAGCCGCGCGCTAGCAAACTCTGTAGCGCTACTCTCTCCGCATCCGATTTTCCCGTTCCCCTCCGCTCCCCAATTAAATCTCAGTGAAAATATTACTCTTCCCACCGAGCGTGATTTCCGTTTCTGTTTTTTTTTTCTCCCCACTGCACGAGAGATTGATCTTCCTAATCCACACATGGCACCATGGTCCCCGCGTGTGCTCCCCAAATTTCCTTTTTCATCATTGTTGCATGGTCAGTAAATTAATTCAAAGCAAAAATATGCCTCGGTAAAATTTTCACTCCCTATATATTCGGTGCTCGGTAAATCTCTTCCAAAGTAGTAAAATTTTTACTCCCACATAGTTCTCGAGTTTTTATTAAGTAAAATATCTACTCAATCTCTTTTTATTAAAAATAGGGAGAGTTATTTTTTTCAACCATTAAAATATATACGAGTCTCACATCACAGGACGTTCCCTCCATATTTTCAGTTTTTTCATCTCGAGCGTCCGGATTATTCATTTTTACTAACGCCCCTCATACCCCTTTCGTGATTTTCCTTTTTTATTTTCACGGGCACTCCACCGGCTGGTTTCATGTTTCCAAACTTGATCTCTCTTTGACCCCTTCCCATCTACCCTATAGTTCAACAAGTTGTTTTATTACTCATTCATCGTGTGACACATCCAACGATCGAAAAGCAATGGGTCGATCCGACGGCGCCACACCTCCCTCCCTCCCTACCTGGATAGCGCACCTCCCTCCCACCCGATCCAGATCGCGAGCGCGGCCTCTCCCCACCCTATCGCGCTCGCCCTTCCAGGTCACACGCCTCTCCCACGCCCAAATCCTCTCTCTCTCTCACGCGCCGCTGCCGATCTCCGCCACAAGAACGCCGTCGCACGTCTCACTGATTGTCAGGAGCCGAGGTTCAGAGATAGAGTTGGAGTCTGAATATTCAGAGAACAAGTTCAGAATTAGAAAACAGAGCAACGATTCAGGGAATCTGGTGTTATGAAGATCGGACGGCTGTGATACTATCGGAGAGAACGGATGGCGGGATCGCGTGGGGGACCACTGTAGCAGTCATTAGTTGTGTCGTTTTCTCTGTAGTCTGAACTTTACAGCTCATAGCTGCTTAGCTTTACCATTCTGGGTATGTAAAACTATTTAATGGTTTTGCCGGGGAATGAAGCAAGAATATACCCTATCAACTACTCCCTCCGTTCCTTAATATAGGGCGCAACTGGTTTTTTAAAGTGTACCAGAATATAGGGCGCCCATGCACATGCAGGCAAATAGCATTAAAATAAAAGTATAAAATCTGGTTGACTTCCGCGCGCATGCATGCAAAGGCTTTCAATGCTTATTCGTTTCATGTGTTGCTTATCCTTTCACACACCAAAATAGTAGGTTGTTTGCGGGAAGAATGCAAAGAGTTGCATGCATGCATGCAAAGACCGATGCACACAGGAGAAGCAAAGCAGCGCATGCGTCGCTCGAAAAAATCAGTTAAGTCTCCTTGGTATTGCTGTATAGAGCACTTGCGCCCTATATTAAGGAACGGAGGGAGTATCTGTTTAGGAGCTAGGAACCCTAGCTTTCTGGATCCAGTCTTGCGGCGACCACCAATTTTGATATCAAACTTCCTACTCTGAATCTACAGACTATTCCATTTCTTAGCTCAGATCCTGACAGAGGTATCAGAGCTCAGATCCATCCTTGGCTCTCGATTTCTTGGCAGTGAAGGTTGGTGGCGATCTTTGGATCTACTGCTGTAAAATCCCTGATCTGTGAGGAATTGATCCGGTGGCGACGGCGTGCCTCGATCTCCGGTGAGGGTTGGCGGTGGCTGTAAATCCCTGAGCCAAGCCTCGAGGTTGGCGGCAGTAGACAGCTTGCAGGGAGAGAAGGGGAGGGATCTTAGTCCTGAACCTAACCTGTTAAGCAACGAATGGTAACCAAGACAAGATCACACGCCGATGGAGGGAGTGGAGGAGATGACGGAGTTCAGGGTGGAGATTGCAGCAATGAAGAAGGATCTGGGCGCTCTAAAGGGGTTGAAGGGAGAAGTGGCTGAAGTGAAGAAGCTGCTGAAAGAGTTGTGTGCGAATCTAGGTGATGGTGACCCAGGGAAGAGGCCTCTAATCAGAGATGAAGCGGGAGGATCAATCCCGGCAGCTACGACTGGTATGGTTTACACTACCGTATTGCCATCTGAGACTGCAACTGTTCAGCAGCCAAATCCTCAGGGAGCAGGAGAAGCAGGAACCAGCCATGGCCCAGCCAGTACACAGGGACAGGTATCTCAAGGAGTTCATTTCAATATTGAGCCTAACACTGTTAACTTAGGGGGAAATGGAGTAATAGGGGTCATGCTCGGTTTCCTCACATAACTGGGGCACCAAGGGGAATGAATTCATTTGAACAACCAGTCTTTACCACTCAACCTGTGTTCTCAACTACAACCTCACATCAAGGGGGATCCTTTATGCCAAGGAATAATTTTCCCGCATTTGATCAGCAGAGAAACATACAGTTAGGAGTTGGGGGAACTAGTGTTTATGCTAAAGCAATATTAAAGGGGCCTAGACTGGAGATGACTTTGTTTGAGGGAGATGATGTGATTGGGTGGCTTAGGCAGTGCGAAAGATTCTTCGAGGTATCTGGGACACCAATTGATCAGTGGGTTAATTTAGCATTGACTCATCTGAGTGGCAGGGCAGCCAGGTGGTTCAGGGGCAAGGTTTACTGATATATTTAGCCTAATTCCACTGAAGGGCTATGATGTGATACTGGGGGCCGATTGGATTTTCAAATTCAGTCCCATTACACTGGATTTGAAGGAGAGAGAACTGGGAATTACTAAAGAAGGGAAGTTGGTCAAGTTCCAGGATTTCACTAAACCTGGGAAAAATTTTCAAGTCAGTGCCAGGAAAATGGAAAAGATGTTGAGAAAATGGGCATTGGGGTGTGTCATACAGGTACACTCCATGGCTGCACAGGGGGAATCTGAAGAAACAATACCTAAGGATGTTCAGAAACTCTTGCAGACATTTCCTGAAGTTCTAGAGGAACCTAAAGGGCTACCACCTAGGAGGAGTTGTGATCATGTAATCAACTTGAAAGCTGGAGCAGAGCCTCCTAATCTGAGACACTATAGAGTACCACATTACCAAAAGGGAGCCATGGAGGAGATTATTTCTGATCTGATTAAAATAAAGGAGATTAGATTAAGTGATAGTCCCTACTCTTCTCCAGCAGTAATGGTGAGAAAAAGAGATGGGTCATGGAGGATGTGTGTGGACTATAGACAGCTGAATTCTCAAACTGTAAAGAACAAATTCCCAATGCCAATCATTGAGGACTTATTGGATGAATTGCATGGAGCCAAAATATTTTCCAAGTTGGACCTCAGGTCAGGGTACCACCAGATAAGGATGGTTGAAGGAGACATCCCAAAAACAGCTTTCAGAACACACTTAGGGCATTATGAGTACAATGTGATGCCCTTTGGGTTAACTAATGCCCAGCAACTTTCTAGTCTTTGATGAATCAGATCTTGGCTCCATTCTTGAGGAAATTTGTTCTAGTGTTCTTTGATGATATCCCGATCTATAGCTGAAGTAGGCAAGAACACTTAGAGCATATTAAGTTGGTATTTCAAGTGCTGAAGGACAATCAGCTGGTGGTAAAGCTGAAGAAATGTAGTTTTTGCTTGACAAATGTGGCATACCTGGGACATGTTATTTCTCAGGAGGGGGTTGCTACTGATCCAAGCAAGATTAAAGACATCAGTGAAAGAAAAACACCTAAGAGTGTAACTGAATTAAGGGAGTTTTTGGGAATGACTGAATATTATAGAAGGTTTATCAAGAACTATGGTTTAATTTGCAGACCTTTACACAATATGTTGAAGAAAGATGGGTTTCTATGGGGACCTGAGCAAGATGCTGCTTTTGCAACATTGAAGCAAAAGATGTATACCAGTCCAGTACTGGCTTTGCTGGACTTTACACAAGCATTCACTATTGAATCTGATGCTAGTGGATATGGAATTGGGGCTGTATTGATGCAGGGAGGCAAACCTATTGCTTATTATAGCAAGGCTATAGGGCCAAAAGCTGTTGCACAGTCTATTTACGAAAAGGAGGCAATGGCCATATTAGAAGCACTTAAGAAATGGAGGCACTATATATTGGGAGGCAAACTTGTAATCAAGACTGACCAGCAGAGCCTAAAATATATGATGAATCAGAGATTGGTGGAAGGTATTCAACACAAGCTTTTATTGAAACTAATGGAGTATGACTATACCATTGAATATAAAGCAGGCAAGGAGAACCTGGTAGCTGATGCATTGTCTAGGAGCCCTAATCTCAAAGAAGAAGAAACAGGGAGCTGTCAGGTTATAGCGGTGGTTGCACCTGAGTGAGTGTCAGATGTAAAGAAAAGTTATGAAGATGATATCTACGCACACAAAATCTTAAGCTTGATTGGAACATGGAGTGATCCAGCAGGGGATTATCAAATGGAGTCAGGAATCGTGAAATACAAAGGACGGCTGTATATGGGGGAAAGTAGTGAAATCAGACAGCAGCTGCTTAGAGCATACCATGCATCACCTTTTGGGGGACATTCAGGAATAAGGGCTACTTATCAGAGAATCAAAAGGTTGTTTTATTGGCCTGGGATGAAAAGGGAAGTTGAGAAATTCATTAAAGTATGTCCAACTTGTCAAGTTACTAAGGCAGAACATATCCACATTCCTGGATTACTAAATCCTTTGGAGATTCCTGACATGGCTTGGACTCACATTACCATGGACTTCATAGAGGGACTCCCAAAATCTGGTGGAGAAGATGTAATACTGGTAGTGGTGGATAGACTCACAAAATATGCTTATTTTATAGCATTGTCTCACCCCAACACAGTAGAGCAGGTGGTGAAGGCTTTCATGGACAACATACACCAGTTGCATGGGATGCCCATGGTGATCGTGACTGACAGGGATAGGATCTTTACCAGCAATTTCTTTCAAGAGATTCTTAAGTCACAAAAGGTGCAGTTGAGGTTTAGCACGGCTTACCACCCCCAGACGGATGGGCAAACAGAACGAGTTAATCAGTGCTTAGAGTCCTATTTGAGGAACATGACATTCCAAGAACCTCAACAATGGTACTCCTGGCTGTCTCTAGCAGAATGGTGGTATAACACTACTTATCATACAGCCATACAGATGACACCTTTCAAGGCACTGTATGGGTATTCTCCACCTCAGATTAATGAATTTGCTATCTCCTGTAATGTATCTGAAGAAGCAAGAGTAACTCTGGCAGAAAAGGAAGCTATCATCAACAAACTGAAGAACAGCATGGAAGAAGCTCAGAGGAGGATGAAGTATTTTGCTGACAAAAATTGAACTGAGAGAGTGCTGGAAATTGGGGATATGGTGTATCTGAAACTACAGCCTTACAGGCAAGCAGCATTTGGAGTTAGGGGATCTCTCAAGTTAAGAGCAAAGTTTTATGGACCATTCAAAATTGTGGAGAAATATGGCCGGGTTGCATACAAATTACAGTTGCCTGATAGTTCTAATATCCATCCTGTGTTCCATGTTAGCCAGCTGAAGAAACATTTGGGGACTCATGCAATCCCAATGCCTAATTTACCAGCAGTCTGATGGGCAGCTAAAAATGGAACCAGTTACGGTGCTACAGAGAAGGATGATCCCAAGGAACAATGAACCTGTTACACAATGGTTAATATTATAGAAGAATTTGACTCCAGCAGAAGCCACTTGGGAAGATGCCAGTTATATCCAGAAAAGCTTTCCAAACTTTGAACCTTGAGGACAAGGATTCTCTGAAGGAGGGGGAAACGTCAGGAGCCGAGGTTCAGAGATAGAGTTGGAGTCTGAATATTCAGAGAACAAGTTCAGTTTCAGTTTCAGAATTAGAAAACAGAGCAACGATTCAGGGAAGCCCGAAAGATGATCGGCGAGGTGTCGGTTGCTGAGTTTAGTCAGCTGCTCACGCGGCAGGCAGCCGGCCGGGCGAACCGGGTTTATGATGGCGAACTGCCTGCCCGGGCAAACCCCCTCAAGGGTGATGACGATGTAGGTCCTTCGCGCAAGCGAACGCGCGGGCAGGTGAAAAAGGCCCCTCGTAAGCGAAGGGCTCCCGACTCTGACGCCGACGATGAGGAAACTGTTGAAGATAATGACGACGAAGTTAAGGGGGAGGTTGTGGGGGAGACGGAGGTTGTGGGTGAAAAAGCTGCGGGCGAAACTGCCGACAATCGCGCCGAGACGCCCGGCTACACCCCAACTTCGAGCCCTGAGCACGTTGAGACCGGGGTGGAGTCGAACTGCTCCCCTCTCCGTCAAAAGGATGTGGAGGGGGCGGAGGCGCTGGTCGTGATTGCTACGGCAAAGGTGGCGAAGGGGGGGTTGATTAAAAAGACCTCCAGGAAGGGGTTCGTTGATATCGGCCGTGCCTTTAGTCACGACGAGTCCTCGGACGAGACCCCTACTTTGCCCGTCGGCAGGAGCTTGGGTCTTTGGACCGCTCTCGGCGTCAAGGTCGACGCGGGCATGGCTGGCGGGAGTGATGTTGGGGCTTCGGCCTCAGCCGATCGGGTTGCGAAGGCTGCAGCTAGGGTCTTCAGCAGCCCGGTTTGCCAGCCGGTTGTTTCTCCACTCGCCTTTGGGAAGGGGAAGAAGACGGAGCTCGAAACATCCGTTTCGGATTTTTCCCTTGCGGCGCCCCACTTCGCCCTTTGCGATTTCGAGACTCGGGCAGAACTTATTCCCTTTGTCGAGGGGGTGAGTAAACTCATCTCTCTGGCTGGGAGCTCGAGTTTGTTCACAGAGCTGAACGAGTTCGATGAGGGCTGCTCTGCCGTCAAGAGCTTGGCGGTCCGGGTACGTAGATTGACTGTCGTTTTTATTTCGATCGCCACTTTTCAACACCTTGTCTTTGACATTTGCTCTATCTCTCCTACCTTTGAACCAAATCCTTGCACCCACTGTTCGACCGAGCAAACCATGCGGGCTCGTCTTGACGGCTTGAAGAACCGCCTTCGAGCCAAAGACGACGAACTGGGCCGCAAGAAGCTGGAAATGGAAGGCCTCGCCCATGCCCTCAAAGAGACGAAGGCCGAGAACAAGCGGCTCCGGGCCAAACTGGAGAAGGGGAGTGAGGCGAAGGCGGAGGTTGAGCGCCTCAAGGCCGAGCTCAAAAAAGAACGGGGCATTCCGCCGCTCTGACCGACTACTACAACCTTACCAAGCCGAAGATGGAGGCTCTTCGCCAAGAGGTCGTCAAAGCGGAGACGAATGCTGGGAAGGAGGCTCAGCGGTTCGCGCGGGAGATGGAAAAGGCGACCGAGTCCGCGAAGGCTGCTTGCCAGACGCTTCGCCTTGCCCTTTCTGACATGGGGGCGAGAGTGCATGGAGTCCCTGGCGAAGGTGCTTCCGCCTTCGATTTCTCCGAGTGGACTCAGCAAGCCGGCGGTGCGGTCTCAAACTACGCCACTGCGTATGGTGACAGCTGTGTGCGCGTGTCAGCGTCTTTCGCCATGTGTCTTCTGCAGCAGTTCGGCTGCGAGCACGTCGCCGAGTTCCCCAACTTTACGAAAGGGGACTGGGAGATCAGTGCGCAGGACAAATCACTCGCTCTGCGAGCTTGGCGTAAGCAGTTCTGCCAGAAGGACGGCCGCTCTGCTGCTAAGGCGCGCCTTTTGGAGCAGCTGGCGAAGGCAGAGGCGACAGACCGGGGCGAAGAGGAGGAGGCAGCGGCTGGATGGGGTGGAGGCGATGCCCAGGATCACCCAGAGGTGCGAGGCTCTCCGCCCTTTTGTTAGATTTTTTGAAGTTTTTCTTCTTTTGCGTTTGCCGAACAAGGCAAACAATGTACATTCGGTCTCCTACCCTCCTTATTGTAGCCGAAAAAGGCCCTTTGGGTATTTGGAATATATGCCGCTTTTTTATGGTCCGTGCCTTCGGCATGTATGATTGCGCCATTTTCGCCTATTCTTACTATACGAACTATATTTTGCCTTTTCTGCGCTGTTTAGCAGGTTCTTCGGCAGAAATTGTGTATTCGGCCCCCCTCTGGGGATTGGCGAAGCAAGAATGAGAAATTTGTGGCGTTGAAGGGTTTGCCGAAGGTGCGATGCCCATTTCGGCTATCGCGAAATGGTGATAAACGGCCATAACTATAAGGTTTTTAAGGTTGCCGACTGGTTACGGGCGCACCCCGGGCGAACCTTAGAAGATTACGATCTTGTTCATACAAGACGTTTGGAGGATATGGCTCGCTTCTGGCGAAACCATCAAAAGACTGATCGGCAGGAGGCGATCTCCCAACGTCGTTATAGTTTAGTCTATGTTTTGCCCCCTTCTCCTCTTAGGGTCGTGTATAATATTAGCAGTGATGAGGAACCTAGTTCGCCCGATCATCCCTTAGAGAGAGAGAATGATTGTGGGGGCGAGGATGTAATCTATTTGTAAGTTGGGCTGTGAGGCCTTTGCTTTATATGCTTATAACATGTTGTATGGCTGCAACCTTCGATTATATTCTCGAGGTTAATAAAGGTGTGTTTATTCCCTTTTCGCTATTTTTGCATTGTCACCTTTCATGCTTTCGTTGGGTCGAAACATGTCGGCCCCGTTACGTATATTATCGAAATAGGTATGCTGACTTTTCAGCTTTCGACATCCGTTTTTGATCTATGATGTTCCGCGCTGAAAGGAGCGCTTATGTTTTCACATGGATCGAGCATAACGGTGTTCGGCTAGTTATCTCCGAAATAAGCTGTCGCGGTTTCAACGTTCAGCAAGCGATGCTTCGGCCGATTCGTTTCGCCCCCCTGGCGTTTTCGCTGATCAGGCGTTTGCCTTGGGATTTTTCCACGAATTATCATTCACACAGGTAAAGAGGCGAGAAATACAAAGATTTCATACTGGTTCGGGCCTCCAAGGTGGATAATAACCCTACATCCAGTTTTTTTGTCTTTTTTCATTTTCCTCTTTTTTTGGTATTTTTGTGCCGAAGGGCTTACATGGTGCCAAAAGGCTTATATGTACATTTTTACAAGTTGGCGATTTGGGTGCCACCCGTTCTAGACATAAAAACGCTTGAGAGAAGCAGCGTTCCAGGAATGGTCGAACTCTTCGCCTTCCAGCGTCGCTAGGCGAAAGGAGCCTGTCCTGGACCTATGCTTGATGAGGTACGGCCCTTCCCACTTCGATTCAAGCTTCCCGACTGCCACCGAGTTCGCCTTCTTCCTTAGAACGAAGTGCTTGTGGCGTATTTGCGCATGTGTTCCAGTGCTTCGACTCTTACCTCTTCAATGAGTTCGAGTGACACCCTGCGCCCATCTTCGCCTCCCGAGAACATTACCCTTGGCGAATTAGCCCCTAGCTCAGTCGGGGACATTGCTTCGTCGCCATAGAGGAGCATGAACGGGCTGAACTTGGTTGGCCTGGTGGGGGTCGTTCTAAGGGCCCAAAGAACGGATAGCATTTCGTCTGGCCATTTACCCTTCGCCGCTCCTTCAAGCCTTTTCTTGAGCGCCTCAAGGATTTTGCCATTTGTGTGCTCGGCCGCCCCATTTGACTGTGGGTGCGCAACCGAGGCAAACCTGATTTCCAGGTTTAGCCCCTCGCACATTTCTCTGAACTTGTTAAAGTCGAATTGCTTGCTGTTATCAGTGATGAATTCCTTCGGCACTCCGAAACAGCAAACAATGTTTTTCCACACGAACTTCTGTACAGCTGCCGTAGTGATCGCACCGAGTGGTTCGGCCTCGATCCAGCGGGAGAAGTATTCGACAGCTACAATAGCGAACTTCTACCCATTTCTTGCCACAGGGAATGGGCCGATGATGTCTAGCCCCCATCTGGCGAAAGGCCATACTGGTGCGATAGGCTGCAGCTCGTACTGAGGTGCAGTTTGGCTTCGGCCATGCCGCTGGCAGCTTTCGCACTTCCTGGCTTGCTTGACACAAACTTTCAGCACGGTGGGCCAATAGACTCCCTGGCGAAATACTTTGGAGGCGACTGTTCTTGTGGCTTGATGTGCGCCGCATAGCCCCTGGTGTATTTCTTTCGCCATTTCTTCCCCTTCGGCGAAAGAAATGCAGCGAAGTAAGGGTTGGAGCACCCCGGAGCGATATAGCTGGCCGGAGACAAGCTTATATCTTGTGGCTCTGAGCTGTAAGTGCTTCGCTTCTGCTTCCTCCTCTGGGAGCTAGCCGTTCTTGAGGTACTTGACGAACGGTGTTCGCCAGTCCTCTGGGTCTTCACCTAGTTCTGCCTGGTCGATAGCTATGATGTCCAGGCTTTCTGTGGGCACACTTGGTGCGTACAAGACTTCAAAAAAGATGTCTGGTGAATGCGGCCCTCCACAGGCGGCGGATTTCACCAGGGTATCCGCTTCCTCACTCTGGCCTCTAGATAAGTGTTCGACCGTTATGCCAGCGAAGCACTTTTCCATAGACCGAACAGCCTCCAGATATCTCTTCATTCCTTCTTCTTTTGCCTCAAAGGACTTGTCAACATGACCTGCCACCAGCTTGGAGTTTGTTCGGATGACCAAGCGCCGAACCCCGAGAGCTTTCGCCTTTCTTAGGCCCAAAAGTACAGCTTCGTATTCGGCCATATTGTTGGTCGGGTCGAACTGTAGCCTTGCGGCATACCGAATGGGTACGCCCCCTGGCGAAGTGAGTACGGCCGTGGCGCCCGCCCCCTTGTGCGACCACGAGCCGTCGGAGTGCATTACCCAAGGCTGTTCGACGGGCTCGGGCCCGGGGGCGAACGCCGGTATCCATTCGGCCATGAAGTCTGCTAGGACCTGGGACTTGATGGCCGTGCGGGCGACAAAATGTAGGTCGAAAGGGGATAGCTATGCTGCCCACTTGCTGAGCCGCCCAGTGATCTCCTTGCCTCGTAGCACTTCGCCCAAAAGATACTGCGACGGCACAGTGAGTTTGTGGGCCTGAAAGTAGTGCTTGAGCTTGCGCGAAGCCATTACCAGGGCGTAAGCGAGCTTTTCCATTTTGATGTATCTTATCTTCGCCCCTCGCAAAGCTTCGGAGACGAAATACACTGGCTTCTGGCCTGACTCTGTCTCCTGGACAAGGGCTGCACTGACCGCCACCGGCGAAGCTGCTAGATAGAGCAGCAGTTCGCTTCCAAGTGTTGGGCTGACCAACACGGGTGGGCTTTGCAGATACTGCTTTAGCTCGTCGAACGCTACTTGGCATTCGGGTGTACAGCTAAACTTTCCCGCGCCCCGGAGGGTCTTGAAGAGGTAAACCTCTTTCGGCTGCTTTTGAGAGGAATCAACTTAGTGCCGCAATTCGGCCTGCGAGCTTTTGTACTTCGCGTATGCTCGACGGAGGCTTCATTTGCTGAATGGCATCGATTTTCTCGGGGTTCGCCTCGATGCCTCTTTCAGAAACAAGAAATCCCAACAACTTGCCCGCGTGAACACAAAAAACACACTTTTCAGGGTTTAGTTTCATACCAGCTGCGCGCAAGTTGTCGAAGGTCTCCTGCAGGTCGGACGCATGGTCGAAAACCTTGTGGCTTTTTACGACGATGTCGTCGACATAGGCCTCCACATTTCGTCCCAACTGCTTGTAAAGGACCTTGTACACCAGCCTGGCAAATGTTGCTCCAGCATTCCCCATGCCGAAAGGCATCCTGAGGTGGCAAAAAGTGTCGAACGGCGTGATGAAGGCTGTCTTTGGGATATCTGCTGGGTTCATGTGGATCTGGTGATAGCCGGAATATGCGTCTAGAAAGCTCATGAGCTCACAGCCAGCTGTCGAATCGACAAGCTGGACGATCCGCGGCAAAGGAAAGTCGTCTTTCGGGCACACCTTGTTGAGGTCCGTGAAGTTGACGCACATGCGCCACTTGCCGTTTGACTTCCTCACCAGAACCGGGTTCGCCAGCCACTCTGGGTGGTTGATCTCTTGGATTACCCCCACGTTAAGCAGCTTCTGCACTTCGGCCTTTGCTGCCTCTTGGCGATCGATGGACATCTTACGTAGCTTTTGTTTCCTTGGCTGAGCATCCGGCTTGACTGCCAGATGGTGCATGATGAGATCCGTCGAAACACCTCCCATTTCGTCAGAGCTCCAAGCGAAGATGTCAATGTTCTTCTTAAGCACCTCGAGGATATTTTCGGCTTCCTCTTTGCCTAGATCGCCCCCGAGCAGAACAAGCTTTGCGGGATCAGCGTCGTCGATCTGCTTCTTGATTACCTTGCCATGAGGGGCAGGCTTTAGCATGATCATGTGGTTCGGCCTCAACATTGTGCACTGCTCTGTTGATTTCGGCCAGATCACCCTTTGATGTAGCCGAAGATTGAAGCCCCTTGACGACGATCACGCCTGTTGGACCCGGCATCTTAAGCTTGAGATAGTTGTGGTGGGAGATGGCTTCGAATTTGTTCAGGATTGAGCGGCCGAAGATGGCATTGTAGCTGTATGGGATGTCAACGACATCAAACAGTATTTGCTCTTCACGCCTGTTCTCATTTGTGCCGAAGGCTACAGCTAGCTGTACTTGGCCCAAGACTTGAACTGCTTCGCCGCCGAAACCACGAAGCGAGACTGGTGCCTGCGTGAGGGCTAGCGTTGGCAACCCCAACTTGGCATAAGTTTCGGCAAAGATGACATCGGCCGAACTTCCCCCGTCAACCAGTATTCGCCGGACTTTGAAGCCAGCTACCTCGGCCGAGATCACCAAGGGGTCTTGATGTGGGAATGGCACCCCTTCTACGTCTTCCAGCCCAAAAGATATTTGTTGGTTTAAGTACCTCGGAGCCCCTTCGCCTGCCGCCGTGATGTTGTGCACCGCTCGCAGTTGCATCTTCTTTTGCCGCTTCGACTGCTGCGCTGGCGGATCGGCTCTTGTAATCACTTGGATTACTCTGCACTGGATGTCTTGCTGTTCGACCGGGGGTGCTTGTTCTTGAGCAGCTTCGCGAGGTGCTTCGACAGCAGCCCCTTGTTGCGGCCTTGGGTCTTGATTGTTGCCACGCTGCCAGATATTTCGGCATTGCTCGGTGGTGTGCGAGGATCGCCCGTGGTACGTGCAATAGAGGTCCTTCCTGACTTTCTTGCGAACAAGCTGTTGATGGCTGCCTGCTTGCTGAGCGTCGAATTCCTTGCGGGGGGCTTGGACCTCTTCGACGGCCATCACAGCCTTGCCTATTCGGTCATTTCTGAATTTCCTCCAAGTCACGGGAGCTAGACTTGGCCTTGGCGGCTACCCCTGGTTCGCCGGCTGAGATTGGCGAACGTTGGGAGGAGCCAGTTCGGCGACCTGCACTTGTACTTGAGCCTGGGCAGCATCGATGGAGGCTTTGTCATACTCGGCTTGGATTGCTTGCCACCGCATGGAATCCTCTTCGCCTC
This sequence comes from Oryza meridionalis, assembly GCA_000338895.3. Taxonomy (NCBI): domain Eukaryota; kingdom Viridiplantae; phylum Streptophyta; class Magnoliopsida; order Poales; family Poaceae; genus Oryza; species Oryza meridionalis. The sequence continues at coordinate 13,408,247 of CM002528.2, forward strand.
TTGCATACCCATCAATGATGCGAAGCAGGTGCTCGAGCGTCTACGGTCCTTGTTGGCGATTTTTCTCGTGAGTTCACCTTCAAGCAGCCCGGCCGAAGCAGCGTTGATAACAGACGCTTCGGTTATGTTTTGAACTTGGCATCGAGCTTGGGAGAAACGACGCATGTACTCCCGTATTGATTCGCCCGGCCTTTGGCGAATGCCGAGCAAGTGTTGTTGTGTCTTCGGCTCCTCATAGGTGCCTCGAAAGTTAAGAACAAACACATCGCGCAATTGCTCCCATGAGTAAATGCTGTTAGCAGGTAAATTGAAGTACCAAGAGCGGGCGATGCCATCTAGAGCGAGATGGATTACCTTTGCCTTGGTGTTTTCGTCGCCATGAGCGGCTTCGATCGCGGACTCGTAGATGGACAGAAACTCTTTTGGGTCTGTTTCGCCCGAGTATCGCGGAACGGGTGGAAACTTGAACTGGGGTGGGATTGGACGGATCTTGATTCCCCCACTCAGTTGTAGCCTCTTTTCGCCCCCCGCCTTGCTCGCGGCACCTTGCTGCGGATATGGCGTGGCGAAGGGCGAAGTCATGGCTTGCGCGTGAGGTAGAGCCACAGTGTTCGGCTGCCCGGCTCCGAATGCTGACACTTGGGGCGCCGCCATGGACTGGTCGAACGGAGGCTGGGTCCAAGCCATGGCGACCTGGTTTGGCGCTTGATTCGCTCTAAAGCCTGGTGTCGGTGCCTGTGGTTGAATGGTCGATGCTTGAGCAGCGCTGCTGAAGTCGAGCTGCGGCCCTTGACTCCAAAGCGAAGCCCCCGGACCTAGCTGGTTCGACGGCAGCCAACTGGCGCACCTTGGCTTGTGTTCCCCTCCGGTCGGGCCGAAGGGGCTGTGTTTGAAATGTTGTGGGGTTGGCTGAGTTGCTGAAGGAAAGCTTGGAGCTGCACCTGCAAAGCCGAAGCCCCTTCCGCCATTGCTTGTGACATTCGGCCATGTGGTGGAGGGTGTACTTGGGTAGCAACCGGCCTAACCTGCGGCTGCACATGAGAGGCCGGGCATACTGTTGTGACCGAAGTCTGCCCAGCGAAGTACACCGGCGCTTGCGTGGCTTGCGACGGAAGGGCCTGAATCGAAGCTTGCGGGTAGACTTGAGGAGTGTAGCCTGCCGAATACTAGAGTATTGGGGCCGATGCGACCTTGGCTTGTCGTATTGCCTCATACGCCTGTTGCTGCTCTTGCATCTAGCGAAGCATGTCTTGGAGTCGAGTCATGTTCTGGCGCATGGCCTCCATATCGGCTTCGACTTGTGTTGCGGGGTTGGAGTTGACTTGCACAACGGCGAGCGCGGTTGAAGCCGTCGCTGGCTGTGACGAAGCGGCTTGGGGCACCAGTAGATGGCTTGTCGAAAGGATCTCTGCCCTGGTCTGGAGCACCCGTGCCGCCGCAGCCGCCTTCGCCGCATCGACCGTGTTCGGCACCTGCCCCGAAGTGGCAGGAGCCGAAGACGGTAGTGATGGCGCAAGTGCGGAGACAGACGGCTCTCCTCCATCTCCGGCGACGAGCGCCGAAGGCTCTGCTCCCTCTTCAGCGGCCATCTCGCCCCCGGCTTCGCTTCCCTTTCACCTTGCAACCTTCTCCTTCGCGACCTTCTTCGGTGGCATTCGCTCTGAATGGTTTCGCTCAGAGGTCCCCACGATCGGCGCCAGCTGTTGTCGAAGTGACAACTGCATACGTCGAAAGACGTGGTTACTCAACAGTAGTTGGAAAAGAGGTAAAGTGTATTAAATTGAGAATCTTTTTTTCGGGGGAATCCTCGGCCATCTCGCCCCCGGCTTCGCTTCCCTTTCACCTTGCAACCTTCTCCTTCGCGACCTTCTTCGGTGGCATTCGCTCTCAATGGTTTCGCTCAGAGGTCCCCACGATCGGCGCCAGCTGTTGTCGAAGTGACAACTGCATACGTCGAAAGACGTGGTTACTCAACAGTAGTTGGAAAAGAGGTAAAGTGTATTAAATTGAGAATCTTTTTTTCGGGGGAATCCCCCTATTACATAGCCCTAGGGGTCTATTTATAGCCCCATTACAGGATATCAGCTGTTAGGGTTTAGGTTTACAGGGGATTTTACATGGTTGCCCTTATGAAAGGGACATTTATATGGGTACATAGCGTAATTGAGGTTCATGGGCTCCTGATGGGCCGTTAGGCGATTGTTGGCCCAAAGGCCACTGGGCTTCGTGAGGCCGATCTTGCTATGGCGAGGTCGCCTCCCTTCGACATGCACCCTTCGCCTTACACCCATCGCCTAAGAGGTCCTTTGGCTCTAGGAGGCACCCGCGCGATCCTTCGCACTTCGCCGTCTTTGCTCCATGGTCTTCGCCATGGGGGCTTCGCCCAAACTGGTCTCGACGTCTTAGGTTTGAATCCTTACTGGTCGCATGGTTTCGGCAGGTTTGGTCGAAGGGCCTCATACCATACCGCCAGCATGTGTGTGTGTGTGTGTATATATATATACACGTATATATGTATATATATATATGTATATATATATATGTATATATATATATATGTATATATATATATATATATGTATATATATGTATATATGTATATATGTATATATATATATATATATGCTCCATGGTGCCCGGGCACCATGGTATCAAATATATATATACATGCATTATATATGTAATATATATTATGCATATTATATATATATATATATATATATATATATATATATATATATATATATAGACACACACACATATAGAACTACTATATGGCGCTATGTATTAGATGGCACCAGACTCACACAACCAACCATCCTGTCCCACCCCCACGCGAACTTGATCTGGTGCAAGCCCCGCCCATAGTCCGAGTAAATTTTTAACTCGCGCACCACCAAGAGCCACCCACACCCCACGCAAACTAATCTGGTGCAAGCTACACATTGAGTTATTTTTTAACTCGACGTACTGACTTTATCTGGTATATATATATTATGGATTTCTATCGTAGAAACCGTCCACCCACTTTTTCCTCTCCCTCTCCACATTTTACGGATCGGTGACGGCTTGGCAACGAGGAGGAGCAGTGGCGGCGGCGGTTCGGGGTCAAGGAGAACCAGCGTCGAGGAGGAGTGGCGGTGGCATGTCAGGCCTGATAGCGTAGCATCCATGGTGGGCGCGGCATCGACGGGCGGGATGTGAATCCAGCACGGCACGGCTGCGGGCGTGGCGTTGGCGGGTGGGAGGCGCGGCGGCTCCACCTCTACCGCCGAGCGGTGGTAGGCGCGACGAAGGCGGATCCGGCACAGCACGGTTGTGGGCGCGGTGACGACGGACGACTGCGGGCTAGAGGCACGGCGGCTCCACCTCCATCACTGATCGGCGGCGGGCGCGACATCGGCGGATCCAGCGCAGCACTGCTGCGAGCGCGGCGGCGACGAGCGACTACAGATGGGAGGCAAGGTGGCGGCGTATCCGGCCACCGCTCCGCGCCCCACGCGCGCGGATCCGGCGTGGATCTTGCACGGGTTACATCGGGCGCGGCCGTGATGGGCAACTGCAAGGAGGAGGCAAGGCGGTGGCGGATCCGGCCACCGCTTCGCCCCCACGCGCACGGCGCGACCTCCGCGGCGAGCTCGGATTTTGATGGATATGGAGGAGCGGCGAGCTCCGCCCCCACGCGCACGGCGCGACCTCCACGACGCGCCGCTGTCGATGTCCAGAGCAAGCGCCAACAAAAAATTAACTTATGCTATAGATTGTGAGGATGTATATGTTGAGTCAAAGTTTTGTTGTCATACCAAGTCAATTTACTCTGTAAGGATACCAAGCATATGATGTATATGCAAAATGGTTTGTAATGAATACATAGCGCATGCTTTATTAAGAAAAAATATCGCACGAAAAAAGCCCTAATTTTTGGGCACCTCATCTAACCGTTTTATCATTTAACGCCGAATCAATACTCTCTAAGATCACGCATATTTTTTTTAGAGAACTTAAAAGTTATTTTTTAACTACGCATTTCAGACATCATGTGGGTATTTTTATAACAATAAGTTATTTTTTAACTATTAAATCCAACGCTTATAACATCACACAAATTTCTTTATTTAGTTTTTAACTACAATTACAAGATCTTACATCTACGAGTTAAATTTTAACTACATATTTCAGTCCCCGTATATGTATATGTGTTTGTACAACGTCATGTTTTTTTAACTAATAAAACAAATGATTTTAACGTTAGTTACTATCACATCGATTCAAAGTTAATAGTTAACTCATCCATATTTTGAGTTTACGTAACTCCAAGTTAGATAAGTCACGTTGTAAAGTTAAATTTTAACTCCACAACGATGTCATCTCAACCCACCACCCCAACCCACCACCCAACTGTATCTAAGTTAAATTTTAACTCCACGCGAAGGTTGGTTACCTTGGTGGTGGGGGAAGTTGTGAGTAGCGCTACGAAGCTTCGTAGCGCCAGGCGTCTGTGTGTGGCGCCATGTAGCGCCACCGTATATACATATATATATATATATACATATACATACATTTATATATACATATATGTATATATATATGTGTATGTATATATATATATATATATAACTTTTATATAGCACCTTAAGGTGCTACGTACTAAATGGCACCTGATACAGCCCCCAGCCCCACCCACACCACTCCCCACCCTGCTCCCACCAAGTCCATACGTATGCAGTTAAAATTTAACTCACCGATGACCAATCTCAATCCCACCCCCACGCCTCCTCCCCCTACTACCATAGTCCGAGTAAATATTTTACTTGATTTTTTCCTACTTCTTAGCAGTTCTATATATAGTTAAAATTTAACTTATTGACGATCAATCTTGATCCCACCCCCTGTGCCCCCTCCTCCAACTATCATAGCTGAGTAAATTTTTTACTTGATGTTCCCTAAGTGATATTAATTATTTTACTATGACGGGCACGTCTATTTATATGAGTTTTTATTCGGCAGTAACCATCCAACCCCTAATCCCCGAAATTTTTGGATCCATTCACTCAGCCGTCGAACGCCTCATCCCACCATCAAGATGGCCGGACCAGCTGGGATTGTGATTGGTAAAAAAAATCACTAAATGATGAATGTGGGTCTGTGAGAGCGAGAGTTGCAATTAAAAAATTACTATGTGTTGTTTACTACTATTCTACTATCCTTTCTTACTGGGTCTCTTAGTTAATGGAGTAAGCTGATGAGTTATTTTTTTACTAGGATGATGAAATTATGAGAGATAAGACATGGTAATTTTTTTTAAAGCAACCTAATCTAATCAGGCAGTGATTTTTTTTACTGGTTGTTTGATACATGCGGCACGGGAAGCAAACTAAATTTGTAACCCCCCAACACCCTCCCCGCCCCCCCCCCCCCCCGATACATGCGGCACGGGAATCAAACTAAATTTGTAACCCCCCAACACCCTCCCTGCCCCCCCCCCCCCTCCCCAATCAACGGGAAGTGTTCGTATTGAACAAAAAAATCGGAGAGAGAGTTAACGAACAGAAAAACTGGAGAGTAGCCTTTATGTGGTTAGGAACGTGAATTACTACTTGATAGGAACAGAGGAGAAAGCGAAAAAAAGCAAATAATGGAAAAAGTGGAATGCGGATATGAACTGGAACGAAAAAAGTGTATCAGTAAAGGAGAAAGTAGAGATGCATCTCTTTTTTCTTCATCTTCCGCGCGATCTGTAATATTTTTACTGTGGTGGTATGATTGATTTATACGATTGAATATTGTGTGTGATTTTATGCACCTTAAATAGATATGAGTAAAAGTATTATTATGAACACACCGAAAAGTGATAAAAAAATGCAGGAGTAAAAATTTTACTATTAACAAATGGAAAGTGATCTGATGTGAAAAATATTTTACTCGAGAGTTATTTTTTTACTCCCCATTCAAATTAGGGTAGAGATAGAAGTAATTTTTTTACTTGTGACGGAAGGGGGTTGGAAAGATATATATACAAGCCTTAGTACGTGGATAAGCGGAGCAGAATGATGCGGGACAGAAAAAACAGAAAACCCGGATGTGATGCGCCACATTTTCCGCCAGTTATCTTTTAACTCCACAATCAGTTGGTTTAGTTTGGTGGGTGATTCCAAAAATATTTTGACTCATGGATATGACTAAGAGCACTTTGTATACCCTAGAACCACACTTGAAACCCCTCTTAATAGGACGGTTTTTCCAAAACTCAATTTCGAAAGTGAAAAACCTAGTCAAATCATGTCACGCCCGGAATTTCTATCCAAAATTCCAAACGCTTACATGTGTGTAAACCCTCGTCCAGGCATCAGCCGAGGCACACAATAACAAATTGATAATAGAGTACGATTATTACTCTAACTAATAAACGAATAAATTGTCATTACAGAGGTGGATAGTTCCTCTCAAACAATAAAGATCTAAGCAGCGGAAAATAAAGAAATGAATAGCGCAGACGACTCCACTCCACAGGCAGCTTGACAAGGACTATGCCAAATCCTCACCACCATCAGCTTCATTGTAGAACTCCTCCTCTGATGAATGATTGCAAGGTGAGTATATGACATACTCAGCAAGCCACGCAGCAAATATGCAAGTGCACAGGATAACCAAGGATGGCATAATATAGGCTTCTTTGCATAAACAGCGTTTAAAGAATATTTCAGAATTTAATAAAACAGTAGAGTGTTAATTAAACAGTATTAATCCAACACTATACAACATACCCTGTTGTATAGGCCCAACCATTTAGTACAACCAATCCCAGCTGCACAATTCTAATCTCCAAACCAGGAATATACCATTCCAAACCAGGAGCTAATCAATTATAACCAGTTATAGCATCTTTCATTATATTGGGAAGGGTGAGACTAATCACGAAAGACATTGTTAGACCCGCCCATAACCGCGGGCACGGCTATTCGAATAGTTTTACTCTGATCAGAGGTGTACCACTGTACCCACAAGACACAGCCCCACATCATGTCACCATGTGCCTCAATACCACCACGGTACCTCGGAAAGGAGCTGTGACATTACCCCTCACACAACACAATCCACCACAGTGCACCATTCCCGGATCATAGTCACCCCCTTATAAACAAGGCATGGACTCCCCAGCGACCCCCCGTGGGCTTATCTCCGCCACTTCTCAGTCTGGTGCTCCGCAATGAACTATGCTATGTAAAAGATAAAGCCGTTGCCCACGCTGGCTTGTGGTTGGCACGGTTAATGTTTCACAACCGAAGTTCGTGAACCGGTCCTTAATTGTCATGAGCACGACCATCAAAACCATGTACTCACAACCCACCATTATCAGGTTTTAGTTGTCACATTAACTAATTAACCAATCACGAATAACCATCGTGAACTAGCATTAAGCCATCAGTAAATAATAGTGAATCATAAATTATCCCATTAGTGTGCTAAAGTTTCTAAGCATGACTAAGCAATTACACCTAATATCTAGTTGAACCAATATAAAGCTCAACTAGTCAAGTTATAGTAACCCAAGGTATCAAGGAATAGGATAATCAAGAACAAAAGGGCTGTAACAAACAATAGGCTAATTCCACCCAATGACATTCAAAAATAAATGCAATAGTTGAATAGAAACAATAGCTTTAAACGGGATCAACATGCTCAAAGGATCGATTAGGATCTGTGTGACTTGCCTTGCTGGCCTTGGAACTCTTCTAAATCTTCTCCTGCAAAAGCGGACTCTCCGGAAACGTCGGATTCTAAACGAAAAAGAATAAAAACACCAAAACAGCACATAAGCAAGCATGAACAGTACATGTGGATATTTTTAACATGTAGATCTCAATTTTAGCAAAATTTAGAGACTTGAACCAACTAAATCCGAGCTAAGATGAATTAGTTATGAATTTTTAAAGATTTAATCGGATTAAATCATTTATATAAATTTTAATTGAATTATGACGCAATAATGAATTATTTTTGAAAAGAAAAAGGGCTTTATTGCGTCAGCGGGCTCGGGTCTACGGTAGACCGGGTCCACGGCTGCGGTCTACGGGATTGGACGGCCGAGATCGATCGGACCGAACGGACGGTCGAGATCAACGGCGCACGGCCGGCTCACGGGCGAGGGCACCGGTGACGTCAGCACTGACGTCATCCCGACCGACGGCGACGACGGCGGCTCGGACTCACGCGCTCGCCAGCGATCTACGGCGCGGCTGCACGAACGGAAAGCGGCAACGGAGAGCGGAGGACACGGCGAACTCACCGATGACCAACCTAGCGGCGGAGGAGCAACGGACGACGACGGCGGCGAGGTTGAAGCGGCGGCGGTCTTCGGCTTGTCGACGGCGATGGTGTTCCGGCGGTCCACAGCGACGGCGAAGGGTCGGACGAGGACGGTGACGCGACGGCGACCACGATGGCGAGCTCCCCGAACGACGGCGATGACCGGAACGACGGCGGCGCACGGCTGGAGCGGCGGCGGCGACGGCGGCGCACGGGATGCACGGCGCTAGGGCAGCTCGGGCGACGAGAGGCGAAGGCGAGGGCGACGGAGGGTAGAGGAGAGCACGGGGATCCTTTTAAAGGGGTCGGGAGGCGGCGGCGAAGCCCACGGCGGCCCGGCGACGGCGAAGGAAACCTCGGGTTCGCCGACTCCGAATCGAACTCGATTTCCCGACTTTCCAAAGCGAATCGGCCGATGATTCCAAAGAGAAAAAGGTAGAGGAGATCACGGAGAGTGTTTCCCCTCAAACAATTGCACCGGATCGGGAAGGATGCGGCCGAATTTGGAAGGGCGGCGGCGGCGGCGCTCGGCTAGGGTTTCGGCCCGAGGAAGACGACGACCGACAAGCGGGCCCCACCTGTCAGCGGCAGGAGAGAGAGGAGAGCGGCGGCTCGCGCGCGCGGCTCGGCTTGCTGGGCCGGCTTGGGCCGGGGAGGAGAGAGAAAGGTTTTGGGCCGACTTTCGGCCCAAAGCCAAAAGAAGACTTTTTTAAAATCTTTTTCTATTTAAATAATTCATGAAATGCAATTTCATTTATTAAAAATACTTCCTTAGCTCAAATAATTCCCAGAAAAATCTAGAAATTATAGAATTAAGCAAAGTATTTAATGAAATTTTATCTGGTCCAATTTTATATTGGAATTTATTATTTACAATTAAATCTTTTCTTCTAGACTTTTAAAAATCATTTCTAAAATTCCATTTACACAATAATTTATATAATTGAGATTTTTAGGGTGTGACAAACCTACCCCCCTTAAACAGAATCTCGTCCTCGAGATTCGGAAGAACTGGCGAAAAGATGCGGATGAGCGGACTTCAATTCATCTTCTCGTTCCCAAGTTGCTTCTTCCTCTGAGTGATTACTCCACTGAACCTTACAGAAGCGGACAACTCGATTCCTGGTCCTTCTCTCATTTGTCTCCAAAATACGAATTGGTCTCTCGACATATGTCAAATCCTCTTGGATTTCTATCTGTTCAAGATTAGCTTCCTCAGTAGGTACCCTCAAACACTTCTTCAACTGTGACACATGGAACACATCATGGACTCCTGTCAACGATTGAGGTAACTCCAACTGATAAGCAACCTCACCTCTTCGACTGATAATCTTATAAGGTCCCACAAAACGCAGAGCCAACTTTCTTTTGGTCTGAAAACGATGAACCCCTCGGAGAGGAGTGACACGAAGGTACACATAATCTCCTTCCTCAAAACTCAAATCTCTGCGGCGATTGTCTGCATAACTCTTATGACGGGACTGAGCTACACGCAATCTTTCTTGAATAACCTTTACCTTTTCTTCTGCTTCCCTTAGGATATCAGTTCCGAACACCTGACGTTCTCCCGTCTGATCCCACAAAAGCGGAGTACGACACTTACGACCATACAGTGCTTCGTAAGGAGCCATCTGAAGACTAGCTTGATAACTGTTGTTGTACGAAAATTCTGCGTAAGGCAAATTCTTATCCCAACTTCCACCGAAATCTAGAGCACAGGCTCTCAACATGTCTTCCAAAATCTGATTCACCCTTTCAGTTTGTCCGTCTGTTTGCGGATGATAAGCAGTACTGAAGTTCAGCTTAGAACCCATCTCTTCCTGAAGCTTCTTCCAAAACTTTGAAGTAAACTGACTACCTCGATCAGATACTATTTTCTTAGGGACACCATACAAACACACAATCCTAGCCATATACAATTCCGCCAAACGACTTCCGGAATATGTTGTCTTCACGGGAATGAAATGAGCTACTTTGGTAAGTCTATCGACTATCACCCAAATAGAGTCGTGGCCTGATGATGTTCTGGGTAAACCCGTGATAAAATCCATACCGATTTCTTCCCACTTCCATTCTGGTATCTTCAAAGGTTGCAACAAACCTGCTGGCTTCTGATGTTCTGCCTTAACTTGCTGACAAACATCACACATAGCTACAAACTCTGCTATCTCACGCTTCATACTTGTCCACCAAAATCTTTCTTTGAGATCTTGATACATCTTGGTACTACCAGGGTGAATTGAGTACAGAGTATCATGAGCTTCTTTCAGAATTGTATCTTTCAACTCTTTATTCTCGGGAACACAAATTCTTTCGCCCAACCATACGGTCCCTTGCTCATCTTCCAGGAAATCGATAGCTTTTCCTCTCCTCATATTCTTCTTGATCTCATGAATATCAGGGTCTTTAACCTGAGCTTCTCTAACCTGATCAATGAGAGTAGGCTTTGCTTCCAAAGTTGCAACAAAACCTCTAGTGACAATTCCCAAATTTAATCTCTCAAATTCCTTGCATAACTCTAATGGCAACTGTCGTCCTTCCGTAGCATTGCAATAGCCTTTCCTGCTAAGAGCATCTGCTACAACATTAGCCTTTCCCGGGTGATAATGAATTCCCAAGTCATAATCCTTGATTAATTCCAACCATCTCCGTTGTCTCATGTTCAGATCCGGTTGAGTAAAGATGTACTTTAAACTCTTGTGATCGGTGTACACCTCTGTACGAGTTCCGATAAGATAGTGACGCCAAATCTTCAATGCATGAACTACTGAAGCTAACTCGAGATCATGAGTAGGGTAGTTCTTCTCATGTGGACGTAACTGACGTGATGCATAGGCAACCACCTTCCCATCTTGCATCAGAACGCATCCTAATCCAAGCTTAGATGCATCGCAATACACTTGGAAACCCTTCTTTGGTTCAGGCAAAATCAAAATGGGCGCTGATATTAAGCGACTCTTCAGTTCTTGAAAACTCCGCTCACATTCTTCTGACCACTTGTACTTCACATCTTTCTGAAGCAGTCGTGTCATGGGCTTAGCAATCTTGGAGAAATTCTCTATAAACCTCCAGTAATATCCTGCAAGACCCAGGAAACTGCGAATCTCTGAAACTGTCTTTGGTTGTTTCCAACCGGTTACTGATTCCACATTACTAGGATCAACGGCAACTCCTCCGGCTGAGATGACGTGACCAAGGAACTTCACTTCAGACAACCAGAACTCACACTTGCTAAACTTGGCATACAACTGATGTTCTCGTAGTTTCTCTAATGCAAGGCGAAGATGTCCTTCATGTTCTTCTTTAGTTCGAGAGTAGATAAGGATGTCATCAATAAAGACAACCACGAACTTGTCTAAGTATTCCATAAACACCTTATTCATCAAGTTCATGAAGAAAGCGGGGGCATTGGTAAGTCCGAAAGACATAACAGTACACTCAAACAGCCCATACCGAGTAGTGAAAGCTGTCTTAGGTATGTCTTCCTCTTTAATCCTTAACTGGTGATATCCTGATCGAAGATCGATCTTGGAGAAAACAGTGGCATCCTTAAGCTGATCAAACAAATCATCAATTCTGGGTAGCGGATACTTATTCTTGATAGTCACATCATTTAGAGCACGATAATCCACACACATCCTCTGGGTATGATCTTTCTTTTCAACGAAAATAACTGGAGCACCCCATGGAGACGAACTTGGTCTAATGTATCCTTTCTGAAGCAAATCATCTACTTGCCTCTTGACTTCTGCTAACTCATTGGCTGCCATTCTATAAGGTCTCTTATGGATTGGAGCTGTACCAGGTATCAGATCTATTCTGAACTCTATATCTCTTTTAGGCGGCATACCAGGTAAATCATCCGGGAACACATCCGGGTATTCTCGTACTATAGGAATCTCTTCCAAAGTTATTTGGTTCAGACTTGACCTTAAGGGCTCTGAAGGCAAGGCGTGAACAGTCACAATTTGGCCATCAGTACTGGTGAGAGTTACTTTTCTATTGGCACAGTCTATCACACCTTTATATCTGGCTAACCAGTCCATCCCTAGGATGACATCAAGGTCTTTGGATTCTAACAGAATAAGATTGGCCAGGAATGGCACTCCTTGAATCTCTATTCTTACAGAGGGACTACGTTGCACTGAGAGTGCTTGGTTATTCGGGGTACTAACCATCAAAGGACGTCTAAGATCTTCTACTTCCATCCCATGCTTTCCCGCAAAACTCATAGATAAAAATGAATGCGTAGCACCAGAGTCGAAAAGTACTGTTGCAGGAACTGAGTTAACAGGGAACGTACCCCAAAATCACATCTGGAGCATCCTGAGCTTCTGCAGCAGCAACGTGGTTGACACGAGCCTTTGTCGCTGGTGCGGTGGAGTTGTTCTGTGCAGGGACAACCTTCACGCGTCGAGGCTTCGGACACTTGTCGGAGTAATGGCCTGGTTCACCACAGTTGAAACATACTCCGGGCTTGTTTCCTTGTTCCCTCCTAACAGGCTGATGCGGTGTCGGAGCTGTCACCGGACGTGGAGCTTGATTGCGGTTGTTGTTGCCAGCATTGTTGTTGAAGAACTGACGCTGCGGACGAACAACAGACGAAGAACCTCCCTGAGGCATTGACTGAGATCCCGAAACAAGACGTGGTCTCTGATTATTCCCTTGTTGAGCCTTGAAGTGAGCAATCCTGCGCTTCTTCTGCTCCATGCGGTTGTACTTATCCTCCTGGCGAATAGCCTTATCCACCAACTTCTGGAAATCAGGATAATCTCCAGTCATCAATGGGTAAGAAAGCTCATCATTCAGTCCTTCCAGGAACTTCTCTTGACGTTCTTCATCAGTGCGTACTTCCTCCGGAGCATAACGAGCTAAGCGATTAAACTCATGCAAGTATTCCGTAACAGAGCGAGATCCCTGAGTGAGCGCTCTGAACTCTCTCTTCTTAAGAGACACCACTCCTGGTGGTATGTGCGTCTTGCGAAAAGCAGCAGTGAATTCTAACCAAGTGATAGGTTCCGCCGTAGTTCTGTTGAGACGGAAGTGATCCCACCACTCAGAAGCAGGGCCATGCAACTGGTGCGATGCAAAAGAGACCTTCTCCTGATCAGTACACTGAAGCAAGTCCAACTTCTTTTCTATGGCGTGCAGCCAATCACCAGCCTCTACTGGATTAGTAGTGCTAGAAAACGTAGGTGGCCTCACACGAAGAAATTCTGATAACTTGTTCTGGGGAGGTGCTTGGTTATTCCCTTGGTTCTGCTGGTTCTAGAGTTGTTGCATCATCATATGCATAAGCTGTGTCTGCTGAGCCAAAACTTGGGCAAGGGTGGGATTCTCTCCATTGTTGCTATTGCTGTTATTGCTGTTGCTGTTGTTGGGGCCATTTCCAACACTGCGAGTGAGCACCATCTTGCTGGACAGGAGCACAAGAAAAGAAGCCGGGGAAACTACTTAGGGCGGGGAATTAACCCTTTTTTTTTAACTTAACTTTTATTGATCTTAACTGGGTTTCATTATTACAAAGACTTGAAGACTCTCACACCACTAAACTCACCAACTACTAAACACTCGAAAGCAAACAAGCACATGCACTTACATCACACCACTGATGTAAACCACATGCAAGACCCACACACACAACCAAACTTAAACAAGCAAACTTACACAACGATCTAAGGCAACAGCTTAACAAGGTATTCTAGGTCTTCCGAGCATCGGAGTTGATGGAGGGCTCGTCCGGCTCGTCTTTAATATCATCTTGAGTTACTCCCCACTCGACCTTGGAATGGGTGTTCTTTGATTCTTCTTCTTCATCATCACTGATGTTGATGACCGGGGGCTTCGTTGGGGTGACTTCCTTTTCCACCACACGAACCTTTGGCGCCAACTGATACCGGGGAACAAAAATAGCTCTCTTTCTTGCAGTAAGGCGAACTCTGGCTTTCTGGGGTGGTGCTTCTCCCTTCAGTGCTGCCAACTCCTTCTCCAACCTCTCCACCTTGTATTCCAGCTTGCAAATCTTCATACGGTTCCAGTTTTCACGATCATGGGCTGCTATCGCGTTCTCAGCACGGGTCTCATCCATAGCCCATAGCATCTCAACCAAATGACTTGTGGTGGCATCATTCTCGATTCCTGCAGGTTCAAGGTAGATGCCACGGTCACTCCCCTGAGGTTGCCGAGGATGGTAGCGATACTCCGTATTGGCCAACTGCTTGCTGTAGCGGTCACGGAGCTCTCCGATGGCGATTCTTGCCCCCTCCTGGCATGCATGCATATAGCTTCTCCCTCCAGCTTCGAACATCACTGATGGGATATCTTCACGATTACTGATCAAGGTGACTTTGACACGGCACTCCTCTTCATCGCGATCATGAGAAATCTGGGCGTACAAAGGAGCAGTCCCAAATCCTATGGCAAAGGACATCGTACGCAACTCCAGGACAAACCCTTCAGTACCAAACAAGTACTCAGGCTTGACACGCGTCATCTAAAGACAAGTGAAAGGAGGGAGTTAAGACATTTATCCAATTAATAGCACAAGTTTTCCGGTTACTTTGAATAAAATTTAAAAATTCAAAATAAAAGGTAAATGAATAAAATAAACCATTCTTGCAAGATAAGTTGAAACGGTTAAAAACAGGATCACTGGTTTTGCACTTTTGAATAACAGGTTTCAAAAGAAATAAATTAAAAGAGAGTTATAAAATCAACATGCTAAGTTTATTGTAGCAAGATTAAATAAATCAATATCATAAAACTTTTGCTAATAAATGGGTCATTAGTACAGTAATGGATGTACAGTACTAACAACACAGAAAGACAGAAGTAAATTTTAAAAGGAACAATTTAGAAGGCTATAAACTGCATGTGCCATTAGCTTGGTTTAATTAAAAGAGAACGGGAGGAGAACAGTTCTAGTTTTCCAATAGTTTTTAGAGGGCTCTTATGGGAACTGTTTGGCATAACCTATGGTCAAGGGGGCTCTGATACCAACTTGTCACGCCCGGAATTTCTATCCAAAATTCCAAACGCTTACATGTGTGTAAACCCTCGTCCAGGCATCAGCCGAGGCACACAATAACAAATTGATAATAGAGTACGATTATTACTCTAACTAATAAACGAATAAATTGTCATTACAGAGGTGGATAGTTCCTCTCAAACAATAAAGATCTAAGCAGCGGAAAATAAAGAAATGAATAGCGCAGACGACTCCACTCCACAGGCAGCTTGACAAGGACTATGCCAAATCCTCACCACCATCAGCTTCATTGTAGAACTCCTCCTCTGATGAATGATTGCAAGGTGAGTATATGACATACTCAGCAAGCCACGCAGCAAATATGCAAGTGCACAGGATAACCAAGGATGGCATAATATAGGCTTCTTTGCATAAACAGCATTTAAAGAATATTTCAGAATTTAATAAAACAGTAGAGTGTTAATTAAACAGTATTAATCCAACACTATACAACATACCCTGTTGTATAGGCCCAACCATTTAGTACAACCAATCCCAGCTGCACAATTCTAATCTCCAAACCAGGAATATACCATTCCAAACCAGGAGCTAATCAATTATAACCAGTTATAGCATCTTTCATTATATTGGGAAGGGTGAGACTAATCACGAAAGACATTGTTAGACCCGCCCATAACCGCGGGCACGGCTATTCGAATAGTTTTACTCTGATCAGAGGTGTACCACTGTACCCACAAGACACAGCCCCACATCATGTCACCATGTGCCTCAATACCACCACGGTACCTCGGAAAGGAGCTGTGACATTACCCCTCACACAACACAATCCACCACAGTGCACCATTCCCGGATCATAGTCACCCCCTTATAAACAAGGCATGGACTCCCCAGCGACCCCCCGTGGGCTTATCTCCGCCACTTCTCAGTCTGGTGCTCCGCAATGAACTATGCTATGTAAAAGATAAAGCCGTTGCCCACGCTGGCTTGTGGTTGGCACGGTTAATGTTTCACAACCGAAGTTCGTGAACCGGTCCTTAATTGTCATGAGCACGACCATCAAAACCATGTACTCACAACCCACCATTATCAGGTTTTAGTTGTCACATTAACTAATTAACCAATCACGAATAACCATCGTGAACTAGCATTAAGCCATCAGTAAATAATAGTGAATCATAAATTATCCCATTAGTGTGCTAAAGTTTCTAAGCATGACTAAGCAATTACACCTAATATCTAGTTGAACCAATATAAAGCTCAACTAGTCAAGTTATAGTAACCCAAGGTATCAAGGAATAGGATAATCAAGAACAAAAGGGCTGTAACAAACAATAGGCTAATTCCACCCAATGACATTCAAAAATAAATGCAATAGTTGAATAGAAACAATAGCTTTAAACGGGATCAACATGCTCAAAGGATCGATTAGGATCTGTGTGACTTGCCTTGCTGGCCTTGGAACTCTTCTAAATCTTCTCCTGCAAAAGCGGACTCTCCGGAAACGTCGGATTCTAAACGAAAAAGAATAAAAACACCAAAACAGCACATAAGCAAGCATGAACAGTACATGTGGATATTTTTAACATGTAGATCTCAATTTTAGCAAAATTTAGAGACTTGAACCAACTAAATCCGAGCTAAGATGAATTAGTTATGAATTTTTAAAGATTTAATCGGATTAAATCATTTATATAAATTTTAATTGAATTATGACGCAATAATGAATTATTTTTGAAAAGAAAAAGGGCTTTATTGCGTCAGCGGGCTCGGGTCTACGGTAGACCGGGTCCACGGCTGCGGTCTACGGGATTGGACGGCCGAGATCGATCGGACCGAACGGACGGTCGAGATCAACGGCGCACGGCCGGCTCACGGGCGAGGGCACCGGTGACGTCAGCACTGACGTCATCCCGACCGACGGCGACGACGGCGGCTCGGACTCATGCGCTCGCCGGCGATCTACGGCGCGGCTGCACGAACGGAAAGCGGCAACGGAGAGCGGAGGACACGGCGAACTCACCGATGACCAACCTAGCGGCGGAGGAGCAACGGACGACGACGGCGGCGAGGTTGAAGCGGCGGCGGTCTTCGGCTTGTCGACGGCGACGGTGTTCCGGCGGTCCACAGCGACGGCGAAGGGTCGGACGAGGACGGCGACGCGACGGCGACCACGATGGCGAGCTCCCCGAACGACGGCGATGACCGGAACGACGGCGGCGCACGGCTGGAGCGGCGGCGGCGACGGCGGCGCACGGGATGCACGGCGCTAGGGCAGCTCGGGCGACGAGAGGCGAAGGCGAGGGCGACGGAGGGTAGAGGAGAGCACGGGATCCTTTTAAAGGGGTCGGGAGGCGGCGGCGAAGCCCACGGCGGCCCGGCGACGGCGAAGGAAACCTCGGGTTCGCCGACTCCGAATCGAACTCGATTTCCCGACTTTCCAAAGCGAATCGGCCGATGATTCCAAAGAGAAAAAGGTAGAGGAGATCACGGAGAGTGTTTCCCCTCAAACAATTGCACCGGATCGGGAAGGATGCGGCCGAATTTGGAAGGGCGGCGGCGGCGGCGCTCGGCTAGGGTTTCGGCCCGAGGAAGACGACGACCGACAAGCGGGCCCCACCTGTCAGCGGCAGGAGAGAGAGGAGAGCGGCGGCTCGCGCGCACGGCTCGGCTTGCTGGGCCGGCTTGGGCCGGGGAGGAGAGAGAAAGGTTTTGGGCCGACTTTCGGCCCAAAGCCAAAAGAAGACTTTTTTAAAATCTTTTTCTATTTAAATAATTCATGAAATGCAATTTCATTTATTAAAAATACTTCCTTAGCTCAAATAATTCCCAGAAAAATCTAGAAATTATAGAATTAAGCAAAGTATTTAATGAAATTTTATCTGGTCCAATTTTATATTGGAATTTATTATTTACAATTAAATCTTTTCTTCCAGACTTTTAAAAATCATTTCTAAAATTCCATTTACACAATAATTTATATAATTGAGATTTTTAGGGTGTGACAAATCACCTTCGGTGTTTTTCGCACTTAGGAACATTCAAATTGGGGGGTCTCCCTGTATTCTTAGCCATCACAACTTGCTTTGGGACTAAACTCCTATGAATAAACTTGATAAACACGTTAGTCCCCTTTAACCACCTTGTCATTAATCACCAAAACCCACCAGGGGGTTTAAGTGCATCTTCAATCTCCCCCTTTTTGGTGATTGATGACAACATGGTAAAAGCACACAAAAAAATAATAGAATTTAAATTTGGAATGAGGAGAGAAGTGTGAAGCTCCCCCTAAAGATATGCATATAATGAAATGAGATGAACACAGAGATGAAGGAAAGCACACAAGAAACTTCACACTACCCTCAATAAATAAGAGATGCAGATGTAAGTGCTTGAATGATGAGTGATGTTTGTCACTAAATCAAGAAACAAAGTAACTAGACCTCACTCACAGTGTTGCTAGACCTAACTCACATTGCACATACACATTGTTGCTACAAACTGCAAAAAATAGATTGAAAAGCACATAATGAAAAATGGGGGATGCTGCCAGTACCTCGCATTGTTGAAAGTTCTTCTAGTGAATGATTCCACGGAGAAGCGTCACTACCTGCAAGAGTCTGAGGGAGGAAGGCATGGAACAGAAGAGTATTAGCAAGAAAAAAGGAGCAGGGGAATAGAGTAGAAAACATTGGGTTGGCCAAACCTTAAGGTGCGTTGTCGCTGCACCTCGTCGGCCGTCGCCCACCAACCAGCAGCTCCCCTTCCCCTGCGCTGACTCCGGCAACCCCCGTCGGCCGCCGCCAGATGCACACGGCGCTGCAGGAACCCCTGCTGCTCCCCTTCCCCGGCGCCGACTCCGACGGCCACCCCTCGGCGACGAAGGCGCCCTGCCTCTCCCCTTCCCCGACGCCGACTCCGGCGACCCCCGTCGTCCACCGCTAGATGCAAAGGGCGCACAGAGGGAGACGGCGCTGTAGGCGCCCCTGCCGCTCCCCTTCCCCGGCGCCGACTCCGGCGACCCCCGTCGGCCACCCCTCAGCGACGCGCCTCTCCCCTTCCCCAACGCCAACTCGCGCCCTGCCGGCTGCCGCTCCCCTTCCCGGCGCCCTCCCCACCCCGTGAAACCGTCGCGTCTCCCACTCCACGGCGCCGCTGTTCCTGTTGGTCCGGTTGAGGAGGGGAGGTGGTGGAGAATAGTTATTTTTTGGAAGGGGTGTAAAATAGATATGATATATATATATATATATATATACACACATAGATTTGAGCTCGGGTACATATGTACCCACTATCCTGGTCATCCAGATGCTTGGAGATTCGCAATGGAGGAGTCCGGCTCAGGTGCAAGGAACCCTGCACATAGTAATATACAGGTCAAATCAAATTGTGACACCTGTACACAGGGTAGGTCCACCCAATCAACCAAGTAACGATGTAAACGGTGGTTTAACCACGATCCCACAAAATCAGGAAACAGAACCATTCACCCGTGAAATACTTTGACGTCGCGACGCCGCACATAGTTTCTTTCCTCTTCCTCTGTTCTTCTGTAATGCTAGATCTCTAAAATTATATTGGTGATTCTTGATAGAGATCAGTGTCCTCGTGAAGCAAGACGCATGGCGGAAGCCCCAGTCCACCCTTCATCTTCAAAGAGTACGTTAATTTTCCATCAACTTGCCAAGACCCGATTAGTTTGTCTCAATCTCTGCCATAAGTTATCTGCTAATTGTTATTAAACTAGATTGGTTTCACCTATGTATGGTGAATAGGATTTTATATTGTTCCTTGCATGTTAACACTAGCATATACACAATAATGATCACATTATACTTATTCTTGTATTTAGATCATGAAAAAGGAGACGTGGGAGACACGAATATAAGCAGTACTGATGATGTTTGTGTGAAAAAGTTAGAGCCAGTAATTGGCATGGAATTTGATAATGAACATATAGCATATGAGTCCTACAATCGTTATGCTGGAGATGTTGGCTTTAGCATTAGAAAGTTTTGGCATGATAAATCTTCAACAAGTGTGATTCACACAAAAAAAATTTGTGTGCTCAAGGGAGGGGTTCAATAAGAGGAATACTTCAGATGCATGCCAACGGAAGCGAGCTGATACAAGAGTTGGTTGTATGGCAGAGATGACCATCAAGATCACTCCTACTGGAAAATATGCTATAGCTAGCTTTTCTAACACACATAACCATGAACTCATAACTCCTAGCAAGGCCCATTTGTTACGTTCTCAGAGAAGAATGATAGAAGCTCAAAAGGCTCAAATTGACATCTTGAATGATTCAGGTGTTAGACCTAAACAAGGCCGTGAGGTGATGAGTAGGCAAGCAGGTGGGCGGGAAAGTCTTACATTTACCAGAAAAGATTATAAAAATTATCTCCGATCAAAGCGCATGAAATCTATCCAAGAAGGGGATACGGGTGCCATTCTTCAGTACCTACAGGACAAGCAAATGGAAAAACCTTCATTCTTCTATGCAATACAAGTAGATGAAGATGAGATGATGACTAATATATTTTGGGCAGATGCAAGATTAGTATTGGATTTTGATTATTTTGGTGATGTCATATGCTTTGACACAACATACAGGACAAACAATTATGGTAGGCCATTTGCTCTTTTAGTTGGTGTAAACCATCACAAGCAAATAGTTGTTTTTGGAGCAGCATTACTGTATGATGAAACAACATCAACATTTGAATGATTATTTGAAACTTTCAAAAGAGCTATGTCAGGTAAAGAACTAAGGACAATATTAATTGATCAATGTACAGCCATCATTAATGCTATTGGGACTGTCTTTCCCAACTCAACTCATCGTCTCTGCATTTGGCACATGTACCAAAATGCTACGGTACATTTGAGTCACATTTTCCAAGGTTCAAAAACATTTAAGAATGATTTTGGCAAGTGTGTTTTTGATTTTGATGAAGTTGATGAGTTCATATCAGCATGGAACAAGATGATAGAGGAGTCCAATTTGAATGATAACCAATGGTTACATCATTTATTTGAGATCAAGGAGAAGCGGGCTTTAGTTTATGGTTGGCAAACATTCTGTGCAGATATGAAATCCACACAGAGAAGTGAGAGTCTCAATGCACTGCTGAAAAGATACTTGCATGTGCGGCTTGATCTATTAGATTTTTTTAAGCATTTTGAAAGAGCAGTAGATGATAGAAGGCATGCTGAGCTGCAGAGTGATTTCTACGCAAGCCAAACATCTCCAAGAATGCCAAAAGTGCATATGTTGATACAAGCTTCAAAAGCATATACACCAGCCATTTTTGAGATATTCCGAGAAGAATATGATATGGTGATGGGATGTTGTTTGTACAACAACGATCACACCTTGTCAACTTCTGAATACAAGGTTATTGATTCAGCTAAGCATGGAGAGCATGGTTTCTTGGTGAAGTTTGATCCCAATGAAATTAAAGTTTCTTGCTCATGCAAAAAGTTTGAATTTGTTGGCATACTATGCTGCCACGCATTGAAGGTGTTGGACCATAACAATATCAAGGAGTTGCCATCAGAGTACATCTTGAAGAGATGGACAAAATATGCAAAGATAGGATCATCACAGGCTAATCGAAAATGTGCTAATGATGAAGATGCTAGAGTTGTTCTAGCTAGGAGGTATGGATCATTATGTCGGTCTTACAACAATATATTAAGCAAAGCTGCAGAAAATGAGGAAGCTTATGCACTACTAGAAAGAACTTCATTGGAATTGATGGAACAAGTTGACCCAATCATGCATGCAAACAAGTCAGAAGGTACCTCAGCTAGCCATAAATCAGCAGAGAAACAACCAATTGGATGCAACAGTGAAAATGTAACCCTTGTACAGGGAATAAAGAGAAAGGAACAGAAAGGAAACAGTAACAAAAGGATTAAATCAGGACTTCAATCGAACAAGAAAAAGCAGCCAAAGAAAGGTTTTTTTTTATTAATTACAAAGATACATACTGCATATAGTGAATTATATATAAAGGGCTAATAAATTTTAAATCTGACAGGTAAATCTAAAGTGGATAAGAATGCTGGTGGAACTTCTGCAACATCTGAAGTAATGCCTAATTTCACCGTGTCGAATGAGAATGATCAGATGCCAAGTGAGGTATCAGTCCATTTAAACATGGTCATATCCAAGTTATATTTTTTCACACTTCATCCCAACTAATGTATTTGTACACCAATCTTGCAGGTCCCCAATGACCCATCAGAAAATCTGCAAGACAAGCATTTCTAGATCTGTAGAAACTAGAATAAGCTTTTGATATTTTCTATCTTAGTTGTCCTCCTTTATTATAAATATATTCAACATATGGATTGGTTCTTGAAATTTTCTTTTATTTATATAGAGCAAACACTCAGGCACAAAATTGGACTTTTTTTACATCTCGATCTGCAGTTCAATGTCATTAATATTTCCATTTGCAATCTTCACAATATGTCTATGCTTATGGTGTGTATACATTATAGTACAAGAAAAAATTATTAAGCAGATAGACATTCACATGTGACAGGCTTGGTCGATCCAGAGCAAGCCCAACCTAACCCATCAGGACTGCATGACCTCTCCCTGCTCAGTCTCCATGGCTATCGCGGCTCCTTCCGCCAGCCACTCTCCCACGGCGAGCTCAGCACGCCCCACGGCAAGTGCGCAAGCCTCTAGTGGCACCCGGCAAGCACCGCCGCCCCACCCCGGCGGCCTGCCTTGACACTGTCGTCATCTTCGATGGCCCATGGTGAGCACCACTTCTGAGCCAACGGCAGGTGTGCAGGCACATTTGCAACAGCTAGCAATGGCATGGTAAGCATCGACCTCGCTCCCGGCAGCTTGCCTTGAGAGTATGGCGCCATGTGCAAGAGCTTTTGGATGTGCTTTCACTACTTTGTGATGCAGAGTGGTTGAGGAAAGAGAAGGCTGGAGAGGAAAGGGGATTTTTTTTATGGGAGTGAGAAGGGGATTAGCAACAGGAAAGAGAAATCCAGAGAACAGAAGTTAACGTGACGTACCGTTTAGTCCTCGTTAAACCTCCGTTACATGCGTAATTTAGTAGGGCCACCCTGGACAGGTGTCGCAATTTGATTTGGCCTTTATATTACTATATGCAGGGTTCCCTGCACCTGAGCCGGACTCGCGATGGAGGGGTCACAAGAATGATGGTGGATGGCTTTGTTGGAATTAATAGATGGGCTAAGGCCCATTCGAAGATTAATTCTTTGGAAAATCACAAAAGCCCACCTCATGGGATGGCATGCATGTGGAGTTTAGTACCACCTTGCTTATTATAGGAGAGGGGGACCTCCTTAAAAGGGAGGATGCCCTCCTAGCCACTTGAAGCATGTGTGGTGGAGAGAAGAGGGGAAACACACGCGCGCGCTCGCTCGCCTGGCAGGGCAGGGCAGGCGCGCGTGCACGACGTACGCGTCGAATGGTCCGCAAAATTGGCTCCTCACCCTTGCGCAGATGCAGCCTCCTTTTGCAGTTTTTTTTTCTGCGGGAAATTCGGATTTTTTTGTTTTGGAAACATTTCGAAGTTTTTTTTTGCTGCGGGAAATTCGGATTTGTTTTGTTTTGGAAACATTCCAAAAAATCCGGTGCGTGAAAATGGCGTGGAGTCCGGATAGGTTACGCGCGACTTATCCGGTTCGGTTACACGGGCGCCCTAATCAGGCGACCTATCTCTATATAAACCGAGCCGCCGCCTTCACACAACATACGCGAAATCAATTTAGAGTTTGCCTCCTACTCTGTACTGCGCCGTCGCTCGTAGACTACTCCATCCCGCTCGCCGGCGTGTACCGGCGATCAGGAGAGTAGGTCTCCAGAACCTCTGCCTTCGACGTCCTGCACCGGGAGAAAGCGGCAATAAGGTTTTTGGGAAGCGCTTCGCGCGACTGCTCCCTGTTCGTCCGCGACGGCTCGCCTTCCTCTCCGGTCACATGCTTCGCACCTTCGTCGACGCTCGCAACCGCGAGTAGTTCCTGCCGAGCAACCGGTCTTTCCGCCACCTCGGTACGTGTTCGACATGTTGCACGTATTTGATCTGTTCTTGTTTTACTGCTTAATTTATATGTGTAGATCTAATGATGCGTTCAATCTAGTTTACATCTACAATGTCATGATTTATTTATGGAGTAAATTAAACATAGAACAAGATCAACAGGCTTGTTAGTAGAACGGCAGGCAGTGTTAAACATAGAGCATGTAGTACCTCGTACTTATTGCTACACAGGTACTGAGAGCAAGAATCCCGGTGTTGCCCTTGGTGCTGCGGGAGCAAGCGCCATACATATTGAAACCACTCTTCCTCTTTGCACAGGCTGTTCTCATTAGTACAGGCGGCAACAATGGATAGGAGCTCTTCCTCTTCCATGGCTAATTCTCTGAGGTATTGTTTGGTTGGGAGGATATCCCGGGATGGGATGGGATCATCCCACTTTTACATATATTTGGTTGAGAAATTAGGAAAGATATGATGGTTCCAAAAAGGAATATTCCTTCAATATTCGGGGTAGCTCTATCCGGAAAAAAGTGGCAGACGAAACCATCCCACCTCCGCACTTGTGACGCGCTCCTCACGCGCGGTAACGAGTCGCCTTTTCACTGCCCCTCTTTTTTTCCCTTCTCGTTCTTTCCCCCTCACATTGGTTCTAGGGTTAGCAGTGGAAGCAGTGGCGAGGCGGCGGCGCAAGCGAGGGTGAGGCCGCGCGGCGCGGCGCGTGAGCGGGGGCGAGCCGGCGCGGCGCGGCTCGTGAGCGGTGGCGAGGTGGCGGCAGCGACACGAGCAGGGAGAGTCGGCGGCGGCGCGAGCAGGGAGAGGCGACGGCACGAGCATGGGAGCCCGTGGCGGTGCAAGCAGGGGAGACGCACCGCACGAGCAGGGGCGAGGCAGCGCGCGAGCAGGAAGGTGGTGGTGCCTCCTCTGATGCCGGTCGCTGCTCACCCTCATCTCCTCCTTCTGCTGCTGCTATAAATCATGAAGCCTTGTTGCTGTTGCCGCAAGGTCTTTTGTGTAGAGCAACAACATAGACGTGAACAGCAAAGCTGAAAGAGGGGTAGCAATTGGTATGGGCATATTTGGAGTGTAATTTTTTTTCATAATTTATAGAGCTTGATTGTTTGTGAACAGACGCAATTCACTTCATATTTTCAAATACTGCGGTGCTTATGACTAAGTATTATTTTACAATGTGTATACTGGGTAACCTCACTAACTAATATCAGGTAACCCTATCCAGGCATCCACCTTCAGCCCAACATCCAATCAATATGTATAGGATCGTTACAACCCATTATATCCCTCAAACCAAACAAAAAAAATAGGGTTTGTTCCATCCCTGCAACCAAACAGAAAACAGGATCATGCTATCCCAAAAAACAGGGATGGGCCTAACCCATCCTATCTCGTTCTCAAACCAAACACATGCTGAGAGTCAGTGGGATACCAAGACAGCAGATGGCACTTTTTAGGTGCGCCTGTAGGAAGCCAGCAGCACGTATCCTCTGTCCAATTTAGTTGTCACTTTGACTTTTTTTTACAATGTTTGACCATTTATTTTATTTGAAAAAATAGTATAAATATAAAAAGGATAAGTTATACTTAAAGTACTTTTAATAACAAAACAAATCACAAATGAAATAAATAATATTTTTATAATTTTTTTAAATAAGACAAATGATTAAAAGTTAAAACAAAACTTAAAGCGGCAATTATTTTGGTAGTATATGTACTGATATAGTAGTGGATAAGATGTGTTTATTTACTAGGCAGTACACGACAGCGTACTTCTGCATAAATATGTCTACGCGGTCTATCAAGATGTAGGGTTGTGTCAGGCAAATATTTTGATCCCTTATTACTTTTTTTTTTGTTCTTAAAGTGTAGCAGGCTTTTAAACTCGATTCCAGGAAGAGCAACGATGATACTCCCTCTATTCTAAAATATACTCCCTCCATCCTAAAATATAAAGCATAACCACTCATAACATAAAGACCAAGAAAAAACATTTAATCACCTTCTTGGTTGGATCATCTTGATACATGCAAGTAACATGATTGGAGGGTTTAATGGTATAAGATTTAAAACAAATCAATTTTATAGGACCAAGAGATACTAGTTAATGTATGCATACATGCACACCTTATATTATGAGACATGAGAGAAAAGTGTTTGTACCTTATAATTTGGGATAGAGGGAGTAATACTCCCTCCATCCACAAAAGTTACACATATTACTTTTATCACCAAGATCAAGAAGAAATTAAATCATCTTGGATATTACAAAATCAAAGAGTAAATATAAGCATGCAACCAATGATTATTTAGATGACTCTTTGGATTCTAATCAAACATTTAATATATTTCTTCATTTAAGTCTTAAATGTATAAAGACTATAAATAGGAACAACTTATTTGGAAAAACTCAAATGTGAAATATGTCTAACTTTTGTGGATGGAAGGAGTATGAGGCATGCATACTCCCTCCATACTTATAAAGGAACATACTCGTAAAGGAAGTCGTTTAGGACAGCGACACGGTCTCCAAAACACAACTTTGACTTCTTGTTTCTATAAAAATATTTATTAAAAAGTGATATATGTATATTTTTATGAAAGTATTTTTCAAGACAAATCTATTCATATAATTTTTACATTTATAAACTCAACAACTTGAAAGTTGTTTATGATTTATATTCCCAAGGTTTGACTTAAACATTGTCCTAAACGACTTTTTTTATGAGTACGGAGGGGGTACATGTATACATTAATTATCATCCCTTGGTTCTTTAAATTTGATTTATTTTAATTCATGTACCATTAAGTTTCTCAATTACATTGCTTGTATCTAAGGAGGTGATTAATTTTTTTCTTGTCTTTGTGTTATGAGTAGTTTTTTGTGTTATGAGTAGTTTTTTCTTATATTTTAGGATGGAGAGAGTATAATAAATTGAGAGGTACGTGTTGCACTAAAAGTACTGTCATCAAGAATTGACTTTCACGTGCAACCTTTTCCAGATGCGCTTGACTGGGCAGCCACGTAGCAGCGATGACATTGATGGTATCGTGACCGATCTAGTTCACAAATTTGTCATCAAGAAGTAGTCTATTTTCCGCTGGCCCGGAGCAAAAAAGCACCTGTGAAACTCTTTTAGTAACTCGAGTAGATGTCCACCCGTTTAATATATGTCATCTAAATAGTTAAAACAAATTTAAAAACAATTAACAAGATAGATCAATATATAATATATCGCTTCACAAACATGTAAGTTTAAATTTAACTTATACAAATTATAAAATAAAAAGTCAAATTAGTATACATATATTTACAGCTAAATTTATTATTTTTGTTACAACTTATAAAAGTTGAATAAACTTGCATGTTTATGGCGTGATATACTTTCTCCATAAAAAAACTAACCTAGGATGAGATGTCCCATCCCATCCGAGAGAGTATTACATATTAATGTATCTTATCAATGGAGTGATGTATCATGTGTGCAGATACATCAGCCGGAGCCATTGTGACCCATCTATCCGAGTCCATGCTCTCTGAAAAAAATTCGCATATATGGCTGACACGACGCATGGCATCAGGCGCGCATTGCTGAGCTATAATGTTCAGGCGATGGCATCGATGGGGTGTACAAAAAAACAGCACTTGTTGTGTTGTGGGCTTTAGCTATCCGAGTGGATGCACTGTGGAAACAACACAAGAAGCAGCTAGGGATGTGCGACGGATATGGGTAGTGCCTACCCATATTCGTGTCCATGAGATTATTTGTGCCTATGGGTATACCTATTACTACATGACGGGTAAGGATGGTTGTCCATGCCTATTACCCGCGGGCGCCTTGTGCCCGCGGGCATGCCCGTTTACCCGCCACAACAAAAGCAGTGGAACAAAAAGTCTACAAGTTTCTAAGTTCGAAATCGAACTTAAAACATCAAATATTCTCTGCCTCGGTGTGGTGTCTCTCCTCTAGCGGCAATAGAGTAAGGGGGAGAGTCGGAGATAAATAATAAGGGAAATAAAAGGGAAACCGTAGAAAACAAAAAACGTGGCTTATGTATTCTAGTGGATTTTTTACTCCTACCCTACATGTAAGTTAGATTCGCGGGTAAACGGGCAAAGCGGGCATGAGTAGTGATTACCCATACCCATGCCTATTTACCCATCGGGCATAGCTTTTGATCCAATAAAATACCCATGGGTATAAAATAGAGAACAAACCTAACCCTAATAGAGTTTTTACCCACGGGTAAATGGGCAAACGGGCACAATTACCATCCCTATAAACAGCGTGGTGATCATTGCATCTTCACGTGTTGAAGGGTAAAAATGTCAAAACCACATCGCTCTATGCTGACACCTACTACTCGTTCGCCATATGCGCCATCGAGACGTAGAAGACCACTCTACGTTTTAATGATCAATTACACGAAACCATTACATTATCGGGACAGGTGTCTATCGGGGTCAAGGGTACATGTGCACTCGCGTCCAGATTTTCCATCTTTTATATATATATATATATATATATATATATATATATATATATATATATATATATATATATATATATATAGGGTGAGACTATTCTACACCCGGGATATAGAATAACTACTCCCCTTTCTCATCTGTACCGCCGCTCCCCTCCCCCTCCCTCCTCCTCTCAGTATAGAATAACTACTCCCCTTTCTCATCTGTACCGCCCCTCCCCTCCCCCTCCCTCCTCCCGATTCCCCTTGTATAGAATAACTACTCCCCTTTCTCATCTGTACCGCCCCTCCCCTCCCCCTCCCTCCTCCCGATTCCCCTTTTCTCATCTGTACCGCCCCTCCCCTCCCCCTCCCTCCTCCCGATTCCCCTTTTTTTTTTCTGGTTTTTTCTTCCCAAAACATTTTTTCTCTTTTCTATGAAAATAAAAAATAAATTTGCCAAATTCAAGACTTGAACCCATAATCTCATAGTTCAAAGCACATTCTTCTAACCAATACACCTAATGATAATATTTGTTTCAAGAATTTTGTGAGAAAGTAATATGATTATCAATTCTAATATCTTTCACTACCACCGTAAAACAAAAAATAAAGATATGTTACTACGAAACTCATAACATGTTACTATGCTCCAGTAGTAAAATTATCGTAAAAGTACAGTAACACGTCACGTTACTGTAGAACACATCTACATAGGACGTTACTGCAGTTCTGGGAGTAACGTCGTGGTAAAATTGTAGTAGACCAGGAATCGAAACAAAAATATATGGGTTAAAGCCTCACATGCTAACCATATACTTGTTACTGCACAAAAGTATAAGTGTTACTGCATAATAGGTGCATGTTACCATTTCCAAGTAGCTATGTTACTGCATGATAATTGTAGTTTTACTATGTCATTTTTACAAGATGAAGATTGAATAGGTGGGTCATAGGTAAAGTCTGTAGTTGGCTTTGAGCAAGGTCTGATTAATGTATGAGTGTTTTGAACAATTTTATACATTTGGTCAAACCATGTTACTGCATGTATATGCCTCTGTTACTGCATATTACACATTCTGTTACTGCATATGGAGGGTTAAACTTCAAAATGCCAATATTTAAAAAGCAATATCTCACAAGATATGCATTATTTTTTAAAACCGTTTTCACCATAATGCTATAGTGCAACTGCATGTGGAGGGTTAAACTTCAAAATGCATCTACATACTCCCCTCCTCAAGAAATCGTTCTTCCTCCCTCTTCTCGAGAAAACCGGTCTCCTCCCTCCAATATAGTGTTACTGCGTGCATGTATATGACGTTACTGCAATTTTTTGACAGTAATATTGTGGTGAATTGTAGTAAACCTGGAATTGGAAAAAAATATATGGGTTCAAAGTCTCAGATGCTAACCATATACTTGTTACTGTAGAAAAGTAGAAGTGTTACTGTATGGCAGATACACGTTATCACCTGACAGTTACACATTACCGAATGTTTATGCGGTAACACTATCCAAGAACTGTAGTAAAAAAAACTTTATTACTGTAGTACATATAGAGCGTTACTGCATCTTAATTTGGCAGTAACATCGTGATGAAATTGTAGTAAACCAGGAATAAAAAAATATATGGGTTAAAACAAACGAGTAAACCGAGCCAATTCTCCATATTCTTGTAGTAATGTTATCAAGTAATTACAGTAACACACTATATTACTATGAAACTTATAATCATTACTACATCTTGTAGTAACGACATGATATGATTGCAGTAACGCAAAACATGCACTAGTAACACCTTTTGATGTAGAGTTAAATTTTTAAGAACAAATATTTGAAGGGCAATATCTCTCATATCATGTACTACTTTTAAAAACCGTTTGCACCATGATGTTCGAAAAAAAGTGGTTATCAAAAGTAGATCCATCATGACTATATTATGACTGAATTTTAATTTTGTTACTGCAAGTAAAACACGGTGTTACTGCACGATGAACAAGACGTTATTACGTCGTTCTGAGACGAGAGCTAAGAAGAGAGGGGTGGTGTGGGAAGTCATTGGCAGGTTTGACCGAGATTTGACCGATGTGGGGGACCTTTGACTAGCCTTTAACTGAGGTAGGAGGTGGGTTTTGGGCCCTTGGAAGGAGATGAGGTGGGTTGGAGGGAGGAGGGGTGTAGAATAGCTATTCTATACACCGGGTGTAGAGTAGTTTTTCTATATATATATATATATATATATATATATATATATAACTACTATATAGCACCTTAAGGTGCTACGTACTAAATGGCACCTGATACAGCCCCCAGCCCCACCCACACACACTCCCCACCCTGCTCCCACCAAGTCCATACGTATGCAATTAAAATTTAACTCACCGATGACCAATCTCAATCCCACCCATGTGCCCCCTCCCCCTACTCCCATAGTCCGAGTAAATATTTTACTTGATGTTATCCAATTTCTTAGCAGTTCTATGTATAGTTAAAATTTAAGTCATTGACGATCAATCTCGATCCCACACCCTGTGCTCCCTTCCCCAACTATCATAGCTGAGTAAATTTTTTACTTGATGTTCCCTACGTGATAGTAATTTTTTTACTATGACGGGCACATCTATTTATATGAGTTTTTATCCGGCAGTAACCATCCAACCCCTAATCCCCGAAATTTTTGGATCCATTCACTCAGCCGTCGAACGCCTCATCCCACCGTCAAGATGGCCGGACCAGCTGGGATGCGGTGAAGAAGGAGCGGCGGCGGTGGCCGGTGAAGATGATGGGGCCGTCTCGTCCATGCCCGCCTTGGAGACTGGCGATTGACCGACGCGGCAACGCCACCACCGAAGGTAGATTCCATCTCCCTGATGCAGTGGTCATCTCCCGGAACCGTCGCTTCTCAATGGTCGGAGTGGTCGGATCTGACCCTATGTGTCAGCCGACGACGTGGAGAGTGGAGGCCTGGAGGGGACCTGGCGTCGTCTCTCGTCAACCCCGTGCAGCGGCGACTGACTGCAATCACGGCGACCGGCGCAAGCAGCACCTTCCATACCACCATCGATGTGGATTGAGAGGTGGCCGCCGAAGCTGGTGGAAGCTCGACCGATGGCATGGGCAGCGACATGGACCACGAGCGGCTCCGTTACCTTCCACTCCCGGCAACTACGAGCTCGACCGTGGGAGGCACTCTCGGCGGCGTGAGGGATCTCGCACAAGTTGTCGGTTTTGAGGCGCTGCAGCTGCAGGAGCGAGCCGCTGCCTGCGCAAGTCATCGGCAGCATATATTTTGTTTTTCTTCCATTGTTTCTTTTTTTTGTCTTTATTATTTTTGACAACGCAGAGGAGGACGGATGCCTCGACGCCGACGGCTTCATCGTGGTCAATCCATATCGACGGTGGCCTGGAAGGTGCTGCTTGCCGGTCGCCGCACGCCCCCGGGCTGTCCAACCAGACCGATTGAGAGTGGATGCAAAATGCTCTAGGCTGTAGATCAGCAAATATAACTGGCGACAGATGCGTGCTGCTCTTTGCCAATGCCGATGAGAGCTGCCGATGGCCAATGTTTTCTTTTTGTGTATTCTGTTTTTTTTTTCCACCAGGGCCGTGTGATTATTTTATACATGTGGTTCACTGTATGACTGGATGCAACAGATGTATTATTAAAAAAAAATAGAATCCACACATCATAGTGGAGTATAAAATTTCCTATTATTCATTGTCCAAGCAAATCAAATACATGTGTCATGTTGGTAAGAAAATTATCAAACGATGCATATAGGGGGTCATTGTGATTGGTAAAAAAAATCAGTAAATGATGAATGTGGGTCTGTGAGAGCGAGAGTTGCATTTAAAAAATTACTATGTGTTGTTTACTACTATTCTACTATCCTTTCTTACTGGGTCTCTTAGTTAATGGAGTAAGCTGATCAGTTATTTTTTTACTAGGTTGATGAAATTATGAGAGATAAGACATGGTAATTTTTTTTAAAGCAACCTAATCTAATCAGGCAGTGATTTTTTTTTTACTGGTTGTTCGATACATGCGGCACGGGAAGCAAACTAAATTTGTAACCCCCCAACACCCCTTCCCCTCCCCCCCCGGCCCCCGCGCCGCCAATCCCAATCAGCGGGAAGTGTTCGTATTGAACGAAAAAATCGGAGAGGGAGTTAACGAACAGAAAAACCGGAGAGTAGCCTTTACGTGGTTAGGAACGTGAATTACTACTTGATAGGAACGGAGGAGAAAGCGAAAAAAAGCAAATAACGGAAAACGTGGAATGCGGATATGAACTGGAACGAAAAAAGTGGATCAGAAAAGGAGAAAGTAGAGATGCATCTCTTTTTTCTTCATCTTTCGCGCGATCTGTAATATTTTTACTGTGGTGGTATGATTGATTTGTACAATTGAATATTGTGTGTGATTTTATGCACCTTAAATAGATATGAGTAAAAGTATTATTATGAACACACCGAAAAGTGAATAAGAAAATGCAGGAGTAAAAATTTTACTATTAACCGATGGAAAGTGATATGATGTGAAAAATATTTTACTCGAGAGTTAATTTTTTACTCCCCATTCAAATTAGGGTAGAGATAAAAGTAATTTTTTTACTTGTGATGGAAGGGGGTTGGAAAGATATATATACAGGCCTTAGTACCTGGATAAGCGGAGCAGAAGGATGCGGGACAGAGAAAAAACGGAAAACCCAGATGTGATGTGCCACATTTTCCGCCAGTTATCTTTTAACTCCACAATCAGTTGGTTTGGTTTGGTGGGTGCCTTTCCTCGTTGTGTGTGGTACCGTTTTGTTCCGTGGCACGCAGCGCCTGTGTGGCGCTGCGTAGCGCCACCGTATATATATATATATATATATAGACACACACAGTTCTATTCTACACCCCCTTCCACCTAGCGCAACCCAACTAAGCCCATCCCTCTCACCTCCCTCATTCCCTCCCGGCCTCCCCGCGCGTGGCCCTGCCTTCGCCCCTGCGCGCGATACCCCCCCTCCCTCACGCGCGGCCCCGCCTCCACCCCCACGCGCGATCTCTCCACCCCCTCTCCCGATCTCTTTTTCTTTTTCTTTTTCTTCTTCTTTGTTTTTTCTCTTTTTCTTCTTCTTCGCTTTCTCTGTCCATCCCTTCCCGATCTCTCCACCCCCTCCCCGATCTCTTCTTCTTTTTCTTCTGTCCGTCCCTTCTCTCATTCTTTTCCTATTATTTTCCTTTTTCTAGAAAAAATAAAAATAAATTATAGTAAAAATAAAAATAAATGATCTCATGGGTTGTGACAAACTCTCCTAACCAATTCACCCTATGACGCTAGGTGATTAGAGATCATTGTTTGCTAGTTTTGTATGTTTGCTTAAATTTTGTGAGAACACATCAGTTATGTTTACTGTAGGAATCATACCTTCTTACTATGATTCGATAGTTATATCATCACAGAAGTGCATTAACACGATACGTTACTGCGAAATTTATAGGTCGTTACTGCACTTTTTGCAGTAACATCATGATGAAATTGCAATAACAGATAACATATAGTAGTAATGGTACTACTACAGTACCACTACATGTGTATAGCTAAATTTTTAAATCTCAACCTAGTGCAAAATACAAAGTGCTAAGAAAGTGCATGTGCATGGTCACAGGTTAACACAAGTGCTAAAAGTACTTCTCTTTGTCCATACGAAGATACATAGTAAAAAGCTTAGTACAAGTAAACTTTTAAAATTCTAATCTTTAAACAATAATATCTCTTACATCGCATATTATTTTTTAGAACCGTTTTCACCATAATGCTTTAAAACGACGTTACAGCGAGACAATAATCCTGTTACTACACGATGATCAAGACAAAAATGCTTTTATAACATTGTTACTGCGGAAAGTAGTCATGTTACTACACATTGATCGTCGCGTTACTACGCCGTTCTAAAGAGACGAGGACTTAAAAAAAAGTAAATCTCAGTCTTTAGAGAGCAATATCTCTCATGTTATATAGTATTTTTCTAATCCGTTTGTACCATGATGTTCGTAAAAAAGTGCTTAACAAAACTAGATCCATTATGACTATTTTTCAATATTGTTACTGCGAGAAAGTTGTCATGTTACTGCACAATGACCGTTATGTTACTGCGGAATTCCTGTGAGACGTGAATAACAAAGTGGTGGGAGGGAAGGGAGTCATTGGGCGGCTTTGACTCGGGTTTGACCGGCGGGAGGGGGCTTTGACCAGCCTTTGACTGAGGTGGGAGGGGGGATTTGGGCCCTAGGAAGAGTGGGGGGAGGTGGGATTGGCCCATGGGAGGGGGTGTAGAATAGATTTGCTATATATATATAGCAAATATAGAAAAACTATTCTACACTCGGGGTATAGAATAGTTATTCTATACCCCCTCCCTCCAACCCACCTCCCGTCCCTCCAGGGGGCAAAACCCACTCCACACCTCGGTCAAAGCTCCCCCACCTCGGTCAAACCCGCCCTTCACTTTCCCCACCACCTCCACTCTTCTCAGCTCTTGTCTCAGAACGACGTAGTAACGCGATGTTCATCGTGCAGTAACACCATGTCTTACTTGCAGTAACAATATTGAAATGTAGTCATAATATAGTCATGACGGATCTACTTTTGATAAGCACTTTTTTTCTAACATCATGGTGCAAATGGTTTTTAAAAGTAGTACATGATGTGAGAGATATTACCCTTCAAAGATTGGTTTTTTAAAAATTTGGCTCTCCACGAGCAGTAATACTATATCATAAGTATTACTGCTGATCTGCTATACGTTACTGCAATCATATAATATCGTTACTACAAGATGTAGTAACGATTATGTTTTATAGTAACATAGTGTGTTACTGCGATTACTTGATAATGTTACTGCAAGAATATGTATAGTAAGAAAAAAATGTGCAGTAACATAGAGAGAGATGAATTGGCTCGATTTACTCATGGGGCAAGGGTAGAGAGAACCTTCAAAGATTGGTCTTTTGAAATTTAACTCTCCACAAGTGTTATTACTATCTATTGTACGTTACTGCAATCCCATCATAACATTATTATGAAAGTGTGGTAAATATTATAAGTTTTGCAGTAACAAAGCGTCTTACTGCAATTCTTGAATAGTGTTACTGCATACACTTGTGGTAACGGCAGTAACACTTACACTTTTGTGCAGTAACAGATATATGGTTAAGCGTGTAGACTTTTAACTCATATATTTTTGTTTCGATTCCTAGTTTACTACAATTTCACCTCGATGTTACTATCAAAAGTGCAGAAACATCCTATATGTTTTGCAGTAACGTGACATGTTACTATACTTATACGATAATGTTACAACTAAAACATAGTAACTTGTTTTGAGTTTTGTAATAACATATATATTTCTCTTCTACTTAGCTTCCTACAACTATGTAACTTTGTGTCCTGTAGAGCTGTAACAGTTTATGTGCTTTTACAGTAATCGAGTGTGTTACTACCATTTCTTCTCGAAGATTGGTCTTTTGAAATTTATCTCTCCATAAGTAGTAATACTAAATCATTATTGTTACTACTTTTTATTGTGTGTTACTACCATTCCATCATGACGTTACTGTATATGTGCAATAATAACTATAATTTTGACAGTAACAGTGCATGTTACTGCAATTTCTTAATAACGTTACTGCAATAACAGGTGGTAACAACCAAACACGGGTACATAACCTACCACTCACTTTGAACTAGTAAAATGTAAGTGCATGTGATATCTTTTGAATTCACATCTTTAAACAATAATATCTCTCACACCATATATTATATTTTTGAACCGTTTGCACCGTAATGCTTTAAAAAAAGAGCTCTATAAAATTAGATCCGTTATGACTATATTTTATTAGTGTTACTGCAAGTAAGCTACAGCGTTACTGCATGGTGGTCGTCATGTTACAGCACCGTTCGTACGAGACGAGGACAACAAATAGGTAGACGTGGGAGGAAGTTAGCACACGGGTTTGACCGACGTGGCAGCGATTTGACCATCCTTTGACCATGCTTTGACTAGGGTGGGAGGTGGGTTTTGAGCCTAATAAAAAGAGGGGGAGGTGGGTTGGTGTCACGCCCTGAAGTTCTCCTCCTTGCTTTAAAATTCATAAAATAAATCGTCCGAAGAAATTGTTTAATTTAACCTAGAGTTGAATCCCTAAATTAATAAATGCAAATAATAATCGGAATCGGCATGTGGAATTTTTCTTGGATTCTACATGTCAAAATATGCTAACAGGAATTTTAGTGAAATTTTCAGAGCCTTGGAAATAATTTTAACCAATTAAAATAAGCAAAGTGCAATATTAAATCTCTGGGAAAATCCTTTTTCTTTTCTTTTCCCTCCTTTTTCCTTTTCTTGGGCCGCCGGCCCATTTCTTCCCGCGCCGGCTCGCTCCTCCCTCCCACTCCCGAAGTTCACCCGGCCTCCCTCTCCCTCTCGGGCGCTGACAGGTGGGGCCCACCTGTCAGCCCTTTCCCTAACCTCCGGCCGTCCTTGCCCGCGCCAACCGCCGCTGAAACCGCCCACGTCGCCGCTTTCGCCGCTCCCCCGCACTCCACCCCGCGCCCCACTCCGCGCCCACATCGCCGCGACGCCGCCCTCGCCTTCCCGCCCGCGCCGCGCGCCCACAAAGGGCGGGATTCGATTTAAATCCCCCCAACTCTATCTCCCCACTCCCCCTCGTCGCCGGCCAAATCGGGAGGTTTCCCGGCCGTGTCCGCCCCACCCGAGCCCCTATAAAGCTTCCCCGCAACCCCCTCTCTCGTTTCCCTCACTCGCCGGCCTCTCCCGAGCTCTCCACCGCTCCCGCACCGTGCACCCACCCGCCGCCGACTCTTCCACTACTCCGGCCGCCTCTAGCCGCCGCTAGGGCCGCCGCCGCACCGTGCCACCGCCGCCGTCGGGTTCGCACGGCCGAGGTCCACCTCGTCCACCTCCCCTCCGTCGAGTTCCACCGCCAGAGCCCGCTTCTCCCCGCGCTCCGGTGAGGTTCCACCATTGCCGCCGCCTTCGGCCATGTTTTCCGCCCGCCGTGGACCACCCTTCTCCCTCTAATCCCTCCCTTTGTGCTCCCTAGGTGGTTCCGGAGCTCGTCCGCCCCTCGCCGCCGTCTCTCGGTCGCTCATCGTCGCCGGTCGTCATCGCCTCCCTCCGGCCGGCCGAACCCCTCGGTGGGAACCCCCTCCCCCGATTTTCCCCTTCCTCCCCCGCCTAGCGCCGAGCCGCGCCGCCATCGCCCTCCGGCGCTTCGCCGTCATGCCGCCGGCCGCCGTCGTCTTCTCGCCGGTCGCCGCCGTCGGTGGCCGCTTGCCGCCGCCAGCTTCGCGCATGCCGCCGCCCCTCCATGGCCAGCCGACTTGGAGCTGAGCCGAGCTGGCACCACCTCCCTTCCCCCTTGAGTCACCGACCCGTGGGTCCCGCATGTCGGCGCCCCCCTCCTTCGCTGACGTCAGCCCTAGGGATTTATTGCGCAATAAATACATTAAGGCCTTTTCTTTAATAGTAAAAACACAGAGAATCTTCTAAAAATCATAACTAATTCATCCGAGCTCCGGTTAAGTCCATTCAAGTCTCAGTAAATTCATAAAAATGCATAGAATCCATTAAAAATGGTTTTGTTTCCTGTTTCAGTAGTCTTATAGCCTGTTTTGCTTGTGTGCTTTGTTTGTCGCGTAGATTTCGGCCGTTTCTTCAATCCTCGGTTTCTCGAAGAAGTTGCTGTGGTCTCATCAGTGCGAGAGCAAGGCAAGTCATGCATTACAATTGATCATATTGTACCCAATTTACAAATGTCCCACATTTCTATTAAATGTTGCATTCTTTTACAATATCATGTGGGATGGGTCCTACTACTCAGCCATATATTGTTTACCTTATGCCATTGCTAACTCGGGTATTAAAATGACTAGATGTTGGTTTAGGAAATGCTTAGCCCTGCTTAGTTCCACTAGTACACAAAAAGGGAGTCACATTAAAGCATAGACTGTGATTTTTGGCAATAGCTTTGGATTAGTGCCACCGTAATGGTGTGGGCTTATTAAAATACTCTACACGGTGGGCTGTGGGTGCATGGTTTTGCTAGTTGTGCCCATGGCAATTAAGGACCGGTTCGCGGGATGCCCTGGAAGAACTTATCGTACTCACCATAGGCCAGCGTGGGCAACGGCTGGGCTTGTAGTGTAGCTTTTCTCTAGCCGACGTACCTAGGCGAGGGTAGGCGTGATGGAGTTGGGTCGGCCGGGGTGTCCGGTTGATCGGCTTCCGGATTCACTGCGGCACGAAAGGGGGGCTGCCCGTTGCCTGCTGGGGACGGGGGTGAACCCTAAGGTGTGGTGCGATCGGTTAGAGGGGGCTATGCGAAGGGTCCTGTCACGGCCTCTTTCCGGTATGTCGTGGTGGCATGTCGGCGCACGGGAACGTGTCG
The DNA here is from genome assembly GCA_000338895.3 of Oryza meridionalis. Lineage (NCBI taxonomy): Eukaryota > Viridiplantae > Streptophyta > Magnoliopsida > Poales > Poaceae > Oryza > Oryza meridionalis. The sequence goes on from CM002528.2 coordinate 13,447,526, forward strand.
TGGGGCTGTGTCTTGTGGGTACAGTTGTACACCTCTGATCAGAGTAAAACTATTCGAATAGCCGTGCCCGCGGTTATGGGCGGTCGACCAGATTCACCGTGATTAGTCTCACCCCTAGTTAGCTAATGGAACTGGTTAGTTCAGGAGGGGTTTGGGCCTGTTGCAACGTGGTGTAGCGTTGGACAGTGATTGGTTAATATTGATAAATCACTACAGCTGTTTTTCTGCTTTCAACTACTGCTTTTAAATGCTAGCTTTATGCAAATGAGCCTTTAGCCTCCTTTGGATATACCCTGCATCATACCTTCTCTTCCGGTATGACTTGCTGAGTACAGTGGGTCGTACTCAGTCTTGCTCTCTTTTCCCCACACCAGAGCTGAAGATCTTCCTAGTGGGAGCTGGCTTGTCGAAGTTGGTTTCGTCGCTGCCGTCAAGGATTGCCTGTGGAGTGGAGTTGCCCCGCTGCAGAAGTCAAGTTTCCTAGTCTAGCTCGTTTTATCTTTTCCGCTGCATTTGTAATCTTTTATATTTTTGTAAGACGTGGATCTGTATGTCAACAATTGTCGTTTGTGTACCCTGGCTGGTCCTGGACAGGGGTTTAATACATATTCAGCTTAGAAATTCTGGTTCGTGAATTTCTGGGCGTGACAGTTGGGCTCTTGAGGGAGAGGAGGGGTATATAATAGTTATTCTATTATATATATATATATATATATATATGTATATATATATATATATATATATATATGGCACCTTAAGGTGTACAACACCTGACACAATGATCAGACCCACCAACCGCGCACACCCCCACCCCCATCCTGAACCCACCCACGTTGACCTAATAGTTAATTTTTGACTACTGCATGTCCGCCTGATTGCTAACTATACGTGCTGACAATTTTCAATAGTAATTTTTTAACTATTAGGTCATATTAGCACGTACAGTGTTATGTTGTTTCATATGGAGTAATTATTTAACTTAGTTTAATATTTTAGTCCAACCAGTGTATTTTTTTTCAATACGTGTCAGACGACATCTTTTGTGTACTCTACATGATGTTAGCTTACTAGTTATGTTTTAACTCAAGTTAGCATAACCATCCGCTCACTATTACGTGCCACAGATTTTATAATTTTATTTGTTTGTTTATGTCATAAAAATACTTTTTCTTATTATATTTTTGTTCGCACTATCCAGAGTAATTTTATCACTATCGCAAACCACCACGTAGTCCTGCCAACGTCATCCCACATCCATGATAGTAATTTTTTTACCTACCAATATACTGAACATATAACCCTATTGGCACCCTAATCCAACCTGTTCCCATTCACTCTCCAATCTCCATCCTTTTTTCCCGGATCTGGGGGCAGCCGGCAGCATCATCGGCCACCGGGGCGACAACCTCTCCCTACACCAGCGACGTGGTTTGCTCCGAGGGAGTGAGCCTAGGCGGCAGCTCGTGGACAGAGACGCGCACCACTAGATCTGACTCCTCTCCCGTGTTGCAACAGAATCAGGGGCATAGAGGAAGCCTGTCCTGGTCGTCGGCGTCACCTTCCGCCGACGCAGCCCTGCGCGGTCATCGGCGAGCACATCCGCGCGTTGCCCCTGATTCTGTTGTGTAATTTTTGTCTCGGCCTACGCAAGAGTCAAAGCTGCGAGGACGAAAGGTGTAACCATATCAGGCGTCGAAATCGAAAGAAAAAAAAAGAAAAAAGAGAGAGAACGAAGCACGAAAAGTATGTCTAAGCGTAGACTTACCACTCGCCCCCGCAGGCATGACGAGCTTCGGCAAGCCGTCGACCTCCCCGTCTTGGTCAATCTCGACTTGCCACGTCTGGGAAAGGGGAAAGATGCAAAGCATGCAGAACTCTTCCACCAGGTCACGACAGCTGAGGCGAGAGCATATATTGCGTAGTAGAGCGAACCGGGCCTCCATGGCGCCATCGATAGCGACCTTGGGCTTCCTGTTCGGCGAGATCGCCCCACGCCGCCAACTGAGGGCATTTGCCGCATCAGACCCAGCCTTGAAGGGGATGGAGTGGAAGAACCACTTCGCCATCCAATGGCGATCCCACTTCGACATGGCGGTGTTCACCGGCCAAAGGTCGGAACGCTCGGGGCGAACATTGAAGTTCACACTCCCAAATACGATCTTCTTCGTCCCGGCCGGGGTGACCACTGTCTTCGAGTTCACAGTGGCAAAAAACACTGCGCCGAAGAGGTCGGCGCTCGGTTCGAACCCGGCGGCCCGGCACGCCCAGTCAAAGATAGCGATGCGGACGAGCGCCGACGGGCTCAGCAGGGGAAGCTCCACTTGGAAGAGGCGGAGGATTTCTGGCAACAATATGTTGCACGGAAACCGAGCCCTGCCTCGAAGAAGACGGCAAATACAACCATCCGGTTGTCGCCGGGCTTCGGCACCACGGCCTCCACCACCACGCCAAAACTGACCAGTTTCGCCAACTCGCCGTCGTCTATAAGGGAAACCCCCAAATAGGCAGTGCTGTCGTCATCGATCCGGCCGGGATCGAGCCCCTTCGCCGAAGAGGGGTTAGGCTTGCGGGGAGCCATGGCGAAGGACGTGTGCAGTGGCGAACAGAGAAAGCGCGCGAAAGGTCTGAAGGCCCAAAGGGCGCCGTAAGAGGAAGAACAGGGGAGGGAAGTGTGACGATGAAAAAAAAATGAGGGGGAGAATATATAGCCCACCCAGGCGACGGTTCGCCTACCCGCCAATAATAAAGCGCCACGTGTCGCGAGGGGGGCCAAGCGGTAACTTCCCATCGACTGAACCGCACAGTAAAAAGCCCACGAACGGAAAGCCCATTACTGTTCCTTTCGGACCGGAAAAATAAAAAAATATATAATAACAAATATATATAACCAACCGAAAAAGCACAACGCACTTTCTTTGCAGGAATAAGATAGGTTTCGGCAGGAACATCGGTCGAAAGGGGGCGCCACATACCATACCACATGGTCTGCACGGTCTCGGCCGAAGCTCCTATCTCACCCTTGCCCGTGAGGGGCTTGTTGGTGGTATGGTATGAGGCCCTTCGACCAAACCTGCCGAAACCATGCGACCAGTAAGGATTCAAGCCTAAGACGTCGAGACCAGTCGGGGCGAAGCCCCCATGGCGAAGACCATGGAGCAAAGACGGCGAAGTGCGAAGGATCGCGCGAGTCCCTCCTAGAGCCAAAGGATCTCTTGGGCGATGGGTGTAAGGCGAAGGGTGCATGTCGAAGGGAGGCGACTTCGCCATAGCAAGATCGGCCTCACGAAAGCCCAGTGGCCTTTGGGCCAACAATCGCCTAACGGCCCATCAGGAGCCCATGAATCTCAATTACGCTATGTACCCATGTAAATGTCCCTTTCATAAGGGCAACCATGTAAAATCCCCTGTAAATCTAAACCCTAACAGCTGATATCCTGTAATGGGGCTATAAATAGACCCCTAGGGCCATGTAATAGGGAGATCCCCCCGAAAAAAGATTCTCAATTTAATACACTTTACCTCTTTTCCAGCTACTGTTGAGTAACCACGTCTTTCGACGTATGCAGTTGTCACTTCGACAACAATATATATATATATATATATACATATATATATATATACATATATATATATATATATATATACCAGGATTATTCCTGCGCCATTGCTGGGAATGAATATTTCTTGTAATATCGTTAAGAAATACCAACAAACATTTCTAGCGGTGTTGCCGGGGGAAGATTAGTAAAGAGATTACTATAAGCTAATAATCTTTTATATATAATTACCTCTGCATAAATCATTGTCCTTTGCAGGCTAACCTTGATTGTTTTCACTTGTGTCGTGAAAAAAGGGTAGTGTATGACTGGTTTCAACCAGCCAAAAAACTTCGATGAAAATCCGAAAGCTTTCTTCCAGAGCGTCAGACCGCGTGTCGTCCCTCCACAGAAGAAACTTTCAGCTAAGAAACCAGTCATCCCAGCATCACCATGTTTCAGGAACATGCCTGAGAAGACACTTCGTGAGTTCGCTGCTCCATCCACTGGCAATGTGCCCGTCAGGCCACAGGTCAACCTCGGAGACACCGACTTCGATCTCAAGAGCAGCTTGATTACTATGGCGCATGCAAGCCCATTTTGTGGCAAGCCAAATGAGGACGCAAGTGCTCACTTGCAGCAGTTCCTGGAGATCTACAGCACCTACACCATGAAGGGTGTCAGTTTGGACGCCATTAGGTTGCGTCTGTTCCCTTTCTCACTCCTGGGGAAGGTGAAGCAGTGGTTTTACATGAACCGGGCTACAGTTAACACATGCGACAAGTGCTCCACTGTGTTCCTCTCAAAATTGTTCCCGATGGGCAAGACAAATGCCCTCCGCGGGAGAATATCAAGCTTCTAGGAGACTAGGGATGAGATGATTCCCGAAGCATGGGAACGTTAGCAGGAATATGTGGCTGTTTGTCCTCACCATGGGATGGACGATTGGCTCATTCTGCAGAGTTTCTACATTGGACTCACTGTCTCGCCCCGGGATCACCTGGACGTTGCTGCTGGGGGTGCCTTCTTCTCAAAGACGATCAAAGGGGCTGTTGATCTCATCGAGAAGATAGTGTTGAACATAAGCTGCAGCGAAGAACGTCTCTAGACCCGTCAACATGGCATGCATACTTTCAAGGAGACAAAAATGCTGGCCGCGAAGCTAGACCTCCTGATGAAGAAGCTGGATGATCAGGAGAACAACCCGCAGGCCGTTGTCAAGGCACTAGACTCGCACATCACTTGCGAGGTCTTCTGGACACTCGGGGAACGACTGCCCCAAGACTCGTGAAGAAGCCATGTTCATGGGGAACAATGGCTATCATCCACAAGAAGGCCAGGCGTGGAACCAGCCCCCGCCCATTCTATCAAGGAGGAAACAACAGCAACAATAACGGTAACTTCAACAACCAGCACTCCTTAAAGGATCTATGTGGGCTCCACCAGAAGTCTCATCGAGGTCGATAAGTCAAAGTGTCACGTCAATGAAACCACTCTCCAAAACAGTTGAGAGAGTCAAGTTACACCGGTTTTAATAATTTGGGTTTCAAGATATCCGGTGTTGCGGTTTAAACGACATCAATTGAGGATTGGAGCTCCAGGTGAGATAGTGTTAACAACCAAATTTGGTAATATCGGCATCGGAAACGAAGATTAGATCGAAGTAGAGTCGAAGGTGGAGATCGATTCGAGAACAGAGCAAGAATTGGCTGGAATCCGTATCGGCTACGATCAGGATCGGCTGGGTCCGAGTTAGACTGGGTGAGCCAATACAGCCGATTCCGACAATACGACTTGGTGTACGATATCGGGTTGGATTGGTATGCTTCAAGATGATTGCCGCACATGGATAGAGTCCTGAGAAGGCAATTGTATCTATTAATTGAGATATTTTATGTAATTTCCTTAGAGATATATTTGGGCAAAAGTCTGCCGTAAAGACTTATGGTATCTTAGAGTTTGTTAGAGATAAGAGTCGTGTCCGATATGGACATTGTTTGTAATTTTCGGGTATAAATAGACCCTGAACCCCATGTAATTAATTAACACACACGTTCAATACAATTTCGGCGCATCGCCACCCTTTTGCTTTTGTTTTATTTTGACGAGTTCTTGCTTTCGGGTTGAGCTGCATCGATTTCGATCTTCAACAAGAGGTAAAACTTGTTATGATGGCTTGCGTTCTCGAGATTAGTGCTTCCATCTTTATGATACTCTAATCTTGTTTATGTAATTTATCGAGTTATCATATATCTTACATAATCCCTGGCAATATCGCTATCTAACCTACAATCGGCTAACATCTGTTAGTAGAGGACAGCCGATTAGGTTAGATTTTAACGTTCATTTAGATTATATATGATATCCACCACTCTATAAAACTTCCAGCGGCTTGATTGTCTAGATATTGTTCTTCTTTTCATACTTAATGCTGCATTAGTTGAGTTTGATCTATTAAGTCGTGATTAGAATATCAGTCTCTAGCCTGCCTTCTGGTTGCCGATTAGGGTAGTATCGGAGTTTCAGCCGATCTTATCTGGTCTAACTACATTTGCTCTATATGCTTCGTTGACATGTTAAATCTGCCCTTTATGTCAAGATATTATTGCATCTACGTATATTAAGCTTCGGTTTGGTATATTCTGCTTGTTTTAATATCTTAACATAAAGCTGTATCGGAGTATTAGCCGATACATGCTAGATCTATCTGATCGGCTATGCTGTAAACATATATAGTTCTGCTATTAATATATATTTTGATCTAAGTGATTTATACTGTCCCGGCATGGCGACCGATCTATCCCAATCACTTGATTTAAATATATATCGATATAAGAATTATATGTTGTTAATATCTACAGCCGATCGAATAGATTTAGTCCTTTATTATCTATTTCCAACTGCCGATCGATTTACATATGACATCGGCTCAGAGATAAATGATATGTCATCGGCACTTAGCCGATCGGCTATCATTTATAGGTTTAACTGCGGTTTCTTTGTCTTTATTTCTTGTTGATTGCAGGATCAAATCAACTGGCACGCTAGCATACCCGAAGGCGAGTTTTGGACCTGCACTGGAGTTAAGCAGATCTCCCAGGCCTCGTGTTTTACGTCAACAGATAGCTGATACGCCTAACATCGGCCTAAAAGATGTCGCCGGGGATCGGTTGAAGCTGCACTCTTGCTCTTCCTCGGTCTAGTCGCATTTCGAAAAATGTTAAATTGAGATTCAAGACATAAGCTTTTGGTCAAGTCTTGGAAGGGATTCCCATCCCAGAGTGTGAAAGCTCTCCGGAGATGGGAATCGACAACACAACTCGAGCTGCCCTTTCTTTGGTTTAGGGCATGTTTGGGGGAGCTTTAGGGTGTGTTTGGTTGGGCTTTTCAACCTATTTTTGCTTTTGCAAAAGCCAAAAGCCAACCAAAGGGCCCAAAAGCCACAACTACTTTTGCCCAAAGTCAGCTTTTGATGTAGTACAAATCAAAAGCACCTCTACCCCCTACTTTCACCTGCTTTTAGAGGAAAAAATAAACCACCACTGCCATTACACAAAAAAAACGGTTCGCGTGGCGTCGCTCCTCCTCCTCACTTTGCCGTCGCTGCTGCTCCTCCTTGCCCCACCGCCGCTGTCGCCGCTGCCGCCGCTCCTCCAGCCGAGCTAGCTCGCCGCCGCGTCTGCCTCCGCCACCGCCGCCACCGCGCTCCTCTTCTCCCTCACCGCCGCCACGCGCTCCTCTTCTCCCCCGCCGGCGACCGGGGTGAGACGGGAGGAGGCAAGGCATCCGGCGAGGAGATGGCTGCTTTGCCCGCCCGACGCCGCCCCTTCTCTTCCCCGTCCGACGCCGACCCCGCTCGATGCCGCGCCGCCTCCTCCCCGTCTGGCGCCGACCTGCTCCTCCCGGAGTGCTGCAAGAAGCTCTCGCCGGAGTGATGCAAGCACCTTGCCTGGAACGATGGCTTCCCGACGAGGGCGGCGATGGAGGCGCTGGCGTCGCAGCACACGGTGCTCAAGAGCCTCCTTTGTGGCGCGGCGGCGGCGGCGGCAGGGTGGCCCGGACGAACACTTGAAGCCAGTGTCCACGGCGAAGCACCGCCCCGGCAGCGAGGACCACGACGACCTCGTCACCAGCGGCGGCCATGTCGTCCTGTACGCCAGGAGGCTCAACCTGTGCAGCTCGAGAAAGTGTGCAGCCGGTTGAAGACGCAGATGAGCAAGATGAAGGCGGCGAGGAGAGCCGCTGCCGGCGGCGGCGGCGGCATCGCCGGCGGCCTCCCCGCTGCTTCAATGTCACTTCCCCGAATGTGCTTGAAGCTCGTTTCAACTGATTGTACATAGGAGTAGCAGCAATTCCAGAGATGTGGTTCTTTCATCCCTGCATTGTCCCCTTTTTTTCTCTTCGTTTTTTCTCAATTTTTTTCCATATGTGCGTTATGATAATGCATCAGTTCTTGGTCACTGGAGAGAAGAGCTAGTAGCTGTGAAAATTGGGAGGTGTCTGAACTCTAAAGAATATGGCAATACACATAGGTTGTGAATAGATCAATTAAAGGTCTACAATACCACAACTTTTCTTCGTAACACAATTTGGCAAGAACTATCACAGATGCTTAAAATTGTTTATGCTTCAAATTTCTTCGTAACAGGTATTTGTTCTATCACAGGCTTCTACTTTTCCCACAGCTGATTTCCCATAGTTGCTTTTTTATAGCCCACAGCTCACAACAGCTTTTAAAAAGCCACAGCTCAACCAAGCACACCCTTAGATTCTGAGAAGCAGCTGTTTAGTAGTCAGCATCTGAGAATCTGGAAAAGATCTAAAACCCAGCTTCTCTAGCTTCTGGCTTCTTAGTTCATTTTTCAAAATATGTAACTACAGATTCTCAGAAACCGTGAACTGTTTGGGGCAGTTTTTAGCAGAAACAGCTTTTGGGAAAAGCTGTAGCTGGAATAAGCTCTCCCAAATAGAGCCTTATTAAGAAGCCATATGAGCTTTCAAGGATAAAGGTAGATGAACAGCCATTGGAGACTTATTTCCTTTTGTTTTTCCGTAAGTGGACCGAGTCTTAGAGGCTCTGTGTAGGCCAGGCCGCGCTAGGAGTTCTGGCCCATGCAGAGGAGAGAGGGTCCAGCGCTAGGGTTGGTTGGCCGCCGCTCTCTTCGCCCTTTGCGCCGCTTCTCCTCTTCTCTTCTCTTCTCTTCTCTTGGGAACCTCCACTTGTGCTCGCCTCCTCCTCCTCCTCTCCCTCCCGGTAAGGCGGACGACCGAGCTGAGCTAGGGCTAGGGCACCCACCTCCTCCCCCTCCGGTATGGCCTCGCCGCCCCCCCCCCCCTCCTTCCTCCTCTCCCCTCATCATTTCCTTTGCGAGTTCGTCCCTGCGATCGATTTGTTCGGGGCGCGGGCGCTAGGGATGCGCAGATCTGTTACCTGGGTTGGATGGATGGAACCTATCGATACGATTATTCTGTTTGTGTTTGTTTCTTTGGAACGTGTAGATCTACCTGGGCGCGCCCCCTCTTCTTTTGCCTCCCCAAATGAATGTTGGCGTTTGGAGAATCACGCGGATCTAGCATACGCCATGGATGCCATTTTGACTAGCGGTTGAATGGCTATGAACCACCTAGATCTGCCCCTCTGTTCCGTTTCCTTGGTACTATTTGTTACAAGCAGGAGACCCTAGTGGATTAGGGACTAGTGTTGCGATTTGGGCATGATCCAGTACGTGACCACGCATGAATCATACCCCATTTTTCCCTTTGTCTTTTCTCATACCCAGCAATCTTTCTACTGCTTGCCACGTGCATCATCATGAAAAGAACTGCAGGCTTTAGCGGTTTAGGACTAGCACAACTTTGTCAAGACTCAGGATCATATATAGCTGAGTAAATTGCATTCTTTGAATCCCACCTTGTTATCAAACTTTTTAGGTGCAACTGATTTATTCCAGTGGTTACTTATGTTCAATTTGCCTTACAATTGGCACCTAACAATTGAGATGATTTCGCATGGTATTTGCTTGTTTATCGACATTAGTGCATTTATACTAATGTAAACTGTATGCGATGCAAGTTTCATTACATCTTGTTTCTTTGATATCATGTTTTAGGTCATTGGCATATCCACTACACTTCTTTTTGTATATTTTCTTTTAAACACGGTGATTAGCATACTGCAATTTGTGAGTTATGGCCTAGATGAGGTGTTAGATAAAAGTTTTGCACCATATGTCTTTCACTATCTTCATCCTACTTTTAGCAAATTAGTTTACATGATATTGATATGTCGGGTATGTCACTATAGGCACATCAATATAGGATGTTGCCATCATGGTTTACGTGCATGCATTAGGTCTTCTGCAAATGCAGTAACAGCACTATCCTCCAATTAGGTTATTGATATAATGGTCTTGTGTTAACCACATAGATGGATAAATTGGCCTAGTTGCTATTATGCGGTCTTCCACGGTTTGCATATAAGAAGGGAGCTAGGGGTTGTAGCTAGACAATCAAATCAATGCTTTGTCTACTGCAATAACAAGGTTCCCTTTTTTGACCTGTGTAACTTGTTTCGGTAGAGCATTGTGGTGAGATAGTATACATACTTCTTTCAAGGAGAAAGTATGTCTCTCCTATCTGTTGGTCAAAATAGTAGGTTAAGGTCTGCAGTAAGGTCAACTTAAACAGTTTTTTTCAGAGATCGTAATGCATGGCACCCAATGTATGCTTATTTCTTTTCATGAGTTAATAAAAAATACCATTTATTTGTTTTAATTTTGACATTGGGTGTTGATTTTCTGACATATACTCCCTCCGTTCCAGAAAAAACCAACTTCTGGGGACGAATCTAGACAAATGCATGTCCAGATTTATCTCCAGAAGTTGATTCTTTTTGGGACGGAGGGTGTAAATTTGCAGTGAATCCTCCTGGTTATTACTCAAATTCACTCCACTTGGATGATTAGATACTGTAAATGAAATATGCACAGTTGCTGCTACTAATTATCATGCCATAACCTATTTTATTGTACATCTAAGTTTTCAATATTTGATGCAGTATCCTGGATGGCTGCTGGTCGGGGCATTAACCAGCTCCTACGGAGAACACTCCATAATCAGTCCTCTGTAAGAATTTTAATGAACTATTTATTTTGTATTACTTCTGTCAAAAACAGATTGCTTACCAATTTTTTTAATATTTATTTTATGTCTGATGCCTGTATGAAATGTTATGGTATACCAATCTTGGATTGATTATTGAAATGGCATGTAGAAAGGTATTACCGGACATCACTATAACGTGAAATGTATCAAATGGGGTTTTGGAAAGAAATCACAGTTCACATGCTTACTAGTTACTACTGCAGTTTTTAGGGGTTTCTGTTTGGCAGGATTGATCTTTATCGTACTTTTTACAGTTAAACCTGCATTATGCATACAATGCTTCTTTTTGCTGTTCTGATTGAGTAATTAGACCATGATATCAACTACTTATCCTAATTTTGACAAAGTTTATAATCTGATGGTAACCATTTGTTCACCATAAGTTTCAGTACCCATGATCATCTCCTTTTTAGTGTGGTGACCTGCTTTTTTTTTTTAAACAATTGTTTTCAGGGCTCATCTCTGCTATCCTCGTTCCGGATAAAGCATGAAGAATCCTCTGCTGGACTGAGAGCATTGGCTCTTCTTGGAGTTGGTGCTTCTGGTCTCTTAAGCTTTGCTACAATAGCCTCTGCAGATGAAGCTGAGCATGGTTTGGCAGCAGCTGAATACCCCTGGCCACATGCTGGCATTCTTAGCTCTTATGACCATGCATCGTAAGTCATCCTTTTTCAACTTCCTTGCAAAAATACTTAGTAGTAGTTTAGCTCATTGCAATATTTCAGAGTCTTTGCATACGGTATTTGGTTATTATTAATTGATCCATGCTCTTGGTTACCCCTGAATCCTTCAAACCTATTTCACCAATTTAGTTTCCCAGTAGGATAGCGAAAAGAATCACAATATTCTCTTGCTCCCAAGAAAATCCTTTTAACCACTACTCCTACCCTATTCTTGCTGTTTACTCAGTCTTATATTTGAACACTTCTATGATCAGTATTCGACGTGGACATCAAGTTTATACACAAGTGTGTGCCTCTTGCCATTCCATGTCATTGATTTCATACCGAGATTTGGTTGGTGTGGCCTACACTGAAGAAGAAACAAAGGCTATGGCTGCTGAGATTGAGGTGGTTGATGGTCCTAATGATGAGGGTGAAATGTTCACACGTCCTGGTAAGTTAAGTGACCGGTTCCCACAACCATATCCAAATGAGCAAGCAGCCCGTTTTGCAAATGGTGGGGCATACCCACCAGATCTCAGTCTTATCACGAAGGTAATGATATTTTATGCCATTGGCTTTGCATTGTTTAATCTTCCACCTTCAAGTTGTAATTTACTGTTTGACTCCATATGTTCAGGCAAGGCACAATGGCCAGAACTATGTGTTTGCTCTTCTTACTGGTTACCGCGATCCACCTGCCGGTGTTCAGGTAAATCTCATTCTCTGTCAGTTATACCTTAGGCATTTGCAGTTGCTACTTGCTAGGTGTATCGCCCTTATTCCTTTACAAACAACAAAGATGCTCTTGCATGTGGATTGAATCACTTGTGTCACAGGGATACATATTTTACCCTGACACATGATATTGACATCAAATTTGACACTGTTGTAACTCTGTAATTGCAATACTGGTTGAACTTGGAGGTGCTCAGCTTCAAGTTGTGATGTCCCATTGTTTGAGTGTTTTCTCTGTTAATTTTAAATTATTCAGCCTCTCATTTGTTGTCAGTTATTGTTTGGAATTCACTACATAATCACTATTTTTGTTCATAATTATGATGCTGAACTCTATTTTTTTAAAAAAACCTAACCTGTCCCACGAAGTGTTATTTTTCTAGCTGTAATTTTTCAAGCTGGTTGCGTTCTGTTATTTGCTTTCTGCAGTGTGCAACATTAGTAAACTCTCTGGTTGATTTGTATTCTAGATCCGTGAGGGTTTGCATTACAATCCCTACTTCCCTGGTGGTGCCATAGCTATGCCCAAGATGCTTATAGATGGAGCTGTTGAATATGAAGATGGTACTCCTGCCACTGAAGCCCAGGTAAGTTTCTAATGCGTTGTTGGGCTCTTACAGTTGTGACATGTTGGGTTAGCATTAAGGGCCTAAGCATGATTGTTGTCATCCTCTACCACAGATGGGCAAGGATGTTGTTTCGTTCTTGTCATGGGCAGCTGAACCTGAGATGGAAGAAAGGAAACTGGTAACCAGCTCAACTTTTATCGATTTATATATAACTTTCAATTGGCAATATTTCCTAACACCAACCTATTCTAATTTGATGTAGATGGGAGTGAAATGGATCTTCCTACTGTCACTTGCGCTTCTTCAAGCCGCATACTACCGTCGCATGAGGTGGTCCGTCCTGAAGTCACGCAAGCTGGTCCTGGATGTTGTCAACTGAGGGACCACTGTTTCTTACTTTCATTAAAATGTTTTGAGCATTTAAGCGGAAGCATTTCAAATAATGAGTATGATGTACATTCTGCCACTGGGGTTTCCCATGCCTAGAATTTTCTGTTTTCTTCCTCTGCTGCAAAAGTATTTTCTTCATGGGAGCACTTGCAATTTTTTGTCAATGTTGCCTGAATGGTACCAGCAAGCTTCTAACAGAACTGTTAAAGTTCATAAATCTTTATGTTTTGAACTGTGCACAATTCATTTGTTTCGAGCACGCTGATTTGGGTTTGCGTTTTTATGTGACGGATGCCTGTTGAACTGTCCTGTTTTGTGTTTTTGTCACGTTCTGCGTCGAATCTATGCGTTCATTCGCGCTCAAGCTGCATCGGTATTGTCATGCGCATATCATATGTCAAGCGGTACCAATTTGGTTTTTTTTTCCGGTAGCTTCACGTACTAAGCTGCCTGAATTTTGCGAACGGTCTAATATAACAGAAGATACATCTAAACGAAATTTAACATTTGTCACAACTTACTTTTGCAATGGTTACGAGTAGAGTTTGCATCGACTTGAACTCGTACTCCTAATGAGTCACTAGGCATTTAAGATCAGAAAAATGAGTCACTAGGCATTTAGCTCGTGAGCTTAGGACTGTTTTGATTGATACCAAAACTTGGCTCTACCAAATACTCCATCCGTTTCAAAATTTGACACTGTTGACTTTTTAAGTATATGTTTGACCGTTCGTCTTATTAAAAAAATTTGTGAAATATGTAAAACTATATGTATACATGAAAGTATATTTAACAATGAATCAAATGATATGAAAAAAATAAATAATTACTTAAATTTTTTTGAATAAGACGAATGGTTAAACACGTACTAAAAAGTCAACGGTGTCAAACATTTTGAAACGGAGGAAGTAGTTGGCAATTTAAACAGTACTTTGTGGATGCTTAAATTGATGTCAATATTTTCGAAAATGATTGGGATCAGACGATGCAACAAAAAAAAATCGGATGGACAAACTACTGCTCACTGTCCGCTTCACACATACCTACATGTTATAGTAGTCTTCAAAATAATTTTCTCATGAACTACTTATCCAATCTATAATATGATCACACCATTATATTTATTATAATTAAATCTTTACAACAAGATATCACATGATTACATTTTGATGAAAAGAAAAACGTATGTTTTAATCTGTTAAATTTAATGTTTCAGACGCGGTAGCAACATGTTTCAACGTGTGTTTTTATTATGCTTCATAAAAAAAATTAAATGTTTCAATAACTGATTTTTTCGTTTCACTACGTATAACTCAATGTTTCACCAATGACAAAAAAGAATAAGACACTCATGCCCCTACTCTCTCCCTCTCTCCTGCCATTATATTGGCTTTCTCCCACACCATGCATGACGCAAGTATTTGGTGATCTTAAAAATCTTTTTTCTTCTAAACTAGTTATATGATAAACGATTCGATCACACCGTTGAATTCGTTATAATTAAATATTTACAACAAGATATCGCATGATTGTATTCTGATGAAAGAAAAACATATGTTTCAGACAATAAAAACTTAATGTTTCATATGTGATAGCAATATGTTTCATCATGTATTCTTATTGTGTTTCACAAAATTTCTATATGTTTCATACGTTGATTTTCTGTTTCACCATGTATAACTTAATGTTGCATCAACGATCAATTGAAACATTTGATCGTCCGATTTTTTTATACCATCGACCGTCCAATTTTTTTTATACCATCGGACGTCCGATTTGTAGCTCTCCTGCAATATTTTGCATAGCTAATATAACTCATATAGTCCAACTCTACCAAAATATTGATAGTGGCAAAATATACCCAAGATTTGTCACTACTAATGATTTGGTAGGGCATCAAACCAAATGAGCCCTTAATATGCCAGCTCGTGAGTCGTCCGTTTAGCCCAAACAAGCCGAGCGTTAACGAGCCGATGACTTGTAGTTTGTGCTTGCTTTACTTTGGACCATCCAAAAACAACAATTTGTTTTGCATAAAAGAAAGCTTAATAATATCAATTTATTTTTCCAAAAAAAATTAACATGAATCAATGATGTCTCATCTAAAGTTCTTTTTTTTTGTTTGAGTTGGAGTTCGTTTAATTTGCTTCGTGTTGGATTTATTGACTAGAGCTTGTAGAAATTTTCTTTTCATGGATTTATCTTGAGTTTATGGAGATATATTTTTTTTTCGAATTTCTTTTAACTCCAGTAGTTCACTAAATCCACAAAATCCCTTAACCTAATTCAAATACAAGGGTGTATCACAGTATCAGGAGTACAGGTTGCTAACTCATTCATCTCGCGTAGAAGACGAGGTTGTTTATTAGTGCATAATCCATTAAGTTTTTAGCTTAAATGACTTGAAAAATGAATTAACATAATTTTTAAAATAACTTTTCTATATATTCTTTTAAAAAAACATTACTATTTATAAGTTCAGAAAACGTGCACGTGAAAATAAGGGAGAAGTTGAGAAATACGAGTGCCAAACACACCCCTCATAAATATTAGGCATACACATGCATTTCAATTAGAAATCCAGTGAGCTTAGCGATTAACTCCCTACAGTCATGAGTTTCTGTGTTCAACTTTAATCGTCCGTCTTATTTAAAATTATTTTGAAAAAAAAATTAAAACGTAAGTCACGCATAAAGTACTATACATGTTTTATCATCTAATAACAATAAAAATACTAATCATAAAAAAATTTAAATAAGACAGATGATTAAAGCTAGACACGGAAATTTATAAATTGGGACGGAGGTGTTATGAAACCGATCTCCCGAAGGAGTCGGTTTTGTAGGACCGTGATCGTGAGGATCACGGTACCTCCTCTTTTTATTCTTCTGTTTCCTTATTAATGGAGTGGGCTTATACCAAATATATATATATGTATCCATATAGGACATTCTATTGTGGGTATAAATATAAATAGTGAGGTTGAAGGCAAAGTAATACTTGTAACAGAGAGAGAAACATCAATAAAGTTGATTGCCCTCCACTTTCGTGTCCGTGTGTTCGTGTGTGCTTGTTCGATTGTTGACAACGTGAAATCTAACACGTTATCAGCACGAGGTGCTCTTCAACCAAGGTATATTGTCAACATCGATCTGTTCTAATCTCGTTCTATAGGGATAACGATAAACTTGCTAGATCATTTACTGTTATTTTTATTCCTCCGCTAATCGTTTGATCGATGGGTTGTACTACGTGGATTTGTCCCTTATGGCGCACGTAGCAGGAGAGTTTGCGGCTCTCCACCCCATGCGTGACAGGCGTATAGGGTTATCCCTTGTACAACCGATCTATCGAACGAGAAGCGGTTATCGCTATAGTCCGATTAGATCTGTTTCCAGCATTTGCGCTGGGTTTCTTTTCTTGCAAACAAAGACACGGATACCGTACGCCCTAGATGCACGCACGGACTAGACAAGTCGCCGCAAGAACGACGGTTTAGAAACAGTGATGCCTCGAAGGGCAACGCTACATTCAGGGTGTAATCGCGATGCACATGAGAAGAATCGCGTACCTGGCTAATGTGATTGCCGATTCCGAACGAATCGGGCCAAATCATCATGCCAGCGCCGCCGTCCTCCTGAAGTTGACGACGCCGAAGCAGAGTCGATGTCGCCAGCATGCGCCATCATGCACTTGCTGCCGCCAGCATGCGTCACCGGCCGCCCCCATCACCAATGGCCGCAGAATCGTGCCATCGGCTTTCCGTCGTCGGTTCGCCCTTGAAAAGCCAGCCGACGGGTCTTCAATCGACCGCCCGCACTCGCCGTCGACGGCCGCCACCCGTAGAGACGCTGAGGAGACCGCGCCCACATCCCCCTGCCGCCGGCATGCACGGCATGCCTCCCGCGCTACCGCACGCGACTGTGACGGGGGTCGAAGCCGCCGCGGCCTCCCGCCGCCGATAGCCATCCACCTCACCGGCCCACATGCCGAGCCAAACTCCGCCGGCGCATAGCAAGGAGATGCGCTTGCCGGACGCTGGATACGGCCCGTAGCCAACCATGCCGGCGTCGGTGCTGCTTGTAGCCTCACCGCCGCTCCGCCTCTGTCATCGACCCCACCGTGCCGACGAGCTCCGTCGACCCTGCCATGACGACGAGCCACCGACGAGCCCTGTCAACCTCGCCACCTCGCCCGCATGAAGCCGCCGGGATACCCGCCGCCGCCATTGAATCGGTGGAATTGGGGGCTAGGGTTTCAACCCTAGACACCCGATTGGATAAGGTGTGGCGCCCTTGTTGGGCCGCATATGGGCCAAGGCCATTAGCAGGCCAACGGTCCCGACGGGCCGGTTAACTTTTGAATAGCCAGTACATAGAGGTGGGCCGAGTATAAATTAGGCCTATAAAAGGAGTCGGGCTCGAATCGATTTGGCCCCAAAAACGGCAAACTTCTGAATATGTCCTTGAATTTTCAGGATACACGCGGATTTGGAATTTTAGCGGAATAGTCCCTCGGGATTATAGAAATTACAGAGAATATCACATTTTTTTGTTATTCCGTACGTTCAATTTTCTGTATATTAACTGTTTATTAGTTAATTTTTGAATCAACCATAAAATCCTAGAGACATGGTTTTTAGGCAATGAGCTCTCATCATTTGAACCTAAGCATCATGTTTATGGTTTATTTTTCCTAGCTGTTTTCAGAATACTATTTAATGGGTTAGTAATTCAGTAATTACTTTGGTACCTAAATAATTAGTGAAACAATTCTGAAAAATATTGGGAGAATTATGGGAATATATTGACACAGTACTAAATTTACCAGACAATTTACTATTTTCACACTTGTCATGCCCCTACTTGCAGTACTTATTGAATTTTGCATGACTAATGTAGGAAAATGACTGATATTGCTAAGAGAGATTTTGCTGAACTAGCAGTCAGCGGCAAGAATTACCTGACATGGGCACCGGATGCCAAAATCATGCTTGGTGCTAAGAAACTCCTGAGCTGTATTCAGGACCCAACTATTACAACATCAGCTGGAGGAGTTAATAATTTACCAACTTCAGCTGAGAAAAATTAGGCACTGCACTTCCTGAGGCACCATTTGAATACTACTCTCAAGAATGAGTATATGACTGAGGAAGATCCGAAGGTCCTTTGGGACTCACTGAAGGATCTTTATGGCCATCAAGTAAAGGCCTTCCCAAAAGCAAAACGTGAGTGGCTTCACTTACCTTTCCAGGATTACAAATCTGTGGAGAAATATAACTCAGTTCTTCACCGCATTGTCACTTGTCTTAAGCTATGTGGAGAGAAAATCACTGATGCTGACATGATAGACAAAACTTTGTCCACCTTCCATGCCAATCATGTGAACATTCAGAGGCAATACCGCCAGGCTAACTACGAGAAGTATTCTGAACTGGTCTTCGTGCTCATGGAAGCGCAAGGAGAAGATGAGACACTTGTTGAAAATCATACGTCTCGCCCCACTGGAAGTTCAGCAGCACCTGAAGCAAATGCTAGCTCCTTTAAGAAGGGGAAAAACCAGAATAACCAGAACAAAGGGAAGAATTTCTGGAAAAACGGTGGCAAAGTTAACAAGACGTCTTTCAAGAAGAAAGGAAATCAGAACAGTAAGTCTAAGAAAGCTCTACTAGTGGTGAATATGGAAAGCAAGATCAGGTATGCTTCAAGTGTGGCAGTAGGGGACACTGGTCTCGCATTTGCCGCACCCCTAAGCATCTCATTGAGCTTTATCAAGAGAAGCATGGGAAGAAGAAGTCAGAGCATGAGTCACACTTCACTGTTGAGATCCAGAACTCAGAGGAGAAGATGGCTGCCATGCATATCGACAAGCAGGTCGACGAGAAGGCAGTGGTTGCAATGCACATCGATGATAAGATGGAACAGAATGCAGCAGACGCAGAGCTGAAGCTCTCAGATGATCTCATGGACTCTGATCAGTTATATGGGGACATTTAAGTCTTCCAATTTGTATCTTAGCTTCCTGCATTGCATTACAAGTTACTTTAAATTTTAGACTATGTAATAGACTAAAGTTAGGTAATTTTTCAAGTGTGTATTTAGTTTGTGTTCCTAGTAGAACTATATTTTCTGTAAGCTCCTTCAGAGCAATGGTTATCTTAATAATTGAGTGAACTCTTTTAGTTTAATATATTCTCTAGATTTTTATTTTTCTATCTTAAAGTGTTATTTTTATTATATGGTCATGAATTGATTATATTTAAATGCTTTACGATAGAACAGTGTTACGTACTATGGCAATGGAAGAGGAGATGTGTCTGGTAGACTGCTGTACCACCAATACTATCTTTCGAGATACCACGTATTTCCAGACTTTTAAAAAAAAATTACTGGTCAAATCGCTACTATTGCCGGAAGCAATGCACACATCGTCGGAGTGGGACGAGCAACAGTAGTTCTCCCACATGGTACTAAGATCATTATAAATGATGCTCTATTATATCCACAGTCAGTCGTACTCTACTAAGCTTTAAAGATATCCGTGCTAATGGTTATCATGTAGAAACCAAAGATGAGAATAAACTCGAATTTCTTCTCATAAAGAAATCAGACGGAAATCATAAGACTGTTGTTGAAAAACTCCCTTCCTTGAAATCTGGCATGTACTACACTCATATAAAACCCGAAAATGTTGCACTGAAAACAATATTTAAAAATCCTACATCATACAGAATATGGCATGACAGGTTAGGACATCCAGGTCTAGGGATGATGAGAAGAATCATCTCAACTTCAAATGGCCATAATTTACGACCTAACGATTTCCCAAACCAAGAAGATTTTGTTTGCACTGATTGTGCAACAGGGAAATTAATCGTTAGACCCTCTAATTTAAAGGTGAATGCAGAATCACCAGTATTCTTACAACGAATACAGGGAGACATATGTGGACCAATTAATCCAATGTCTAGATCATTCCGGTATTTTATGGTATTAATTGATGCATCAACTCGATGGAGCACTGTTTGCTTACTTTCTACTAGAAACCACGCTTTTGCGCGGCTTATTTCCCAAATAATCCAGTTGAGAGCCAGTTTCCCGGATAACCGGATACAATCCATTAGAATGGACAATGCCGAGGAGTTTACCTCTAAGGTATTTAATGAATATTGCATGGCTTTGGGAATTAAAGTGGAACATTCTGTACCACACGTCCACACTCAGAATGGTCTCGCCGAATCATTAATTAAGAGGATTAAGCTTATCGCTAGGCCATTGCTACTGCATAGCAACCTACCGACTACATGTTGGGGACACGTTGTTTTGCATGCAGCGGCGTTCTTCAAATCAGACCTACTACATACAATGTTGTATCCCCTATGCAGCTTACACGTGGATATGCACCAAATATTTCCCATCTGCGCAAATTTGGATGTGCTGTATACGTCCCTCTACCGCCACCTAAGCGTACGTCAATGGGTCCTCATAGAAAATTGGGAATCTATGTAGGATTTGAATCTCCGTCTATCATTAAATTTTTAGAACCATTGACAGGAGACCTACATACGGGTCGATACGCTGATTGTATATTTAATGAAGATCATTTCCTAGCATTAGGGGGAGGAAAGTACCTACAGAAGGTCAAATGCCGCGAAATTGAGTGGGAAACTAAAAATCTCCTACATTTAGATCCACGTACTAAGGAATCTGACCAGGAAGTTCAAACCATAATTGATTTGCAAAGAATTGCAAATAATCTGCCAGAAGCCTTCACTAACCCAAAGGGGATCATGAAATCTCATATACCTGCTGTGAATGCACCGGAAAGAGTAGAAATACCTCATGACGTAGAGGAACCAGTTTTCAAATTAGTTTCTACATCCACCCCAACTTCTAGGAAGAAGGGGAGACCACCGGTTGCACACAACCAAACTAAAGTTTCTAGGATACGTCCTACGAAACAACAGATTGGACAGAATACCACAGCACCAGAGAATAGTGAAGGAGCTCACCAGGTAGATGAGCCACCTGCAGTGATATGCCCGGATGGCAATGAACCCAGTGAGAATGCGCGCGCAATTACTACTAGCACTGGGAAACCGGAAATTCCTGACTTAAACATTGCGGGAAACAATGAAGATCAGGATTGTGAAAGAATAGAGGAAATATCCACCAGTTATGTGGATACAGGTGAAACATACAATAGAGAGACTACTATTGTCGACATATACTTTGCCGAAAAGTTCGCTAAGATCATTGATCTGGATCCAGAACCAAAGTCTATGGCAGAATGCAAAAGGCGTTCAGACTGGGTCGAATGGAAAGAAGCAATAAAGGCAGAGTTAATCTCGCTCAATAAAAGAAAAGTATTCGGTCCTGTTGATCGTACCCCCGTAGGGATATCCCCTGTAGGATATAATTGGGTGTTCGTCCGAAAACGGGATGAGAATAACCAGGTGGTTCGGTATAAAGCGAGATTAGTAGCACAAGGGTTTACGCAGAGACCTGGCATCGATTTCGATGAAACCTATTCACCTGTAATGGATGGAATTACGTTCCAGTTTTTAATATCTATGGCAGTCAATTTGAACTTAGAAATGCAGTTGATGGGTGTAGTGACCGCATATTTATATGGGTCATTGGATTCTAAAATCTATATGAAAGTTCCCGACAGGATTCAAGTTCCTGAAGAAACAAAACGCAACATATACAGTGTTAAATTGCAACAATCATTGTATGGGTTAAAACAATTCGGGAGGATGTGGTACAACCGGCTCAGTGAATTCCTAGAAGGAAAAGGATTCATCAAGAATGATGACTGTCCCTGTGTGTTTATCAAAAAATCAGAACATGGATTTTGTATTATTTCTGTATATGTATTATTTCTGTATATGTGGATGATCTGAATATCATCGGGACCACACAGCTGATTAAGGAAGCTAGTTCTTACCTAAAGACGGAGTTCGAGATGAAAGAATTAGGTAAGACTAAATATTGCTTAGGTCTGCAGCTTGAGCACACTCCTGAAGGGGTATTGTTACACCAGTCTGCATATATCCAGAAGATATTGGAGAAATTTAATATGAAGGATTCATATCCGACGAGAACCCCTATGGCAGTAAGGTCTCTAGCAGTAGAGAGTGACCCATCTAGACCACAGAAAAATAACGAGGAATTATTGGGACCTGAATGTCCATATTTAAGCACCATTGGAGCTTTAATGTATCTCGCGAATGGTACCAGGCCTGATATTGCATTTGTTGTTAACCTACTTGCAAGGTTCAGTTCAGCTCCTACCAAACGGCATTGGAATGGCGTTAAGCAAGTATTCCGTTATTTACGTGGCACACAAGATCTCGGTTTATTCTTTAGAAAAAATCAAGATTTAACCATGGTGGGATATGCTGATGTTGGATATTTGTCAGACCCCCACAAAGCATTGTCACAAACTAGGTATGTGTTTCTCTGTGGTGGTACAGCCATCTCATGGAAGTCGACGAAGCAGACGATGGTCGCGACATCAACAAATCGCT
The DNA here is from genome assembly GCA_000338895.3 of Oryza meridionalis. NCBI lineage: Eukaryota > Viridiplantae > Streptophyta > Magnoliopsida > Poales > Poaceae > Oryza > Oryza meridionalis. Next base: position 13,470,117 of record CM002528.2, read on the forward strand.
CGGAGATTATAGCATTATTTGAAGCGAGCAAGGAATGCATGTGGTTGAGGAGGGTGATACAGCATGTACAGAATACAAGTGGGCTGAATATCACACCAACTCCAACCATTATTTATGAAGATAATTCAGCTTGTGTTGCACAAATACAAACGGGTTATGTGAAGACGAGTCTCACAAAACATATATCGCCTAAATTCTTCTATATGCATGAATTGCAAAAGAAAGAAGAAATCAAGGTGACTCTCACCAAGGCTAGTGAAAATCTCGCATATTTATTTACTAAGTCTTTGCCAACTAGTGTTTTTGAGAAGCTTGTGCATGGCATCGGTATGAGAAGGATGAGAGATGTGCACAAATCAGGGGGAGCACTTCCCTGACTGTGTTCCGTTGATATTGATCATGCAGATCAGTACATCATTCTTGAAGAATGATAGAGTTATCCGGTAGATTAGCTTATGGTTGTACTCTTTTTTCCTTTAGAGAGTTTTCTTTGAAGTTTCTCACATTTAGGTTTTTAATGAGGCAACAGTGTAATATAAGTAGCGTGTACTATGTACTCTTTCTCCTATTCATTTTTCTCCCCCTGGGTTCTTGGAAGGAGTTTTGATAAGGCATATGTATAGCGCGGTATTCGCCCAAGGAGGAGTTTTATGGAACCGATCTCCCGAAGGAGTCGGATTTGTAGGACCGGGATCGTGAGGATCACGGTACCTCCTCCTTCTATTCTTTTGTTTTCTTATTAATAGAGTGGGCTTATACCAAATATATATGTATGTATCCATATAGGACATCCTATCACGATCACGGTACCTCTTCCTTCTATTCTTCTATTTCCTTATTAATAGAGTGGGCTTATACCAAATATATATGTATGTATCCATATAGGAGTGGGCTTATACCAAATATATATGTACGTATCCATATAGGACATCCTATTGTAGGTATAAATACAATAGTGAGGTTGAGGGCAAATTAATACTTGTAACAGAGAGAGAAACATCAATAAAGTAGAGAGAAACATCAATAAAATTGATTGCCCCCTACTTTCGTGTCCGTGTGTGATTGTTCGATTTTTGACAACGTAAAATCTAACAGGAGGAAGTACCATTTTACCCATTTTACCGTAGGTCTGTCGAATATAATGGTGCGTGTGTAGTGAAGTGGTGTTTCCATGAAATCCGGGGAAAAAAATCCCTAAACCCTGTCAGGCCAAATCTTTCCAACCCATTCTATTCATCTGGTATTCATCTGGCTGAACCAACTCTTCTCTGTCTTCCTCCGCTCATCTCATGTATACTTCGAGGATGAGCAGAGCACCTAAAGAAATAAAGAAATATTTACCGCTACTAAACTAGTATCACCAAAAGTACTGAAATACAAAGTCACAATATTAAAGAAATATATGGTCAGGAAAAAAACACTATAGTGAAACAAATCAAGGCCATATCTAGCCATATCTGGCCTTATCCAATATGTAGTTTGAGTATCAGCTCTTGACAAATAGTCTCAAATGAACATGCAAAGGAGCTCACCGTTCAGCAAGTAAATGTAGCTAGGCAACTCAAACTAAATCAAAGCCATTCTAGGTACATCAAGATCTTAAACACAAAGGGAAGATGAATGGCATGCGTCAATTACAGGATGCACATCTGATTTTGAATACAAGGATCTAACACACAGGCAAAGCATGCTTCACACAATTTAGGCAAACCGCATGCTTCTGCCATGTTGAGCTTTTCCTAGCTTAGCAAACAACAGGGAAAAAGGAACGGTAACTTCATTGCTTCATGTTTGCGGTGGGGATGTGCTGTCACAGCCTGCTGGCTTCTTTCCTACAGCTTTGGCTTGGCTGCCTTTTGCACCTCTATCATCCTCATCAGCCTCATCGTCAATCAGCGATCCGGAGCGCATCAGCTCCTTCACCTTGAGGAATTCATCATAGTGAGCACGACGATGTTCCTTGAAACTCAGTCTTGCCTTTTCAGCTTCTGGATCTACATGAACACCAACATATAACTAACTCTCCGATGATACCAGGAAACATCCCACAGGAACTATCATACTCCATAAGATTTCAGGTTCCGTATGGTGAATAACAGATTATTGCCAATTCGTAATTATGGTATGTATCCCTTGCTTATGTTGTCAAAATAAAGTACTCTGTATACAACATGATTTTAAGATGAATTGATGAAATTTACCAACGAGGAAGCAAGAACTAAACGTTTGTCTAATTATATAAAACAGATATATTAAGAAGAGCTGTGTCATCTGTCATTAGATGCATCTAGGTCAAAATTGAATTTGCTTTGGAAGTTAATAGATAAATTGGAGCTAGCTTAACATGTGAAAATAAATGAATATTGATAATCACTTCTGTTCTTTTCTGACCATCAAACTCAAAAAATGTGTTTTAATCATCATCATTTTGAGCTGGTACAAAGTATAACCTTCAAGATTTACTTTGAACTGGTTCTCAGAATCTCTATTAAATGCTTTAGTAGAGCAATGCTAAGGGTTTGGTCGGTGTATGTGCTTTACTATTACAAAATGCTAACATACCATAACTTCCAGTAAGATTTGCGCTACTTATCCAATGACAAGACTTTTCAGACATATTCATGTAATTTCCTGATAATCAATTAATTAATTTTTCCATCAAAAACAAGATGTCTTCAAATGCATTTAACTGAAACAGGGAAAATATAAGAGCAAATTACTACATGCAGGGTAGATATATGAAAATGGGAACAGGATAAGAGGCACAACCTTCATCTTGTTCCATGGCATCTGCATCATCATCTGAGGATGCCCAACCGTCATCCTTTGGATCAGTTTTGCTTGAAGAAGCCACACCATTTAAAGCAGTTAAAATAGCTTCAGCATTAACAGTCTCATCCAGACACTTGTCAAAAGGACGCGTTGGTGACAATGACCCTATAAAGAAAGCAATGGCAAGAAATATTCAACAACGTCACAGTAACTAATATGGTCAAGTAAAGGTATAATGAGATCAGAACAGGAAAACATGTACCATCATCATCTACCATAGGGTGATATGGTGTCTTAGGCTCAGTTATCTTCTGCCTAACAGGTTTATTTGATTCAATCTCATACAGATTGTCTTCATTCCACTTTACACGACGAGAGCTACAGAAAAACAGTAAAATCAAATTAAGTAAACTCTAAACTCACGCTTGTGCAGTCCTCAGTGGTTTTTTTTTCAACTAGCTCTTAACAGTCCAGCATTTTCCACACCAAAAAAGAAAAAAAGATGGTGTATGAATCTAAAACTCCATAAAGTTCTTTAATCTAAAAATCAAACAGTTTTTCGAAAAAAAATTCATGTACAAATCAGCAGCTATGGTGTATCTGTCTAAGCACTTAGGGCCTTTTTGTAAGTTATTCCACCATGGTACCATCATCAAAAGGTGCCGTGTCACCTTTTTCTTAACACAAAACTTTGACAAGCTCTGCTTGCCCTTTCATCCCTTCAGTTTTAACGTATCAGGTTCTGAAATCCAAGCAGCATAAATCAACAAACTACTATTTCTGGGCCTAAAAGATTGAGACATCATACTTCAACAATCATACAGCTCTAAATTCTCAACTTTTTAGTATTTATTACTACATTGAGTCCCATCTAAACAATATTTGACCCTGAAGTAATCCGGAATGGAACCACTGATTTCATCATCATTGAAACAGCTGAATCTTTACACCACCTCATATTAATGACTGCCTGGCTGGAACCTTAACTTTTGTAAGGCAAAAAGAAAAAAAAAGGAAAAAAAGGAAAAACAACTGTAAACAAAGAGTTGCTGCTTAAATTGATTCTTTGTCAAGGGCCCAGGATTCGTGGCCTTTCTTGACTAGCTTTGTCTGAGGTTTCTTCTTAGCTTGAAAAGATGTGGGGGTGGTCTTTCCCCCGCCGGCCGAGTTTTTTTTTTTAATTTACATATCATAACAACTGGAAAATAACAAATAATCCTCAGAATTTACCAAACATGCTTCTTGGTAACGTGTTATGGGCGTGGGCCTAAGGTATGCAAACCAGCAGAAAAATGTCCAAAGGTAGGAAGTAAGAATTGACCTCATGATTAAGCTTCGCCACCTCCCAGTGATGGAAACTAAACGAAGCTTGAGAAATCCTCACTCACGAAACCTGCCAAAGTCATATAATGTTAAATGGCTTCATCATGTTTTCATGCAGGAAAATTGATGATGCATGATGCCAGAAAGAAAAATAATAACATATAGTTGGAGATTAACTTCTGAAGATTAAATATGTCTTTGCTCACAACATACAGTTTCGGTTCTCAGCAGGTATCTTTTGGCAACAAAGGACTCTTAATAATAGAGGATATAACAACATGAATTCTCTTCTAATAACTTTGAATAGCTTGATGCCTTGATTAGATTGTCTTGGTCCATGTAATAAGCAATAGTCTTGTCGGCTATCATGTGCACTTTGCATGCCAGAAAGAAAAATAATAACATATAGTTGGAGATATGCAAATACGGTAAAAACATTAGAACATTAAGGCCCAAATGTAATATGAGAATTTTCTGGTTTGTGTAGGAATTGAACTGATATCTGTGAAATTCCTGTGTTTTAAATTAAAACAGAGCCCAACTGTCAGTAGCATAAGTGTAAGATAGGAAAGCACGTGCAAGTTCCCAGTTCCAACATATCGACACGACTTGATATCATCTCAAGTTGATGATCCCGAATGACTCATTGTAATACTAACAAAGTTAATCAAACAATTTTCTGCACATGACAAATGAGATAATGAACTGGTAGAATGTAACTTTTTTAGAGAGTGCATCATGTGCATGAAGGTGAATGGTCTTGCAGTGACTGAAGATCAATAAAGATATTTGACCAGGACAATCTATAAATGCATAACTAACCCAGATTGGAGAGAGCACCTCAATATTTTGAACATAGTGTGCTGTCAAGACAAGCTATTGGCTTAAAAATAGTGATCCATTTAGCAGCAGTGATGGATTAACTAGTGAAAATGGTTACTGGTCCTACCAGCTCAGAGTGATGGTTCCATAGTAGTCAGAAGGGGTAGGATACCCCTGCCCCCCATACGCACAACACACACACACATCAAAATTAGCATGTGTTAAGACAGACACACAGAAATTGTGACATGCTGATGGTGCCACAACGTTACATACACTATAGAAATAAATATTGGCATCATCCAACACAAATTACTCTTCTGGATGTGTGTAGATTTCATAATACTGAGAAGAAAAACCAACACCATATATATGTATAGACCATTTTCTGGTTTTCATTTGTCTGTTATGATAAGAGAAAGGTTTTGCAGCCCACAAACAATTTGGCCTGCATCAATGGATGTGGGGGCACACTGGGTACCATCCCCAATTCGTGTTACAAGGGAACCATTAGTAATAACTATCTTAGGTTAACTGACTTTTTATGGGGTCTCAATCAACAAGACAGCGCCACTGCTGAATTGTGTCAGCCATGACCTAGTGATCACTGATTTTCCTTGGTAGAGATGGCCACTAGACACACACTTGCATCAATACGCATATATCATATACCCACCAGCTACAAGGATGGTGCGCAATAGTTTGTGCGTGCTCAGGAATGGAGAATGAGCAATGGCGCAATGACGAGCAACGAATTTCATTTATTATATAAAACCACACGTAGTGCGGGAAGGCAGTGTAATCAAATTTAAGCCCGGGTGTCCAATTTTCTAGTCAGGATTACGGTCGCCCCTCGACTCTCCCTACAGAGAGAATTATTGTCAACTGTGTTCAGCTTTATCGCAAAGGGTAGAAACCACGAGCGGATCATAAATCCTATGGTACTCGATCATAAATCCCCCACCCTAGAACCATGAATCCAGGTGCAGGCAGACCTAAACCTAACACGCGGGGCATATGGGGGTTTAATCCTCCGTTTTCCCCTTTTAAACCAAAAAAAAAAGCTACAGGCTCGGTTTGATCGGAGAGAGGGAGAGGAACGAGATCGATCCAATCCACGCCAGGATGGGGATCTCCAGTCCACGCCGCCCCCGCTGATGAAGTGGCGCGGAAGGAGGGGGTTGGGGGGGGAGAGGGGGGGGCTACGAGCTACGAGATAGAGAGGAATAGGTACCTTCCGGCTCGACTCGAGCGGCCTCGCCGGCCGCGCGCACGACGGAGGCCTCCGGCGACAGCGGGGGGGAGAAGGCGGCGCGGGGGCACAGGCGGCTCTGCAGATCGCGGGAGAGGGAGAGAGAAGAGGGAAGGGGGATTGGTCAGAAACAGGGGAAGATGTGGGGGTGAATGTTGTTTTTGTCATTGTTAATTTATCCATTTTTTAAAAAAATTCATGACAGGAAATGGTCAAACTTGTAAAGTGTGATGAAAGGCAAAGACGATTTTGTTCTCCTCCTTTAAAATACTTCTTTTATAAAGAACAAACACATTACACACAGACCATCGTAATACATACCATCATAATGTGTATCCACTTATTTCTATCAATACATACACGTATAATTCGTCTCTATTATCATAAAAAAATAACTGGGTCGATAAATTTTCTATAAAGCTATTATATGTGTCTCATTATGGATGGATACATCGTCTACTATTAGAAAAATGATTCGCCATAAATATTTTAAAATACTTGCTCCTTGGTCACAACAGTTGAGACGTATAAGATGGTCTTTGACATCGAATAAATATTTTGATCAATAATTTCTTCATAATATAGGTACAAAACAAGAAGCATTAACAATCAAAAGTATTTTTAAATATGAATATAATGATATTATGTCATACAGGCAAATAGATAGGGGTTAATTAGATACATGCTATTAAAAATTTACCGGTTTTACCACTACTATTTGTGTATTTGTAACTATGCTACTGCTACTTATTTGTAATCTTAGTTGCGTATTTGTAACGATGCCGCTGCTACTTATTTGTAAACTCAGTGGTGCCCACTAAGATACGTATTTCACATGTATTGGACGAAAATGCCCTCATCCTTTACCTCTCTCTTCCCTCATCTTCTACCTTCTCTTCCCGCTTCCCGCTGAAGTTGCATTTATCCCCCTAGTGGGTTTTGGTGATTATTAACAATGGGGTTAAGGGACTAATGAGTTTTACTGAGCAATACTCAGGTGCTTTAGTCCCAAGATGTCATTGTGGGGTCAAGAGATGCTTGAAGACCTCCTACAACATAAATTCGAGCGGAAATGGAACTCAAAGTGTGCATAGGCTAGTTTACTTTTTGCAATCGAGTTTTAGGAAAAACTACTATTAAGAGGGGTTCCATGTGAGGACGTCCCAAAGCCTAGGTGGTGCAACGCTCCGAGGAATGTCAGCGCGAAATATCTGGATGGATGGGGTCTTAAATAAAGCCCAAATAAATACGGTAACCATCCAACCTCATCGCAGACCCCAACATGTCTTGAAGAGTGCACTACATAGGCTCTAAGCCATCGGATATGAAATAGAAGACACAACTGTTGGAATAGCCACACCAGTCATCTACGTCATACGCCCGTCAACCACTCAATGGTGGCGACCAAAAGCGTACCCCAGAGACTCGATCTCAACAAAGGCATATTCCCCGGTTATCTCAACCATTTCAAACCCATCCTCATGTGGGACTAGTCGCCCAAGAATGCAACATAGTCTCACATAAATCATCTCAAGCATGATATCCAAATAATAAGTGGTTCTAAGCAATAAGCATAAATAGTCTTAATAAGGTTCTAAGTAGCACTTGGCGACAAGCCATAAATATTGGTTCATGCGGTAAGCGTGCTACCCAAAAGCCCATAGGCAAACCGACTAGGGTAAATCCCTAGTTAGAACCATCCTGAAAATCTGCAACATCACAAGCTGCATCAAACTCCTCATCCAAACAGTCATTACTTGTAGCGGGGTCTGAGCAAAAACAAGTAAAAGAAAGCAAGAAATCAGTACATTAATCAAATTAATGTACTGGCAAGTCGGAAACAGTCCTAGCATACTACATGTTGGCCATATTCAAGGATAAGCTGTGTGTAGGTTAATTTGCATAAATGCCAATTTTAGTTCATAACATGTTTCGCAACGGAATTTTATAACAATAGTATAGAGTAAGTAAAACTTGTAATGTAAATGGATAAATAACACACATCTACCCCTCAAGGTAGATCATCACCACTCGCCATCATCTCATCACCATTCACCGAACTTTACCCAAGTTCACAAACAAAACATTCCAACCATTTTCCAAGTTCACAAGAGTTTATTGTCACGCCTAGAAATTCACGAACCAGAATTTCTAAACTGAATGTGCATTAAACCCCTGTCCAGGACCCGCCAGGGTACACAAACGACAATTGTTGACATACAGATCCACGTCTTACAAAAATACAAAAGATTACAAATGAAGCGGAAAAGGTAAAAGCGAGCTAAGCCTGAAGACTTGACTCCTGCAGCGCGGCGACTCTACTCCACAGGCATCCTTGACGGCAGCGACGAAACCAACTTCTTCGAGACATCTCCAACTGATAAGAACTTCAACTCTGGTGCGGGGGGAAAGAGAGCAAGACTGAGTACTACCCACTGTACTCAGCAAGTCATACCGGAAGAGAAGGTATGATGCAGGATATATCCAAAGGAGGCTAAAGGTTCATTGGCACAAAGCAGACATTTAAAAGCAGTAGTTGAAAGCAGTAAAACAGTTGTAGTAATTAATCCATATTAACCAATCATTGCTCAACGCTAAACCACGTTGAGACAGGCCCAAACCACCACCTGAACTAACCAGTTCATTAGCTAACTAGGGGTGAGACTAATCACGGTGAATCTGGTCGACCGCCCATAACCGCGAGCACGGCTATTCGAATAGTTTTACTCTAATCAGAGGTGTACAACTGTACCCACAAGACACAGCCCCACGACACGTTTCCGTGCGCCGACATGCCACCACGACATACTGGAAAGAGGCCGTGACAGGACCCTTTGCATAACCCCCTCTAACCGATCGCACCACACCTCAGGGTTCGCCCCCGTCCCCAGCAGGCAACAGGCAGCCCCCCTCTCGTGCCGTGGTGAATCCGGAAGCTGATCAACCGGACACCCTGGCCGACCCAACTCCATCACGCCCACCCTCGCCTAGGTACGTCGGCTAGAGGAAAGCTACACTACAAGCCCAGCCGTTGCCCACGCCGGCTTGTGGTAAGCACGATAAATTCTTCCAGGGTTTCCCGCGAACCGGTCTTTAATCGCCATGGGCACGACTAGCAAAACCATGCACCCACAGCCCACCATGTAGTGTATTTTAATTAACTAACACCATTGCAGTGGCTCTATTCCAAAGCTATGCCAATAATCAAAGTCTATGCATTAATGTGATTCCCCCTTTGTGTACTAGTTGAACTAAACATGGCTAAGCATTCCCTAAACTAACATCTAATCATTTTAATACCCAAGTTATCAATGGCATAAGGTAAACAAGATATGGCTGAGTAGTAGGACCCATCCCACATGATATTGTAAAACAATGCAACATTTAATAGAAATGCGGGACATTTGTAAATTGGGTACAATATGATCAATCGTAATGCATGACTTGCCTTGCTCTCGCACTGATGAGACCACAGCAACGTCTTCGAGAAACCGCGGATCGACGAAACGGCCGAAATCTACGCGATAAACAAAGCACACAAGCAAAACATGCTATAATTCTACTGAAACAGGAAACAAAACCATTTTTAATGGATTCTATGCATTTTTATGAATTTACTAAGACTTGAATGGACTTAAACGGAGCTCGGATGAATTAGATATGATTTTTAGAAGATTATCTGTGTTTAACTATACAAAGGAAAACCTTAATTATTTATTGCGCAATAATTAATCCCAGATGACGTCGGCAAAGGGGGGGCGGCGCCAACAAGTGGGACCCATGGGTCAGCGGCACAAGAGGAGAAGGAGGTGGCGACGGCTGGTGGGCCCCACCGGACAGCGTCACAAGGGGGAGGGGCGAGGCGCTCGGTCGACTCGGCTCGGCTTCAAAGCTGGCCGGCAGGCCAAGCATGGCGAGCGGCGGCGGCATGCGCGGTCGCCGGCGACGGCAACCGGCGGCGCGGGAGGCGGCGGCGAATGGCGGCGGCTCGGGCCGGCTCGGTGCTAGGAGGGAGAGGAAGGGGGAAAGAGGGGGAGGGGCGCCTCACCGGGGTTCGGCCGGCGCGGGAGGAGGCGACGACGAACGGCGACGGTGAGCGACCGGAGGGCGACGGCGAACGGCGGCCGAGCTTTAGGACACCCTAAGAGAGGAAAAGAGAGAGGTTAGAGGGAGAGAGGGAGTCCACGGCGAGTGAGAGCCATGGCCGACGGCGGCGGCTATGGAAGGGCTCACCGGCGCGCGGCGAACGGTGGCCTCTGATGGCGGAATTCGACGGAGGAGGGGTGGACAAGGTAGCCCTCGGCCGTGCGAACCCGAAGACGACGACGGCGCGGCTCGGCGGCGGCGCTAGCGGCGCCGAGCGGCGGCCGGAGGCGGTGATAGGCGGCAGCGCTAGTGGAGAGCGGAGCGGCGGCGAGAGAGGGCTCAGGAGAGTGCGGCGACAAAAGGAAAAAGAAAGAGGGAGGTGCGGAGGTGCTTTATAGGGGCTCAGGAGGGGCGGACACGGCCGGGAAACCCCCTGATTTGGCCGGCGACGTGGGGGAGTGGGGAGGAAGAGAGAGGGAGGGATTCGAAACGAATCCCGCCCATTTTAGGGCGTGTGCGAGGGCGGGGAAGCGGGGAGGAGGCGGCGACGTGGGCGCAGGCGCGGGTGTGGAGTGGGGCACGAGAGGAGCGGCGTGGGCACGGCGGTTTCGGCGACGGTGGTGGCGGTTGTCGGAGGTTAGGGATGACCGACAGGTGGGGCCCACTTGTCGGCGTCCCCGAGAGAGGAGGGAGGGGCGCGGGCGGCCTGGGCCACGGTCTTGGGCCGGCCCCGCAAAAGGGGCACGCGGGAGGAGGATTGGGCCGACGGCCCAAGAAGAAGAAGAAAAAGAAGGAAAAGGGAAATTGATTTCCACGGAATTAAATAATGCACATGCTTATCTTTAATTGGTTAAAATTATTTCCAAGGCTCTGAAAATTCCACTAAAAATCATGTTAGCATATTTTGACATGTAGAATCCAAGAAAAATTCCACATGCCGATTCCGATTATTATTTGCATTTATTAATTAAGGATTCAACTGTAGGTTAATTTGAACCGATTTCTTCGGACAATTTATTTTACAAATTTAAAGTAAGGGAAGGGAACTTCAGGGCGTGACATTTATCAAATCACCAACTATACTCATGACACTTCACCATGCCGCTCATGACCGTGAGCACGGCTAATCTATTAGTTTTAGACACTGCAGAGTTTGTACAACTTTTAAGCCCACATGATATGGATCGTTCTAGTTTGTCCGATACCCGTCGGTATCACCACACTCTACACATTGAGTGTGATCTAGAGGTCATAACGAAACTGTTACATTGTTTATTGTCTAGCCTTGCACCAGCACGATGTGTGTTTTACCCACGCTACTAGCAAGGTAGCGCCACTAGGTAGCGGGCCCACAGTTTAACCTAGCGTCGTAAGGAACCCAGCCCGGAATCCCTCACGAGGCACGACACCGTTGTATTGGACAGACTACCCGCTCAAATCATCACATACCACATGTCATTAATCAATTTCATCATATCACAAACCATAGGAAGTTCCGATAAGTTACCAAAACCCGGTAACCCATACCCTTCGGCCTACCAAGATGCAAGGCTAAACTCTAAACAACTTAATAGGTTGAGGCCAGCCCATACTTAGCACATATAGTTTGTACTGTTTTCATTAGTTGGTGACATAGAGTGGGGTCCTTAATCGACCCGGGTGAACGCTCCCCCTATCGGTGTACAACTACCGCCATATGTACACCACTTGCTGCCCAAGTTTAAAAACAAGTTATCTCCATTTTCAGTTCACAATACTCACACACTTAAATTTCTGTCCAGCAACATCAAAATAACCATTTTCACATATAACAGTTATCAAAATGAGTAATTTGCAAGGCGGTAACCGAATATAAGCATATAGCAGCAATATAAGCATAGTATAATCCCAAAGAACACAATAATTGTATTCAAAAGCACTCTATGGTTACAACCAGCAAGGATTCAATATTTCAAGGTGGATTATGCAGCAATTAGGTCATATCTACCATTCCCACATTTATATATATTTTTTTACCAAAATTAATACTAGCTAACATATGCATGTTTGCAATAGAATTATTTAGCCCAATAAAACATAGGAACAATGTGGTCAAAGGAGGGGCAAACTTGCTTCGTCTGCAAACTCCTGAACTTGGTCGCTAACAAACTCACCCTCTTCTTCTTCGACGTATTCTTCCTCTATACAAAATACGCGTATATGATAAATACAAAAATGCATAAAAACCAAAATGCATGAAAATGCATGAAACTTATGCAGTGAGTGTGTGCTGGTCTCAGGTGGTCTCTGATGAAGGAATTTTTATTTTGTCACTTTTTTATTTACAGAGATATGCATTTTACAATTAAAAAGGTTTAAAAGGGCTAATTTTTATTAAGCAGCATTTTTGTACAGAAGTGAACAAAATTCCTTTTACAAGGTTACAGAGCATGATTTTAGAAAGTTAACAGAAGTGGTTTCACAATTTTTAGAGCTATATTCAATTTGTTATGGATTTAACAAGTTCTAGGCAACATTTATGGCAAAACAAAAATAAAGGAAAAGTTTGTACAGAAAGTACCCAGTTTTATATTTTTGTAAAATATTTCACAGCTTTTTGGATCTAACAAAACTGGTTTCACAATTTTTGAAGTTAAAATGAATTTTCTACAAATTTTAGAAGTTCTGCTCATTCTCTGTTTTAAATCAAAATAGAAATCAATTTTCGAAATTGAATTCCAGCCGGGTCCACAGGTCGGTGAAAGGATATTTGCAGAGAGGCCCTCAGAAGTTGGGGGAATCATCCCGCACTCCTTCTGCCACCTGGATAGCAAACTTTATTAAGAGTCCCTATTCTTTTGTTTATTTCTATCAAGGTCCTGCTATAGTAATATGAGTCATGGCAGTTTTTAGATTGGACCCTAGAGTCGATCAAATTCAAGAAATGAAGTCCCCAGCTAGCTTACATCGGGAGCAGCCATGGCTGAGCTCGGTCTACGGCTCACCGGCGGCGATCGGTGGATCGAATCGGTTTGAGCACAAAAGAGAAAATGTAGAGAACATTCTTGCGCATCCGTGAGTAGTGGTGGTGAGGGAAATGGTGGTCTGTAGCCCATGGAACATGAGCTACAGTGGCGGTGTGTCTCGGTATGCCCATGTATGTGCATGCAGAGGCTTGGTTAGTGCAAAGGGTTAGTGCATGTGCTCTCATATGGTACCAGGGTGCTCACCAAGCAGAGAAACAGAGGCAACGAGATCCAGGGAGCGGCGGAGACGGTGCATGTTGGCCCACGGTGGCAAAACTCCGGCGTCGACGTCGCCGGGTCGACTCAAGGCGCGAACTACAACTTCGAGAGTACGGGGGGTGTTAGGGATGAGCCACAGAGGGTGCATGCGCGAGGAATCCGGCGAAAACTCACTGGAGTAGAAGGATTCACCGGCGGCTCAGGTGGCCGGCGGCGAGGACGGTGACACCCACCACGTGCTCGACAGATTGGTCCTAGGGAAAAAGGGGTACGGGTGAGCTCGGCGTGATGCGTTGGTACGTTCCATAGGAGGGAAGAGAGAGGGACTCACCGGGGATGCACGGCGACGACGGCTAATTCGCCGGAGCCGGGGAAGATGGCCGAGCTCTGGGGTGTGTTTTCTTGGACTTGGAACGCGATGTGGGGAGTGTGCCATTGCTTCTGGTGCTTTGGCTTGGGAAATAAGGAAGAGTGGAATGGGGGAGTGAGAGAGAGAGAGGTGGCTGGTGCACTTATTGTGTTCCTTGGGCATCCATTGGGCATGGGGGACGGTGGATGCTGTGAGGGGAGAGTGGGAGGCTGTCATGTGGGTCCCAGGGGGTGTGGGGCCCACTGTCAGTGAAAGAAATTCGAAAATAGCCTTGGAGGCCAAGTCAAAGAGGGTTGCCTGCCAAGGATCTTTGGAGGGGATTCAAGGTGGATTTTGTGTAGCAAGAAACCTGGGCTAGAGATCCTCTTGGTCGGGGGTGATGTGGAGAGTAAATGTGCTGAAGTGGGTTGGGTTAGAAGTCTCTGGTTTAGGTTCGATGGAGTGATGAACATGTGTTGACAGTGTTGGTTAGCAGCAGTTGACAGTGAAGTTAACAGCTGATTGGATTTTTGGAGGGAGAGAAGAAAGGGTTAGAGAGTGATCCAGGGTGTGCCACTCCTCAGGGTGTTAGAAGAAAGTTAGTAGAAGACTTTGGCTGAAACCAAACTTCAAAAAGAGGTTTTGAAATAAATTTTACAGAGAGAGCAAGTTTGAATCTGCTAGCAGTTTTTCAGGATTTTGGAGAGATTAAAGTAGATCAACGAGTTAGCAAACCTTACTGAAAATTTTTGAAAATTTGTGGGTTGATTTCTGACATATCAAGGTATTTTTGAGAACTTTTGTAGAATTTTTGGATGCATATAATTACCAGATTAATTGTTTTGGTGACTCTAGGCCTATCATTGCATGTGATGATGAGATGATTAAGATCCAAAAACAATTAAAATCACTCCACAACCACATGATGCATTTAAATTAAATTTAGTTCTCAGGTTTACAGGCTTGGGTATGTTACATTCCAGGTGTGGTTCTGGGATATAATAAGTGCTCTTAGTGAGATTCAAGTGTCAAAATATTTTTGAGAGCCATTTTTGAGAATGGACTTGCCCAGGACAGATCATGTTGGTCGGAAGTTTCGGTCCTATGGACCCGGAAGCTCCAGACTGTTGAAGAGTGAAATTTTTCTAAGTGTTTTCTGGACCTGTTTCCAGTTCAAAAATGTTAGTAATGGCTAGATGACGTCACCTAGCCGTTATATATATCCAAATCGTCCCCAGCTCACCCTTTGGCCATTTCACTTTTGCTTTTCCATTCCATAGCTGTTGCTAGCCTCTCCCAAGAGTTTCTTTGCTTCCTCCACCCAATCTTGAGCCATTCTTGAGAGATAGTGAGATTTTGAGGGTGAAGGAGAAGATTTGATTGGTGTGAGCACTTGGGGTATCTTGTGGGCTGACATCTCGGTGCTTATTATTCTTGGAGATTTTCTCCTAGACGGTTAGGTGTCGCCCGCGATCTTCCTTTGCAATTGTGGATGTCCCGGGAAAGTTTGTAAAGGTTTTCCTCACCTCCACAAGGGAACGAGGTAAGTGAGTAAAGAATCTTGTGTTGAAGTCCTAGAGGTTTTCCTAGTAGAGCAACTCACACTTGTGGTGTTTTCTAGAAGGAGGTTTAGTTGGATCTTGGTGGTCACTCAAATTCTAGAAAATGACCTAGAGGTGTTGGGGTTGAAGGCTGTGGTTTTCCTCTGAGATTTTTGCACAAGTGAGGCAAGGGGTTAATTGAGACCCGGCTCTTTGGAGCACCTCAATGGAGAGTAGGATCACGATATCCGAACTTTAGGAAAAAAATCCTTCTTGTCCCTTCTGTGATGTTTTTGTGCATGTGTCTGTGATCTTGCTACTTCTCTGTTTACCTGTGATTCATCTCATGAGATTTGGTTAAGTTCCTGTTAGTGATATCTGAATTTCTCTGTTGCCCGGAAGTTCCTGTCCAAGAACACCGGAAGTTCCAGACTGTCTGAGCAGACCGGAAGTTCCGGGGTTCTACACTAGGAGGTTCCGGGCCTGTTGAATTTTACCGCTGCGATTTGTTTTTAAATTTTCAGGCAAGCCTATTCGCCCCTCCTTCTAGGCTACATCTGTGCGTGTTCACCCGCTGCTTTCTTGCTCCGCCACCGCTCCGCTCGCTCCACCGTCGTGCGCCACAGCTTGCTCTATCGTCGCCACCGCCACCCTCGCTGCTCGGCCCCATCCGCTTCCAGCAGTCACTGCCCTAGCCGCCTCAGCCACCGCCTTCGCAACCGCAGTAGCCACACTCCGGGGGACCGTCGCCGTCGCAGGCGTCTCCCCAGCAGCAGCAGCAGCAGGCGGCAGCGGCGAGGGTGCAGAGCCTTGAGGTGGAGATGGCGCTGCAGTCATAGGCGCCCCCATAGCGGCGGTGTGAGGTGGAGGGAGATGCAGATGTTGCGGGCAAGATAACGCCGGGGAGGGAGGAGACAACGACTGCAACACCCATATGTTTATCGCCGGTTATGCTTGCCGCTGCCAACGCTGAGCATCGTTGGTCTCTAAGCTGTGGAAGAAAGGAGGGGAGAAAAAGGAAGAAGGAAAGAAGGGCAATTTGGTCCACATTTTTTCATAAATGCATCTAAGAAGTAGGTAGTGGCATATCTTGAATATGTGTAAAATTATATGGCATGGATCCAAATACGTAAATACTCGTGGCATATTTTAAAACTGGAATATTTTTAATGGTACGGATCTAATTAACCCAGTAGAGTAATCCTTGTTGATCTTGTAATACAGGCAAACAAAAATGATATTTTCTTAGCTGGCTTGATCCCATGTCGGATGTTTACAAGCCTATATTCATCTGTTTATTTCTCTTGGCACAGTGATTCATTCGTTAGGAGCACCGTCTACCGTCATAGGTAAAGAGAAATAATATTGCTTTTGAGATCTCACATGTCTCGCTCGACGTTTCGACGAGCCAGTCCGTGGCAGAGTTGATACTACGTACAATCCATTAATTCAAGTTATTAGGGTTTTAACATATTAGAAGAGTTTTGAGTCCAGAACATGAAGATGATACACCCGGTGGTCAATCTTTGTTACTTCAGACTGTCAACTGCGAAAAATGACTTGGCTTTTTTCTTTTCTCGAAAAACACGAGACGTTCTATTTTATTAAGAAAAAAAATAAAATATGATTAGCTGTCAAACTTCTTTTGCCTGATCTTCAACTTCCCATGATGACCCTATTAGGTGAATGGAGCAATTAGCTTAGTACTACCATGAAACATGAAAGAGTTGCTGTCTAGAAACGTTGCAATGTTCGTGAAAGGTATTATGGCATCTTCATGAAAATTACATATGAAACAAGGTGAAAGGTCGCGTGA
Organism: Oryza meridionalis; assembly: GCA_000338895.3. NCBI lineage: Eukaryota > Viridiplantae > Streptophyta > Magnoliopsida > Poales > Poaceae > Oryza > Oryza meridionalis. The sequence goes on from CM002528.2 coordinate 13,487,302, forward strand.
TTTGCTATTAAGTGCAAAATTTCAATCAGTTTCAGGCGGTCACAAGTGCTTATCATGTTACAAGGTCCTTAGAAACTCCCAGCCTGAATGACTGAGACAGGTTATCAACAGGAAATCTACGAGTATTTGATTCGAATTCGAGCATATCAAATTCGCACAATGAGAAACCAGGTGATCCATTCTCCATTCTAATTGCCAAATTGACATACCATGCAGCGCCGGATTCGCTCAGATCTCACTGATGTACTCTAAAAGAGATTCGACCTCTTGCCTCAGGGCAGCAACTTTCTGCTGCTGGGCAGCAATCCTGTTCTCCACATCTTGCCCTCGCAACTTCTTTTCAAAGCTATCAACCACAGTGGAATGCCTTGTCATGAGCTTATCCTGCAACTCTCTCTCCTTGGCAACCAATTCCTCTACCTGCATTAAAGAAAAAAAGGCCAACTGTAACCACTATGGCGCATATACTTAATTAGAGAATGTGGGCAAAGCACTCAAATTCAAATTAAATGGTGCATAAAGATGCACTAGTAAGTATCTCTCTCTTCTAGGTGGTCTATGCACAAGACGTTGAGCAAACCTTTGGCCATATCTGGTAAGACTGAGAGGATGACTGCAGGGATGTCAACAATGGCTTCAACTCTTTTGCTAATTCCTTGAACTGTGCATCAGCTGCCTTACGAGCCGCTTTGCATGATTTAACATCTCCTGACCTAGATAACTCGTGTAATGAGGTCTCCAGTTTATCATGAGCTGCTAAACATTGGTCGAAGATAGCCTGGATTTGCTGGATGATGCTCTGTACCTGTACAAAAAGTATGAAATAGATTGTAGAGGTTAGTCTGCAGAAAGTAAGGGGTCTCCACAAGTTTAAAGCATTCTTCAATTCCAGAGACACTACAATTAATGTTGATCCAGCTTAACTGCTTAAACCAAATGATATGCAATCCTTAACTTTGAAGTTTGGATTGAAGATTTAGGACTTTTCAAGTAAACATTTTTTTCCTTGTCAATTATGAAGCTCACTTTAACCTTTTAACACAGCATGGACTGCTCTTTACCTCCAGATTAATTTAGAGTTTGTTTTGCAGATTCTATTCCACCGTGGTTAAGACCCTTCACTTGTAACTTGTCCATTTTTAGACCAAAGCTCTCAGAAGCCAATCTTTAACAGAGAGGACAGAGTTCTCACATGATTCTGATAGTAAACTTGTCACTTGTCCTACTAATTACTACTAGTAAACAAGCCCTCCCAAAATTTAAGGCCACCATCAAAACCCTGCACATTTTGAGACCTTTCCTAGCTATTTGCTCAGGCCCTAATATGTTTGTCTTCTGATATTTACTACTTCAAGTTTTTATCATTGCATTTTTTTCTCCCATAAAAATAACACCACTACATAGTATGAGTTAGCAAGCCAATTCGAATTATGATTCATAAATTTATTTCACTGTATTTGGTGCCCTATGGTGCATCCTAAACATAGGAGCAGTATAGTAACAAACTGCAGTTCACTAGAAGAAAGGTTATGGCAAGATAGATTTAAACATTTCTCGTAAATCATCAAAATCCAATCCTCGAAGGGGAGATTTGACTAAAACGACCATACCTCATCCCACTGCACCTTTGCCAGATAAGAAGGAGAATTCTTAGAGATTGACATGTCAGTGCGCATGTAAACAATACAGGCCATGAAGAGGAGAAAGAAGCCAGTTATCAACATCATCGGTTCTCTGAGTAGAGAGATGTTGTTGAACCTGTAGTACACCTGCATATTGTAGGGCATTAACACCATAAGTTTGCTATGGTTCACATAAAACACCATGAGATATTGCACGACAACTCACAGAAAGTATTCATGGTGCAGTAAGCCTTTTGCATAGCATATTTTACACTCTTCAGTCAGGTTAATAATTTAGCAACGCTCAACTTTTCATGGAGGGGTAAAATTAGTTGCACAACAAATTAAGTCTGAAGACAAACCTGGAAATATAGACTATGCTCTGGAATAACATCAGGCTTCTCCAAGACAACCACTGGCCTTCCAGAAATATCAAGGTGTGAATACTTCACCTGCACCACAAATCATTGTCATTACAACAAAAGAACAGGATCAGCTAGTTGTTCAGAATGTATGTATGTGTGTGTGTGTGTGTGTGTGTGTGTATCCAACAAAAAGTCACCTCTTGCTCTTGCTTTGTTGGAAATGGAACTGAAATATCAATATCCTTTGAACCTTCAGGCAGAACAACCTGTTCAAAAAGAAAGGTTTTTATGGAGGGAGGGAAACTAATATGTAACATCACGTTCATGGAAATATGTGCAAATGTATTTCTTATTGATTATCTAACCATGACGTGTCATCTACATTTTTTTAGAAACATAAAATAAAAATAACTAAGTGAAGGACAATACACCAGAAGATAGCCAAGACAACAAAAGGGTATGTTAGTTGCAGGTTCCCAGCAATAAATGAAGATCTAATTTCAATATCAAAGAAATAGGCAACACAAGGAATTATGTTTGGTGTCTAAAATTCTAGATCAGTGCAACTAAGAACAAAACATGGAACACAAGGGTAAAAAATGGAAGATCCGTGCGTGTCAGATGGGTACAGGAGAACATACCTTCACAATAAGCTTTTCTATGAGAATCTCCTCCACTGGAGAACCAAATGTGATATTGAGGAATCTCTTTCCGTCAGAATTGAAAACAAAGTCTTGAAGAGGTAAACCATACCCAATGGTAAAGGTCGTTTGCCAACCACCAAACAAAGGAAACCTCGGCTCAACTTCAAGTTGAGTCTGCAATAGGATAAATATTCAGCATATGCACTCACTTTTGCAATTTTGCTGGGAATATTATAGCCTTGAAACTGAGATAATAAAAAGCAAGTGTACCTTCTTAGAATCACTCCATAAATGTGATGTTGAAATGTTACCAATCTCATCTCTGTAGTATATAGAATGCGCCCTTGGAGGCAGTCTAGCAATAAGATGCCTAAAAGATGAGACCCCTCTTATGTACGGTCTAGATTGGTAATCAATCCTGCAAATTTGAACACATCCGTTATCTCTGGACAAAATTTTTCTATCCAGCTAAAGGTGAGCTACTTAAAGCACAAGTTAGAAGGGAGAAGAACCTGGAAAATTCACCCTTGAGTTTGGCACCACCATGAGCAATGTTGTAATGTTCTGTAATCTGTACATTCCCCCAGTGAGATATCTCTATCTCCCTTATAACTTCCTTTGCAATTGCAAAAGGGTTATTGTTCTCATAGTGCACAACCATAGGAGAGTAGGAAAACGGTGGAAGATCTTCATATGGTCCATATTTTAGTTCTGACTCTGCAAGTTTTGTGTTTGGGTACTTTGTGTAGGACTCAACTCTTCCACCAGGCAATCTGATACTAAGTGTCTGTACCTTAACAGGGTAAGGTGACAGATACTGAGCACTGTCCTGATAGACAACAAGCTGCGATTCAGCTTGTGTGATTTCTTCGGGGAATGGCTGGACAGAGTGCGTAAATACGGTCAGGACATCCAAGTGAAGAGTCTTCCCCTTCTCCAAAGGTTCGGATAAAGATGCCGAAAAGAATGTAAGTTCTGGGGGCACTCCAGAAGGCTGAACAACTTCAATCGGAAGGACCATACTTGGACCCTTCACCTTTCCCTCAGTACCAAATGCTCTTATAGCTGCTAAGTTCTTTGCTTGGACATTGGGAAACGCCAGTAGAAATTGAGAGACAGCCTCCGGTCCACTATTCTCAACCTAAACAAAACAGAGATTACAACAAAAGCAAAACCTCAGCATATCACATGTGCGTAGACAAACCACATATTACTCTATCTACTAGTGAGGACTGGCATCAGACAAAGTGTAATTCAAAAAGAGTTACTCGGAGATTTTAGAATTGGTGGCACTGACAAACACGGAACCCCTATTGCCGGTTAAACCCCAACGTCAAATCAACCAGAATTGAGCTTGCAACCCAAAGAATCTGCAGGCCAATTCATGCGAGACATGGAATTGAACATTCCAAATTGAGACGTTAAGAATTTGGAGCACTCGTGAGCACACGTCGAGGCGATGAACCTATACAGGACACCATTAATGATGAAACGTTAACTCATCCATGATCCATCCACACATTACAGCGCTCTTATCATATTATCAGCGGTAAAGAGACAAACAGCTTCCCATCCAGAACTATATCACGATGAAATGAGAAGCTCCCTTAACAGATCGGACGAACGAACCGGGGAACGGCTGAATCTCCCCCTCAACTAGACAAACAAATTCGCGAGAACACAGCAACAACAACCGCGTGTACCTTGAGCGAAGTGAGGACACGAACGATGTGCGAAGTCAGGTCAACCTGTAAAAAAGAAAAGGAAGGGCAAAGAGGCCTCAGATCCGGGCGCAGAAGGCGCGACGTGCTCGTCGGGAGATCTGGAGAGACAAGAAGCGAGGCGGGAGCTCACCTTCCGATCCGCCCTGGTGACGACGAGATCGGCCCGGGCGGTGGGGGCGGAGGCGGCGGCGACGAGGAGGAGGAGGACGAGGGCGGCGACGCGGCGGAGCGGCGGTGGCGTCGCCATGTTGGGGGGGGTGGCGGAGGGCAGATCGGGGTCGGTCTCTCGCGGCGAGATCGAGTGAAGAAGCGCTTTAAACCCTTCCTCTCCTCGGCTCCTCGGCTCCTCGTCTCATCGTGGAGGAGAGGAGACCGGCCGGCTAGACCTGCTGCTCGTGGGCCGCCCGACCCGGCAGCCCAATCGGGCCAGCTCAGGCTCGGTCCTGCGTTTTGCAGCGAGGTAACTCTACATTGACTCTCTCAAATATATAGCTGCAATATAACACCCCAACGTCAAAACCAGTGCAAAATAACTCCTAAGTGGTTTTAAGGGTGGATTTCGATGACATGGATCGTTGACCTAGTCTAATCAGCTGAGACGACATGTGGGACCCGCATATCCTCCTCCTCTCTCTCCCCTCCTCCACACGCCTCTTTCTTCGGTAGGGAGGCAATGGTGCGGGCACCAACGATATCCTGCGTGGTCAAATATGGTGGGCTCCGCCACCACCACCACATCTCCCTATCGTAGCAGGGCCATGCCGTCGTGGTCGAGCTCCTCCTCTTCCCTCGAGAGGAGGCGCGAGCAGCGACGAGGTGCCGTAGCATGTCGTCGTCCCTGTCCCGTCCCTGTCCTTTGTGCGGGCCACTGTGGGACTGGCTAAGCCCCGAGCCCCACCTCCATTCACAAGGTTATCCCACGTCGTGGTGGCAACGGCTGCGGAAAAGCGTCAACGTCGCTGGGCTGACGGCTGAACACATCTATCGCGAGGAAGAGCAACGAGGCGAGCAGCAACACCAACGTGATGTCCTCTCACGGTAGAATGCCGGAAGAGCGAGTAGCCACACGGTGCTTCGGCTTGCTTGGCAGCAACGACATTGGGGGAGGATAAGAGAGTTACGTGTCGGTGGACGCGATCCCCGTCACGCGGTGGCTGCCCGCGTGACGAGAGGAACACTGTGCAGAGGGAGATGTAGGGGGGGAAAGGGGAGGGAGGAGAAAGAGATGTGGATGCAGAGGGATGGGTGGGTCCTTCTCGCCATCTGACCGGTCAAGGGCGACGAGGCCGCTGCCTTCATCCATGGCCGTTGGGTTAGGGCACGCCACCGTGAAGCCATAGTTCCACCACCAAGACCTCACCACGAGCCACCACCACCCCATGCCGACGTCACTTCGTCCTCGTCACAGGAGCCATGGGCTTCGTCGACTGCCAAGTAGCCGCCTCCCTACTCCTCCCTAGTCAACGATGACGGGTCCGCTGGCAACCTCAAGGAACGATTCGCGCAGGAGGAGATAGAGGCATGGGTGATGACGTCGCCGCAACGAGGCATCATGTTAGCCACGCAGATGGTTGCGTTGTCCAACCTCTGCGACGACGACAAGGATGATGGCGAGGGCGGTGGTGCTGGGAAGGCGCCGCACGCTACTGGACGTCATTCGGCGCCGGCGAGGTAGCCTTGGTGGAGGTCGAGGATGAATATACGGAGCGGAGGAAGGGAGCACTGCCCACGGCGGCGTCGGCGCGGTGGCCATCGTCTCCGGCACCGCGAGATGGCCACCACGGAGGCTGAGGCCGAAGACCCAGGGCAGAGGAAGGGAGTGCGGCGCCCACGGCAGCGACGAGTGGATAGGTCGGAGAGGAAGTGGGAAGAGAGGAAAGATACAGTTAAAGAAGGACGCTGACTCGTGGGTCCCACATGATGACTTAGCAAGATGGACTAGGTCAACATGCCACGTCAGCGAAAACCACCCTCAAAGCCACTGAGGGAGTAATTTTGCACCGGTTTTACTAGTTTAGGGTCAAGATATCTGGTATTGCGGTTGAGGGATACAAATCAGATTGTAGGGCCTATTTGGCACAACTCTAGCTCCAGCTCCACCTCTCGTGGAGTTGGAGCCTAGCCAAACAGTTTTTACTCCATCTAAAATGGGAGTGGAGTTGGGTGGAGCGCTCTCACAAAATGAAGTAGAAATGTGGAGTTGAGTTTAGGTTGTTCCACAACTTCACTCCAAACCCAACCCTTGGAATTAAATTTAGGAGTTGGAACTCTACCAAATGGTCCGTACTTATATTGAGGAAGTCAAAGTGGACTTATTCCTTTTGCAGCCCCAAAATGTGAAAAAAAAAATCATTGAAAGAAAACTAGCATGGCCCATGGTAGCCCGAGGTTTGGCATCATCATCAGAGAAGGCAATCTACACCACAATATTTGCATAACTAGTGGATGTACCCCACATGTTGCAACCGGGAATTTAGAAATATTTTAAAGAAAACTTGAATTGTTTTTTTTAAATCGTATACTCGTAATACCTAAATGGACAATATTTTGAGCTCTATATAGTAATTGATGTGAAATTGCAATTATATAAGTGTGAGAGTAATCCAATGGTTATTACTTTTCTAATTCCTAGGACATAGACTTCCCTCACAGACCAACATCTTTTACTTTGTCCTTACCCGTGCACACCCGGAAAGAATTTCCCAATCGGTCACCCATCCCGAAGGACATAGACTTCCCTCAGGGCAAGCACGCTTAACCTCAGAGTTCTTTCGAGATCGGCTTCCGGAAAAGAAGTTGCAACTTATTGATATGAGTATTCTATTAATCCTATTAAGCCCTGAGCCAGGATATCATAGCAATAAACCTAGTGGATTTTAAATTCATATGGCATATGGATGGTTGACATCAAAGCATAGGATGGATCCAAAGGCTGGTATTTTCTAGATGATGTTATGGCATATGGATGATTAAGATCAAAGCATAAGATGGATCCAAAGGATAATATTTTATAGATGATGTGGCTCAATGATTGTTAAGCCTTTGGTTCCAACTATGTAGGATATATAAATTCACGATTCCTAGTTGACAAGGAAATTCAATTTCCACGTACATAACCAACTTTGAATGAAAAACCACGGTCGGGGAACCTCAGCATTGTCCTCAGGCAGAGGTGAAAACAATGTTGGGGGATCTTGGAGCTGCACAACTAGAGCACGAGAGGGGAGGGGGTGGGGGTGGAAAGAAAACTTGCAGAGACGCCTTGCGGTATTTGGGAGGAACACGGGAGTGGTTGAGGAGCTCGAGAAAGCCTTCGGCATGGATCAAGGAGCATTGGGAAGACTTTAGTATGGAGGGAGGAGCTCGAGAAGTTGGCAGTGCAGCTACGAGCAGATGCACCGAGCTTCTACAGTATGTCTTGTGGTGTTGGGACGACAGAACAACGACTGCTAGCTTAGAGCAGGTACAATAGCAGGCTATAAGCTAACTATAAATATATTTAAAGAGATAAAGGAAGAGAGAGAAGAGCAGCGGGCTACAGATCGTAGCCAGCTGCAACACGGACTCCAAGACGCAATGTGTGTATGAGAGGTGGGACCAGGTATTAATAGTATAGTAAGCAACTATTGTATGAATTGGCTATTGCATTGGCTATAGATGATTTAGAGCTAGTAGTGGGCTATTGTTGGCGGTTGTTAAATGTCAATTCTATACCGCCAACATCTGCATAAAGTTTAGATAATAAAACATCCAACATAGTGATAGGTGCTTAATCTCACATATTCCACAAGTGTTGGTGTATATTTGTATGCAGGTGATAAATCCCGATGTTGGGAGGAAATCTAGACTAAAGTGAGGAGAATCATATATCCATACAAGGAGGGGTTGTAAACTTCATTGAAACATTAGTGAATCAACCTAAAACTCCGAGAAATGGACAGAGGAAGGTCCAGGGAGTCCACCGACCGAAGGCCAGGCCAAGAGGGCCCAGTCCAGGTTCGGCCGAACCCCCTTCCTGATCACCGTTGATCCTGGGGTTTGGCGTGGACACTCCAGATGCTTTCCCAATGACGGTGCGGGGCAATTCGGACATTTCCCCTTCTCACAACCTTCATAACTGCCCTATAAAAGGACATCACTCCCTCACTTCACACACACACTTCCAAGCTTGAGCTGAATTATAAGAGGCTCTATTGTACTATATTGTATACTAGAATAGGAAGAGAGTAGAGTAGAAGAAGTCGGAAGAATTCCGGAGTTGTCGGTAATCTTCTCCTACTTCTTTTATTCTATTTATTACTCTGAATTCAATATAATATTCTTCCTGAGTAATTTAGATTTATCTATTGAGAATTATCTCTTGGTTAGTTCCTAAGTAGCATACGGGATTATTATTCACTATAATCAACTAAAATATATTTATTGCTTTGGTGAGTTATAAACACTAAAGTAGATATTAATTGCTTAGACGTGGTGTTTAGGTAATTGTTATCCAGTAATTGCTGCGTATCCCATAGTACGTCTGAGGTAGGTGTAGAGGTGGTGACAGCCCTCAAGATCACTTAAATCCTCCATGTCCAGGTACGTAGTAGAGCGACATCTAGGAACAGCAGGCTGCCAGTGCCTGAAGTATTGCATTAGGATTAAAGGTAAGCTTTCCCTAGACACTGTTTCTCACTAGAAAATCCTCTCTATCATGGCCTATCATTTGCTTGGTGTCCTTGAATGAACCGGAGGAAGATTTGACCACACACGTTCCCTTGGATTTGATACCCTTGGAATACTCCGTAGGGGAAGTGCTACAACGGTATATCCGTGCGCTTGCGGATTCTATCTGTGATCGTAAGAAATACCAACAGCTATACTATTAAACTTGCTCTTAGGAGGCATGGGGGGGCATGGGGGGAGGTGCGGTCACATATGCAACGGGAGGAGCTCAGGAGGCGGTTGGAGACAGCATGGTGACACTTAGCGCCTGCTAGGGAGTGCGAGAATGACGACATGTATACCAGCCTAGCAGGATGACAACAAGCGGCTACTCTATGGTTTTAGGGGCTCAACTTAGTGGCATAGGGGACCGAAGGAGGTGGGTGAGGGTGGGAATTAAAGTTGCTCGAGAGAGGGGCTCAACGGTGAGATTGCATTTTTTATTTTTGCACTTACCTCGTTGTTCATTTCAATGCCATCTTTGTTGACCTTTGCCACCGAATGATGCTATGATATATGACAATATATGATCTCTAAGTGGCCTTTTGAATTTACCACATGAACCTTCTCTCCATATCTCTAAAGTGTTGACTCGTTAGGGTGTAGTGGATGATCTAAATCCTCAAAACTAATAAATGCTTTAGTTATAAAACTGGATGTATCAATTAGAGAACAATTTATCCTAAAGAATTAACTTTCAATATCAAAATGCTTTTTTTCTATTAAATGCTTGTGTGATCTCCTAGAACTTTCTTTGGCCAAAATCCTGACCCATCTTAACAAACAAGGCCTTCTGCATGTAAAAACATCCATAGATAACCAAGGATGTTTTTATGTACCCTTATAGAAGAAGCTAATAGATCTAAGGACCATTTGTACTCAGCAAACTCTGTGGTCCTTGCCTCATGAGATGCACATCTTTAACTCTCCTAAAAAGGAATTTCAGTTTCAGACTTTTTGGAGCTTTTTTTGGATTGTCTTTATTAACCTCTTTTCATTTCCTAGTACTCCAAGATCAAAATCATTATAAATAATATCTTCACTTTCCTAACCTCTCTACCAGAACCATTGCCTACCTAAGATAGAGAATGGGAGAGAAAGAGGCAATGCTAGTGGTGTGTGCTAATGATGCAGGGTTGGTGTACGATATCAACACATGCGAGAAGATTATGTGCATACACGACTGCGTTGCTCCTCCATGTGGCCTCGCTTTTGTTGATGGATTTCTCCTCGCTGCATCTCGGACAGACAAGGATCAACCAATCTTTGGAAGTGCTATATATTTCTGGGCTCCAAGTAAGGTAAGGTTTCTTTTGTGCCATGTGATGTCTTTTCTTCGTCTTTGCCCTTTCAGGTAATGGATTTTGTGTAGATCATAGGTTGGATTGTGTGGATCATGGCAGCAAATAAGTCTAGAGAGAATGAATTAATTGCAGAAGTCTAGGGCTAGAACTGGTCCTTGTGTTATGATTGGTTTCAAATTAAATTATATGTTTCATTAAAAAATAAGATGGAATATTTTATCAAAATACTCTAAATTTTGTTAGATTTTTCGCTATCATGTTTGTAGGAAGTAGACCTAATTCAGTATTGACAAATTCAGGTTTTTCAATTTTAGTCAGAAATCATATGCCAGATTATGGTGATTAGTCATAATTCAGATGAAAAATGTGATCCAAGTTACAAGCAAAAGTGATAATATATTAAGTCCATTTTTCCTATTTCATCTAAAACTCAGCATGTATTGCTCATCTCTAGATGAAATAGTGTTTTCAAAATCAACCGAGGACATAGAATCAACTAACTACAACTTCTCATTACCCTTACACGACAAGTACATACGGTGTATGTTTCTATATGGTAAATGACTAAAACTGATTGTTTGTAAAATATTATAAGTGTTCAAATTTAACATTTAGTGAGAAAACAAAATGGCATTACTTTTAACATATGGGCCCAAAGGATTAATGCTCAAACATGTGAGTGTTTATATCTCAATTGTGAATACCCTATAGTCCTATTCTAGTTCCATTTAAATTATTTTCCTTTTACAGATCAAGGAAGTGCAAAAAAGTTATGTAGCTGAAGCCATTGGGCCCATTACTTGCTCAAAAGATGGGGTGTATTTGGTTGGTGGTGCTAGTTCTGGACATACTTATATTTGGGAGGTAAATAAAAAAAGCTTCCTCTTTCTACAAAAGAATTAAACTATTCATACGTCGTTCTATTCTAGCTAGATTATGATCAACAAGAGACTCTTGATGCATTGTTCGATGTTTGAATTGGGTATCTTTATATTAAAGGAAGGTATGGCTTGTGTTTATGTTTGTTTTTAAATCATTCTACGAATTATCCTGTCATCACTAAAGCATAATTTTATCCAGCAATACCAAGTTCTTTTATTTTGATTTATGAAAGACATGGGGATTTCCTATTTAAACATGTACGAATCTACCGAACTTTAACTGGTTTGTCCAGCAATACAAAATGTAGTTTGAACTAATAAAAGATCACATCAAAACTTATGCCCCGCCAATTCTTTCATTTATAACCTAGTATTCGTTATGCTCCATCTTTATCTAAAGGATGCCACTCTGATCATAAATTGGTTTGCTCCATTTGTTAATGTTAGTTTGGTTGATCTAAATAAGGATGTCCATGTAACTGACAAATGGAAGAAAGTTTATGACCATGGAAGTTAATTATACTTCAAGTCACTATGGTAATTTCCCTAAAAATAACATTACGTTCATTTAGCGATATATTGGTAGTGCTGTTCCAGCAAGGATATATAACGATTTGTATTTATATTTGAGAAGCAGTTCAGTTGAATATCCCTTTTTTATGTATGATTTCACTTGAACAAAATCTTAATGCCTCTCATTCTACTTTACTTGACATACTAACATTTTTTAACCTACTGCATTGTTTGATATTCTACTTGGATGGTTAGTGTATGAGTGTATTTTTTAATCCAAATTCATAAATAAAGATTGCATCTTCTATGGGAAATATTCTTGCAAATAGAACAAATATCTAAAAGAGTAATAATTTAAATTTTGCATTACACACTCAATGACAAATTTCTGTTTAATATGAACTCTTTTTCACTTAAAAATGTTGTTCTTTTCAGATAGCAAGTGGAGCATTATTGAAAAGATGGTGCGGACATAAAAATGCTATAAGTTGTTTAGCCTTCTCTCAAGATAGTTCGTTTCTCATCTCTGGATCTATAGAAGGGATGGTTTATACTTGGTCAATGGTCAGGTACTCTCTACAAGCTAGAAGTCGGTGAAGCATTTTTTAGGAAAAAAAAATATACAAATTACTCCCTGAACTATCGTGGTCGACCGAATTACCCCATGAACTCGAAAACCAGACATCGCTTACCTTGAACTTTTAATACCGGACAAAACACCCCCTCCCCCCGAGCACTGTTGCAAGCGGTTTAGGGTTCAAATAGCACACGTGGCAGTCCAGACATCAGTTTTCTTAAAAAAAAATCGCTAGGGCCCACTTGTCAGATTCCCCGCCCACCTCTCTCTTCTCCATCCCCTTCTGAAGCGGGTGGTGGCCAGGGAGAGGGCGCGACGCGACGCTCTTCTCCCTCCTCTTCTGAAGCGCGTGGCGATAGGGGGAGATAGGGCGACACAGCAGGGCGATGCGACCGGCAGCGGCAAGTAGGCGGAAGCGAGGGTGGTGCGTGCTGGCAGCGGCATGGAGGCAGAGGCGAGGGTGGCGCGGAGGACGCGGCGGCAGTTGGAGTACTGCTAAAATCTCTCCTCTCTCTTTCTTCCCTCTGGTGCACGGTGAGATTGGGGCAGGGCACGTCGCGATGGGGCTAAAGGGGTAGAGCCGCCGGCGAGGGCGTCAGGAAGGAGAGGAGATTGGAGCGGAGGCAGCGATGATAGAGCGGTGGAGCACACGGCGGAGGAGGAGCAACCGGGCGCGTGGACGACGGGGATGGGCTGCAAACTCGTCGCCGTAGCCTGCCGTCTCCAATGTCCTCGTCGGCGCCCGCCGCCCGCCTCGCCCTCCCCACCGCACGTGTCGCGCCTTCCCCGATGAGGACTTTGTCAGGGTTATGGATATCACATACCCAATAGTAATCGACTAAACTCGGCAGGGCCCACCACATACCATGTCTTATACGGAATCATACCTCGTATATAGAAGGAGTTCCGGATAAGGAAGGACAAAAAGAGTTCTATATGGAAACTACAAGGGCTACTCGGATCGTATCCATGTTTATCTCCCTAGTTCTACTTGGATAAGGGGGCATCTATGGGTATAAATACAAGCCCCCCTAGGAGGAGAGGAGACAGAAGCCAAATGCCACAAAGCCACAAGACCAACATATACGCAAGCCAACACACGCCGCTAGATCTCGACATCAGAGATTAGCCTAGACATACCCCATCCGGTGCCTACGGAGGCCGGCAAGAGGGATCTAGCGTCATCTCTGATCTCGACGGGTTCATATTCGAGGAGGAAGACTGCCCTGTCGTCGTCTACGAGTTGGTTATCTAGCCGCCAAGTCGACGACAGCTAGATAGGTTATCCTAAATATTGTACTTGTGTGATTCAGATGAATAAGAGCAACACTGGCTTCGGCCAACAGGATGTAGAGCTATTACATGTCAGATGAGGGGCCTGAACCTGTATAAAAATCCCTGTCTGCATCTCTCACTATAACAAATATACCTTGTAGAGACATTTTCCTAATACTATAGAGAAATTTTTAAAATGCCTTTATAGTGTTATAGAGACATTTTGAAGAGTGTCTCATAAGTGCCTTTTGGTGTATTGTCTCTACGAACTAAGAGGCATTTTATAAGATGTCTCTATGCAAATAGAGGCACTTTGTAGAGGCATTAATATGTTGTGGCAACTATAGCAAATCAATATGAAAAAAAAGAAAAATATTATTATCCCTTACCAATCCTTAAACTCATGACCTCTTGAGTTGACCATTTTTTATCTTCAATGCACTAACCATCTCAACCTCATTTAATTACATGCAAATATGTTATTTGTGTTACTTATATCTAGTTATTTGATATATATTAATATTTAGAAAAAATGCCTTTACATCGTTTAAAATGCCTTTACATATGAGGCAAATTTTAAAGTGCCGAAAAGATGTCTCTACAAGATAAATTTAACAAAGTATGCTAAAAATGTCTCTAAAGTGTCTCTAGAGTAAAAATATTTTAGGCGATTTTGAAAGTGCCTCTGAAAAGTGTCTCTAGACTATAGAGCTTCAAAACTTAGAGGCATTTTGAAAATTGTCTCTACAAAAGAGCCTCTATATAAGGTTTTTGTTGTAGTGTCTTTTACCTCAATCTCGCATATACCCTGGTAGCAACGATCCCCATACCATCCAAATACCCTAGTCACGATCCCAAATGTCGACAGACTCGTCGCTCGCCGCCTGCCTGAGCCGAGAGAGAGAGAGAGAGGCCTCACTGCTGTCTCCAGGGAAGGGAGCATCAACAGCGCTGGCGCTTTCGCCTCAGCGCCGACCAATGACGTCGACGGCGACGGCGACGATGAACCACTCGTCTCCTCTTCTCCCTACTGCTCACCCGCGACCCCGAGTTGCCTTAGCCTCGCCACCGACCGCGCCGCCCTCGCCTCTGTGGTTGTCAGCCTCTGTAGCGCCCCCCCCCCCACGCGTCGCCCCTCTCCCCCGCTATGGCTGCCTTCTCGCGTAAGTCTGACGCCAGCCGCTACTCCCCTGACCACATGAGGACAAGGCCTGGTGAGCCCGATGGGCCAGCCACTGCCGGCACGCCACATCCTCGGCCTCTGCCTCGAGTAGACTCGCAATCGCTAGCGCGCCGCTAGTCCTCGATTGTGCTACCTTCGCCTCCGCGGTTGCCGGCCTTTGTAGCCGACCAACCGCGTCGGGCCAGCCACTGCCGGCGCATGCGCCGCTCGTTCTCAGCGGCGAGTGAGCGACATCAAAGAGAGATAGAGAGGTGAGAGGGGATAGAGAGGAGAGAGACTATGATATGTGGGCCCCACCATTTTTTAAATAAAAAGTTGCTGACTGGACTGCCACGTTGGACTGAAACCACTCTGATATTGAGTAGGGGGGTGGTGTTTTGTCCAGTATTGAAAGTTTAGGGTGAGCGATATTTGGTTTTCGAGTTTAGGGGGGTAATTCGGTCGACCATGATAGTTCAGGGGGGTAATTTGTACTTTTTTCCTTTTTTCAAGGCCCAACTTTTCCTGTTGGGTTTACTAGTATTACATGCAGACTTGCCATTCAAGCATAGGAACAAAGCACCATTACATTATTCAGCACTACCACAACCAACTAGCAAGAATAGGTAGCTAAAGAACTACTTATGACAAAGAGAAAAATGTCCCAAAAAGCTTGCGAACTATATAAGCGCAACAGTCATCAGGCTTGTAGACTATTTGAGACAATCCTTGGATTGCAATTAGAGTTATTTATTTATTTTACTGGAAATAGCGAGGGAGGCCCTCACGGCATCTTTTTCTTTTATTCATGCATGAAATTTGCTCCCTTGGAAAGTCGAATGAAGGACCTAGAGGTGCTACTTGAGCACTGTAACCACTAAGCTACAACCCCTTTAGCAAGTTGTCTCATATTCAGTTGATCCAGCAAGGTGTCAATGTCTTCTTGTTCTTCCCATTCCATTAGTCACTATCACTACACAAACTATTGTTTTACAGTTTGATTTGGAAAGGAGTCTTACAGACAAGTATTAAAACATATAGATCATTTTTAATGAATCACATTAAATGTCAATGCAATCACATTAGTCCAATAGGATGATTTCAACTATAAGCTACCTCTCATAGAACCAACTTGTTTGTGGATTCATTCAGGCATAAGATAAAACCCATCATATATAAAGCCGTAAAGGGACGTTGGGTAAATATATTTTTATCAATGTTTCCCAACCACCATGAGACAAATGACCACATTTCCTAGAACTTAGCCGTTGTCTCACTATCTCCACCATTGAAATCATCTATTCAACAATTTTCCAGAATTCAATGATATGTATGTAAGTAGTTGAAAATAAGCTATTTTTACAATTCATCATGTCAACAGTTGTCCTCTGTTCTTCTCACTCCACTCCAAAGACAAAATCTCACTCTTCTAACAATATATTATCATACCAAACATCTCATAAAAGCAGTACAATAAATATTTGAGAAATGCTCCACTTCAGAAAAAGAACAGTGTTACCAGTATATTATTGTTGGTATGTAAAGCTATTTGATATCAGATGAGGCACCAAACCCTCCAATGGGAATAATCAACCAAGCATTTAAGTTAACACATGCTTTCAATAACCTATTTTTCGCTCTGCATATGAACTTTGCAGTTTATTTCAAGCAGAGGAACCTCGACCCATTGAAGGTACAGAGATATATCCCAATTTTTATAATGTAAAGAAAAATGAGCACAAGGCATCAATAACTGGCATTTTAACAATGCTAAGGGGTCAATGTCCCATTCTAATAACGAGCTCACTTGATGGCAATTGCAAGGTTTGATGCATCTCAGATGAAATATGTTGTTTCCTTTTACAGTGATCAATATTGCAACTTTATCAGCATCCTATATCATGAAACTTGAAATCTAGTTCCTGTACTAAATGTCATGTACACTTTCATAATTTAGCAATGAATTATGACTACTGATACTCCATACATTCAAAATATATTATTCAGTAAAATGGTTCTATATGCTTAGTTCTTTTAAACAATATAACTTACATATATGTTTGTTGTCTATACAATTTACTATTCTAATGTTTGCTTCAATATTATAACTAGATCTCATATCAACACAAAACTCGATGTGGTCAATTTTTTTGTGCTTGTGTTATTCATTGCTTAAAATATATTCAATAATAGTACCAAGATCAAAATGCAACAGAACACTTACTCGTAAGATTTAGCACACTTTTTGAATGTAGATTTGAGCATGATTTCCATTGGCGCTGATGACAACTTTGAGAATATGTTATTTTTCTAGGTTACGGATCTATTGTCTGGGTTACTACTTCACACCATTTCACTCTCCAGTTCAGTTACTATGATTGCAGTTGATCCTTTGGAACAATTTCTACTTTGTGGGGCTGGTGATACTTGTATATATGTCTTTGTGTTGAATGGAATTGGGACAAAAAAATCCAGTTTAACATGTTTTGAGGATAATTGTCAAATTCTTTCAGGACACAAGTAAGTTATAGTTGAATTAAGAGCATTGATTGGTAAATTTTGCAAATGTTACTCAAGACATATCAATAATTGACAATAAGATGCAATGCACTATTTTAAATTTAGAACAAATATTATTATCAAGAATATAAAACAATTATAGGGATTTCCAAAATGAGAACACATTTCTTTATCACAATTAAAACTTCAAGGAAACGGTCAACATAACCTCTAAACTTGGGTAAAATTCCGTGTAGCTCCCTAAACATAACCCCCAGACTTTGGAATACCATTCATATTATTTCCTAAAGTGATTTTGGATAGTGGCTTTGTGTATTTGGAAGCTTAAATGAGCCGGTTACACATCATCAGTCATTGGTCATCAATATATAAGATATAGTTATGCCATACTAGTATTATATCGACATTCATTTGTAAGTTCAAGAAAAAAATGGGTAAGAATGAAAGATTTAGGTGGAGATATTAGCATATATGTCCAATGTCATGCAATCATCGAACGTATATGAAAATTACATAAAAACCAGTTTGCAAAATGCACTAGGTATTTGGTTTATGCATGATATTATATAGTTTGGAGGGTTGGGTATTTGGTTTAATAGATTAGGGTGCCAAATGGACTTTCAATCAAAGTTTCTTTTGGGCGGGGTGTATTTAGACTTATGTAATATGTGTCTATACGTTAGTTTCTATTGTATCCAATCTTGAGTACTAGTTTCTTTCTATGTTCGATTATGATTGTTCCGAAGTATTTTTTAACAAAGTTCTATAAAGTCTTGATATCTAATCTATACCTAACATTGATAAAATATTTGATTTTAAGTGTTGTGAATCCATAAAATAATTAGCACAACATAAGACTAATTGGCTGATTCCTACTTGTCAACAGCGCTCCAATTACTGCATTAGCATTTAGTTCTGAAGGAGTAAGGTTGGTTTCTGCATCAAAGGATTGCACTATCCTTGTTTGGGACACAAGAGCATGGCAAGTTATTAATAAAATAGAAAACAAAATAGGTAAGTCTACATGAAGTCCATTTTAGTTCACTTTTGTTCTTTCTGAAAGGTTCTTAGTTTAACATTTTTTTGCCTTGTCATTTCGTCAATAGGTGGGCATATAACAAATTTGCTAGTCTTTCCAAAGCGAGCGATCTCAACTGTTCATCGAGAAAGAAATTTCCGTCCCATCAAGTTCCCTAAATTAGAGAAGATATGCAAACCAACAAATGAAACAATGGCATTTTTTGTGCCATCTCAATTCTCCAAAGATGTCAATTCTAGCATAGTATCTTTCAATAGTTCCAACTTTCTGGCTGAGCAACTCTTGGATTTAGAGGTAAGACTTATATGTATTATTATTATTTCTGATAAGAAAATTATATATTATTATATTAAAAATTATGTAAAGAAAACTATTTGGAACACTTTCTACTATTTACTAGGAAAAGAGAACCCTTGAAGCAGTAGAGATGATTATTGGAATGAACATTCAAGACCAGGTGAAGAACCAAACCATGGCAAAGGAATTGACTAATATGAATATGCTACTGCAGGGACAAGTATTTGAAGTGATGGATGTTGGTGCAGATGAAGATTAAGTCATTGGTTCGTTGTTTCATCCAGTATGTGCAATGAACATAATAAAATGATTGAACATGTATCACAGTAGAAAGTGACATAATCCAAGTATCAGAAAGCGCAATCTTGAAAATCATATTTATCTGAAATGAGAATGCCTATTTTATTTGGTATTGTTGTCCTGTTAATTTATCTTTGAGATAATTCGTTGTATGCTACCTATTATTTTATTATTCTATTACTTATATACAACTTCTAAGTTTAGCTCGATATCATGTATGCCAATATGTTTGGCTCTTCATTCCATGCATACCTTTTTGTTCCTATATCATTGGTTGTTCTAGAATGACCATATCACCCCTCATTATTTTTCTCCAATACGTAGGAGATCTGTTTATCATCATATTAACAAGAAAATAGATGGGCTATAACCTTGAGTACATAACCAAACACGCACACAATGAGTTCTAGGAACCATACATGTTGCAAACCAAACCACAACACAAGACCACAACCACAAACCAAACCATGATGTGAGACTAACCACCCGGCTCTTGAGTAGTCAATAATGATAGCCTCTGAGGCTGGCAAACACCACAGTTGTGCTTCCTCCATGGCAAGCAAAAGAGCATCGGCCAAGTTAGGAGCAGTCCCATAAAAAACACAATGGTTTCGATGCATCCAAAGCGTCCAAGAACCAAGAATAACTATAAAATTCAGGCCATATTGCACCCTCATTGATTATGTTCCACCACTTATTTTGATCGTCATTCAAGGGGGACCAAAGAATTCAGGCCAAACCTCTATAGGAGGGAGTACCAAAACTGTTTCATGAAGACACAATTTGTGAGAAACTGATCAATAGTTTCATCGTCTTGGTCGCAATGAGGGCAAAGGTCCGGATGTGGCAGACCTTGTCAGGCAAGACAATCTGGTGTCTAGCAGCGATTATGCATGACAAGCCACATGAAAAAAGTGACACTTTCCAGATGCCCATGTTTTCCAAATACGTTCCCATGGCCTGAAAATTTAGTGGCACCTTGGAAGGAGGAATCATAAGCATCCTTAGCTGAATATTGTCTTAAATTCGTAGTGCAAAAAACTGGACTGGTGAGTGACCGACGGTCTGACCAGTGGACTGCCGGTTGAACCGCGGTTCAATAGAAAATATATACGGTGTGTATTTGCTCTAAAAGACAAGGGAACAAGGGTAGGATGGCTAGAGCCAAGTGCTCTCGATGCACAAACCCAGTTTCAAGTCCCTATAACACAAGCCTTTCTATGATTTTTGTAATAAAAAAAACAGCCGCATGGGCCTGAAGGCAATGGACTGGGCCTTAATTTGGCCCATTTATCTCCTTTACCCGGTCGTACCAAAGTGGTTTAGTGCTGGTTTAGTCTAAACCTAGTCCGTTCAGCCGTTTTTTATCAGGGTCGAATGCATGTCCGGTCTTTAAGCTCAACCGAACCATGGAGATCTAAACCCGGTCGGTTCAGTCGTTTCTATTCGGGTTGAATGCATGTCCGGTCTTTAGGCTCAACCAAACCATGGAGACCTCTGGTTCCAGCTTTTTCCTGTCGAACCGCCAGCCCGGTCTAGTTTTTTCCACTATGCCTAAAGTTGAGAATCTCCATCTATGAATATCCTTCATGCCGAGCTATAAAACAATCTTAGAAAGCATATCCCATAGATTGAGAAAATCCACTAGGACTCCACCAGAAATAGCACCTTGAATGTCCTGGATCCAACCATGATCTATCATTCTTGCCCCTCACTAGTAACCCAAAGAAAGAAGACTCCCTACCTAGATCAAAACCACACCTAGTAACTCTTTTCTAATTTTGCAAAAAGAATCAAGAGGATGAAATTTCCAAAAATACATAAATTTTGTAATTTTGGTATTTTCTCACTGGATTTTAAATTTATAATCATTTTCTTGTCCCATTAACCACTTTGGCATTGACCCAATGAATTACAAACAGATTTGAAGGGAAGCTCCAAAGCAATAGTAATTTGTAAAATGATTTATTATCAACAATAAAAATAAAAGTTCCCAACCAAAATAGCTAGAAGTTAATTTTCTTGACTAAAAAAAGGGTCAAAACAGGCCTTTTCATACTTATTAGATAGATCAGGCATCTAAGGGATAAAAACCAAAACTCAGAGGTATATAGAGAATTGAGCAAAACTCGCAGGTCTAGAAGGGATTAGTAAAAAACTGCAATACGTAAAAGTAATTTCTCTTTGCCTTTTGTGATGTATTTGGTCTTGCTTATGATCTTCACCCAATTTTTATATACGAGCATAGGCTTGACAAAACTATGCCTTAATAACATTTTAAAAGAAGAACATGTCGATTAGATGTAATTTATTCTTCAAACAAATAATGAAGGGATAAATAACATGGATCATGTTGTACAATAATATAAAATATCGCAAACAAAGATGTGTAGACTCCAGTTGGCGAGGCTTTGGCTACTCCAAATTAATCTTGACGATTATTATGGAAATAATAAATGGTGTATATAATTATGGAAATAATAAATGATGTGTATTCACCAATTTTGGAGTAGCAATGAAAATTGTGAAGAGCTTCAACTCAATGGGTGGGAAAGATAACTTGGATGGAGTCCCATAGAGTTTCTTAAAGGGAAGTTCTATGCAAGTTATAATCGTATTGTAACTTGAATTATCAACTCCAATGCCACATAATAATATATCATCAATTAGTTATTGAAAACGCATGAGAATTGCGCTTCATTTCATGAAGAAGAAAAGAAATATTTACAAGAGAGAGAACCAAAGTATCCCTCAAGCGACACCAAAAAAGAAAAGGGCGTCACAACATGACATACCACTAAAACAACCTCTAAGGCCCCGTTCGTTCTCTCCGATTAGAGGGACATTTCCGGTGCACGTGAAATGAGAAAACTCATTAGCACATAATTAATTAATTATTAATTATTATAAAATTAGAAAATGGATTTATTCGATTTTTTTAAATAACTTTTACGTAGAAACTTTTTGCCAAAAACACACCATTTAACAGTTTGAAAAACGTGCTAACAGAAAACGAGGAAGTCAAATTTTGAAGTTGAGAAAAAGAACTAGGCCTAAGAGGAATTAGCCATCAAGAGGTAGCGACCTACAAAAAGCTCATGGAGCTTTGGCCCCAGCAATACTCCAAAGGGTACTTTCCTAGCCACTGCTTGAACAACCACCAAAATATTAGGTGTACCCCATTAAAAACACGGTCATTATGATCCTTCCAAATTTCCCAAGCCACTAGGATAAACAAGGAATTCAAGCCCTTCTTTTCCTTCTTAGGGACATTTTGAATGGCCTTAAACCACTAGTTAGAGAAATGAGTTGAAGAGGACTGAGGTGCTGCAGCTGCCATTACAATCTTCTCAAGGATCAAAAACCAAAGTTGCCGGGAGAAAACACATTTGACGAAGAGATGTTAAATGGTTTCTTCTTCCTGATCACAAAGTGTGCATGCCTCCGGGTGTTGCAACCCGAACTTGGCAAGGCGGTCGGAAGTCCAACCTTGGTTATTTACCGCCAACCAAGTGAAGAATTTGCATGGTAGGGGCCCAACTTTTCCATATTCTGCTCCAAGGTGCAAATCTGATGGATCCCGCAAAGTATCATAAGCATATTTACTTGTGTAAGATCCCGACCCGGAGATTTTCTAAACATACTACTCCAACACATTCTGTTGCAAAATTAACCCATCCACCAAGTCACATAATTGTAAATATTCATAAATGACCAGCATAGTGAGGCTTCCTTGTATATCATCTACCCATCTTCTATTTATAAGAGCTTGCACTATTGTTCTCTGCTTTCTTTATTTTTTAGGGATCATAAGAAAGAGGTTAGGAGCCCATTCTACAATTGTTTTCCCTTGCAGCCAGCAGTCAGTCCAAAACTTGGTCTCCTCCCGTTACCATCTGTAGTAACCACTGCAACGTTGAAAAGTGCGTGAACACTTTGCGGCACTTGAATGGGCAGCCCAGCCCATGGCCTTGTGGGATCGGTCTTTTGGAGCCATAGCCACCACATTCTTAGAGCCCATCCTAGTTTCTCTTAGTTATGAAGTCCAAGACCACCATATTGGAGTAGTCGGTAAACATGATCCCAAAGACTAGGCAGCTACCATCACTAGCAGTCTAGCATTTTCCTGTCCTTTCCAAAGGAAACCCCTTCGCCTTTTACTCTTTATCAATAGCTTTGATCACCCATTTTGGAAGATCCATTGCTATCATGAGATAAATATGAACCGCCGTGAGGACCACCTTGACCATAATCAGCCTACTAGCTATATTCATGAGGGAGGCTTCCCAACCCGGGAGATTATCAACCACTTTATCAGCCAAAGTCAACCCGGGGTTTATCATCGATTAGTTATTGTAAGTAATATCTTGATGGTGCTGTCAATCTGAACATAGCCCAATTAAGCTTACATGATTGTGTACATTGTTAGAACAACAAATTTCATTTCAGTTGGGGCTTAGATGGATGTGGATGTATAAATGTTGAATGTAATTTCTGATTTGAATGAAACTATACATTTTGTTCAGGACCATGGATCCTCAATATATTGACAGATAAATTGCTGCCATGTACATGTTTAAGTACTAATAGACAAATCCATTCAAATTGCTTGATGTGTATGTTAACTCATGCTGTGAGAGGTCAGTCCAAATGCAACGAAGGAAGGAAGAATTAAGTGCCCATATGGGAGGAGATTTTGGGGGCCTGAGGTGG
The DNA here is from genome assembly GCA_000338895.3 of Oryza meridionalis. Lineage (NCBI taxonomy): Eukaryota > Viridiplantae > Streptophyta > Magnoliopsida > Poales > Poaceae > Oryza > Oryza meridionalis. Next base: position 13,510,945 of record CM002528.2, read on the forward strand.
CCAGCAATAGACAAATGTGTGGATTGGGCTGACCCAGATTGTGGATGATGTTTTCGATAGTGTCCTTATCCAGACAATGTTTCTAGTAGTGTCCTGGCTTGGACACTATCCACTCTAGCATCCTTCTTATTTTACTAAATTTCAGCCTTCAATTACTTGTTATTTAATTAAGGATCTGCTGATTATTGCAAATAAAAGAAACCGATTTATCTAGTGTTGGGAGTTTTTTTTCATTGTTCTTACAAACAGATGCCACTGAACAGATATACCTTGCTAGGATGAAAATGGTCATGAAAATTCCCAACCGACCGAGCGTTGTTTCCATATAAGTCATACTATTTCTGATTGTTTCCCTTTTTAGAAATATATAAATGTTGAATTTTTGTTCTCATTTCTTTCAGCGTTGTATTGATGTTGACACGGAACAGTTAAATTGATAAATATGGTGAATTACTAACTGACCGAACATCATTTCTGAAAAGATGCTAACGATTCTGACCTTTTCGGAATATTTTCATCCCATCCATGAATAGTTGACAAAATTTGCTTCAGTGCTAGTGCTGGATGAAGTGATGTGTTCAGGAATTGTTTTCCTGGGCAACATTCTTGGATCTCCTTGATAGAGTTCCAAATTTGCCGATGTGTGTCTTTGTTCCAAAATTTTTCTTCCACTACTGATCGCTTGCTTCATCTCTGCTCCTTCCCCTCCCTTAAATCCCCTGTTGTTGTACACTTGTACCTTCTTTTGGTTATTATTTTTTTTCTGGTTATCTGATTATTATACCTATCTAGTGGCTGATCTCTAGGGTTTATACTATTGGAAAGTTTCCTTTTGCAAGTGGCAGATTAGTATATTCAAGTATGAATGTGTATAAATTGTTAATACTTGCTGCCTTGATCTGCTATTTGTTGGTTGCTAGTTGTTGTTGGAACCAAATCCAATAGCTATGGGAGTGTGCAAGTTGTGTGAACTACTAGAAGAGTGAGACTTATGAGATTGATGAGAATCCTGCCTCCACTAAGGTGACATCGCACATTTATATGCTTAGCATATGTACATGGGAAATTACATCATTGATCGTGTAGGCCTCCTACAAGTAGGCCCGGGAACTTCCTACTAACAAGTGGGCTCTACCTAGGAGCACACTCGTAACTACACCAGACACCATCGCGGGCGGCCCAAGATGTTGCATGGGCCGACATGGATCCTGTGGATCCTGGGATCTGATGTGTCATGATGGGCCCAAGTCGCAAGGATCTCGATTGCAAAGCGGCTACTAGGTGGGCATTAACTACCTCCTGCCATGTCTCGTCTTTAATGGCTCATGAGCTGAAGCCTCGGAGTTGTCTTGATCATGCCCCCCAACTAGAGCACAGGGTTATGCGAGCCAGTGGAAACTGGCTAGAGGCCTCCGCTTCTTCGAAATGGAGGGGTGGGGCCCCATCTAGCGCAAAAGGGAGGGATCTTTCCTATGGAGACAGGCTCCAGAAATCCTTCGAAGTGACACTGGAGCCCGTCCCTCAACTGTTGCTCATCAATTTGTATATTTTATTAAAGTGCAATCTTTTATGCAGCAACCAAGATGACAACTATTGCTGCTGCCCCTGAGGCTGGGTATGATCCTATAACTGATCCAAAACGGAGGCCACCATGCAAAGGATCCAGCTTGGAAGTGCGGCTATTGGATAGTAATTGGAAACACAGACTTAGTGACATATAACCTTTGTGGGGAGGTGACAAATGGAGGGGCTACAAGGCTAAAGCAGCATCTATCAGGTGGCTATGGAGATGTTTTAGCTTGTATCAAAATTGATAAAGAATTCATGAAACAAATGCAAAATCGGTTGCACAAGAACTAAAAAAACGGACAATATTCTTGGGAGATGAAGAAAGGGCGAAATGTGGAGGTTCTGCTAGATCAAAATGTAACAATATCCTTTTCTATGCCAGTTGTACCTTCTAGTGGGACAACAGTAAAAAGAAGAAGAGCAACCTATGATTTCAGAGCTCCAATAGTAAAAAAAAAAGCCAAGCCAAAGGAGACCAAGACAATTATTGCTACGGTTAGAAAAACAGTTGAAAAGATTATAGATGGACGCGCTTTGATCGGTTCCAAAGCACCATGGAGAGTACAAAGAGAAAGGAAGATAAGCATTATGTGGATATGCAAGGGGTATTGTGGTTCTATGAGTATGGCATACCATTCAATGTTGCAACCTCAAGGAAGTTTGAGATTGCTTGTGAGGCCACCGCACAATATGGTTCGGGTTACAAGCCTATGAGTAAGCACATGTTAAGGGAGACCTTGCTTTAGGACTGTGTCCAAGACACAAGTAAAATAAAAGTTGATCATGAGCTACAGAGCTAGCATGGAAGTAGTATGGCTCCACCTTTATGTCAGATCGATGGATAGATAGGAGGGGTGCCACCTAATTAACTTCCTTGTCAATAGCATGCTGTGGGCTTACTTCTTGGAGTCTTTTGATGCATCAAGTGAAACACGTAATGCAACTATGTTAGCTAATTTGCTAGAGAAGAGAATTGAGATCATTGGAAAGGAGAAGGTTGTTCAAGTTGTCACTGATAATGGTGCTAAGTACATGCAATAGATAAGCTTCTAATGGAAAGAATTCTCACATTGCATAGGACTCCTTGTGCTGCACATTGTGTGGATCTTATGTTGAAGGACATAGGGAAGCTGAAGGAATTTAAAAACCCCATTGCCCGTGCTAAGCGTGTCACCACTTTCATTTATAGACATGGGAGGCTTCTTAGTGCAATGAGGGAGAAGACAAGTGGAAAGAATATTACTTTGAAGAGCAATTATAGCCAAAGAGATGAATTGAGAAGCCTATTTGTGAGTGAACAATGGATTGGGATCAAATTAGCAAAAACAAAGGCAATAATATAAGTGATTGGCATTGTTCTCTCTAAGAAATTTTGGTCCTCTATTGAAGATTGTATCGGAGCTTCAACCACATTACTTATTGTGCTAAGAGTTGTTGATGGCGATGAGAAGCCCGCTATGCTAGAGGTTTCAAGACTAATGACGCATGCCAAAGAGGAGATCCAATTGAGCTTTTTTATCCAGTTGTGAGCTCAATTGGAGAACATTTGAATTTGCGAGTCAGTTTATCTGTAGTTTTGCCTTAAATTTCTTTACTATATCAGCAAGTTATTTATCCATTTCTTTTCTTCCCTTGTTATTTGCATCTCTGCAGATCCATACAAAGAAAAGGAACCAGTTAGTACACAAGAGATTGAATGATGTTGTTTTTGTTGCCTATAACTGGAAGATGGAAACTATGTTTCAGCTTAGGCGTGAGAAAATAGGAAAAGGCCAGATCCTTCAGTCATTGAGGAGTTTGATTGGAACAATGAGTGGGCTAATTCCTTACATGAACCAGTTGAAGGTTTTCGTGGATGTGACATTACATAGGATGATGTTGATGAAGTTGTGTGCATCACGATCTCTTTGAGCTCGCTATTGGTATTTGATACGGTCACAGATAAATCCGCAAGCGCACGGATACCGCTGTAGCACTTCACCTCAGAGTATTCCAAGGGTATCGAATCACAGAAAACATGTGCATATATCTAGGAACATAATTCTATCCAAGGACAACAACTAATGGTAGGCTAAGGCTAAAGAGGATTCCTATGGCTTAATTTACTAGACTTGAGTTGAAGGTAAAACCCTATCGATTGCTTCTGGCACTAGCCCTCCCCTGGTCTGCCAAGCTGAATCCGGCCTACGGCTCTATGATGTACTTGAACGTGGAGGGATACAAAGGATGGACAAGGCTATCATCAACTGCCGCCTACCTCACTTTCTATGGAGAACACAACAAAAAAAGGTAACCGCAAATCTAAACACCACACCTAAGTTATTGATTACTACTCTAGCCTCACGCAGGAACTTCCTTCTTTATCTAGAATCCTAGTACTAGAGTACTTAATAATTCAACTAAACGACGAACCCGCAACGATGGGAATATATGTCATTCAAGAAACTAAATTAAATACTATAAGGAGATCTCGAATACTTACTTAAGAAGCATCCGTTAAGATACAAACGAGAGAAGAAGGCCGACAACTCCATCACTTCTCTGAAACTCCAGTGGAAGAAAAACTCCGATATTTGGGGCACTCCTTCCGGAGCTTTACCTCACTTTCTACCTAATTCCACACACTAAAGAGATGCCTAAAATATGAAAGTGAGTTGTACTCCACTTGAGTTGTGTGTTTCAGAAGTGAGTTGAACTCCTCCTTTTATAGCCTCCATATGATACTTGAAATGACGGTTGTGGATGTTGGTGCACCCACAACCGCCATCACCAACCAATAGGGGGTCGCCACATGCAAGGAGGTGGCTGGGGGTGCTAGCCTTGGATCGGCCGAACCAGGCACACCGCCACTGGCCACCGACATTCTCTGGTGTATGACAGTGGACCCCTTTGGTAGTTGACGGTGGATTAGCTCAAATTCAGTTAGTTTTGATTGACATGTGGGCTCTCCAATCCTTGTGCTTGCGTATGGTTGGTCGGAGGTACATTTAGTCTCATGGCGAGTGTGTTTTCTTTCAAAAATCACCTGCATACCAATATTTACAAAGACTAGTGGAAATGGTTAGTAATAAACCCCTACCACTAAGTTTGATATTATATTTTGTATTCTTTTATGTGGGAGTTGACGGTGAAAGTTTGCACTTATCTAACGACAACAATCGCATGTTCTAAGGAGAGTTCACAACCGTGTTGTTCCAATAACCTTTCAAAGGCACCCAAGGAATACAACAACGTTTGAAGAAGATGAGGAAGATATGCAATCTGACCAATAAGAAGATAAGGAGGAAGATCCACCTAATGATGCAAATGTGAGCAATTGTGATGAAGCTCACACATGTATTGAAGATGGATAAAAGAATTTGGATGCCAATGGCAATTTCGATGAGTTTGATGATGAATACTAAGAGACAAGGAGTTGGACTTATACTATATTTGTTTAGAGTGTGGAGTGTGGAGTTATGGACCACTATTATCTTTATACGCCATTAGGCATATGATAGTTCCCACTATTTTGCTTTTGTTCTTATGTTTACTTGCCTGCTAGGCTAGCCTGCTTGATAGTTTATTATGTTTAGAGTAAATTGCACCTTGAGTCGCTCTTTTTTACCATTGTTGCAAATTGGACTAAGGGCAAACAAACTTTTTTACTTTAGACCACTTTATCTTTACCAGTTGCTTCAGCTTGGGCTGGTTCTTCAACCTCTAGCACTCCTCCCTCTTCTCCATATCTCAGAGCCATCACCAAACTACACCACCCCATCAAGAAGGTGATGAACCTGGTGACCGCTAGTAAATGGCCTGACCCTCTCCATCACGAAGATGACCAGCAAGACGGTCCTCTACCCAACAATGTGGAGATCAATGTGGCCGAGGCGAATGAATGGATGGTTAGTCCGTCAGTGCATACCGATTGTATAATTTGGTTTGTTTGTTGTGTGCAATCCTGCGGGAGTTGGACTGTGGCACGTCAGAGATGAACTTCACGCCATGCGTTGGCAAGTGGAGGCAAGAGGCCGAGCGCCGCTGACCACGGTGAGAGCCATCACGCAGGTTGTTGTGGCAAATTGGATAACACCACCCATGATGATGATGATTTCCCTGTAGTAGCCATGCTTTAGCGAAGAGACAACCTATGGTAGCCCCACCACCCCTCTCCACTAGTAGCACGTCCACAATTGGCATCCGCTCGAAGCAGACTACGCACTTGACCATGACCTCAAGCCCTGTCAGGGCTTACACCATGCTCGGCCTCGAGAGTCATCGGTGGCTCAGTGTCGTGCTCAGCCTTGAGCCCAGTCAGCAACCAGCTCAGCTCTCAGCCTTAGCCCCAATAGCTCTGGCATTGCACTTAAGTCGAGCTCGGCCGGCAGCTCCATGCTACAGTCTTGAGCCCACCCAGTGGTTCTTTTCCTGCCCACAAAGGGAAAGAGAGAGAGATTGAGAGTACACAAAGAGAGGAGAGAGGGAGCTACAGGTACAAGAACAGCCCCAAACTAAAACCTTTGTAAATTTACCCGGTCCAATAGGGAAATGTAGATCTACCCATGGTCCAAGCTGATAGAGTTGTAAAATATAGTGGTCCAATATGCAATTTACTCGTGCTCAAATGCTTACTTTGTTGTCTTTGAATTTATGGCTTTATCTGATCATCTTGCTCATCAATAATGTGCCTTGCTGCTTTCAGATCATCAACAAGGTATGCTACTCAAGTAAATGGAAGCAATTTATTAACTATTAGTTTACAATTATGCATCTATTATTATCTTCATAACACAAAAAATGGTGATGCTTCTAAGGGGGTGGATGCTGCCATGTAGGTGTTGGATGCTACATGGGCTTAAGAGTTGCCAAGAACAAGGTATATATGTGTGTTGTACCGCTCTTAAAATGCAGCTTTGATGTGCCTAAGACGTCATCTCGCCTTAAGCCTTACCGGTAAGGTAGTCCGGAGTCACCTTACCACCTTAAAAACCATGATATAAAGTTTGTCTCCAATCACCATACAAAGCCGTGTAGTAAAGTCAAATTTTGGCCTCAACAAAATAGTCTCTAGACCTTCTAGCACGTATTCAGACATATGAATAATCTTAAATATAAAGGTTGTCAACTATAGATTGTAAATATTCTTAAGTTCTACAACAATACTTATGGATATAAAGTTTATTTTTATCTGACTTTATATGAAAAAATATCTAATTTTTTTATTATAAAACTATAATTACCAGTTCAACACTCAGTAGGCAGGATGATCCAGACCTTGTGATGAGGCAGCTTTAACAAAAGCCATTTTGTAGTATTGCATATTCGTTAATTCCATGCACAAATCCGTAGGCCTACACAACATGTTGTTTAAAATAATATTCTCTCTCTTATTGGTCTCATCTCCCCCTTCACCTGCCTAGCTCAAAAGTAATGAATCCTTATTGTCAATTATATGGCCCATAATATATACTCCCTCCGTCCCAAAATATAAGAGATTTTGGATGGATCAGATATTTCCTAGCCTGTCCTTGATAATACTAGGAAATATTCATCCATTCAAAATCCCTTATATTTTGGGACAGAGGGAGTACGTACTAGGTAAGCATTACTATCGGTGGTCCCATGCCCAGAAACCCCACATTACAAGTTATGAAAAATTCTTTAATAAATTACAATATTGACAGTATGCACCTGCATTTGCAAGAAAAATAACAACAAAAAACGGAAAGCTTCAATTTATATATACATCGGAACAGAAAAAGGGACATGTCCAATAGTTAAAATTACCGTAATTTGTAACATGTGGCAAAATACACAATCAGTGAAATTCTACCTTTTAGCACATAACCATGAGTACTACTGATACATGTTATTGGGTGCACTTTTGCACTAGGGTCTACTACTACCAGATCTAATTTAGGCCTTGTTTAGTTCCCAAATTTTTTTTCCCAAAAACGTTACATCAAATCTTTGGACACATGCATGGAGTATTAAATATAGATAAACAAAAAAAAAATTAATTGCACAGTTTGCATGGAAATCGTGAGACGAATCTTTTTTAGCCTAATTAGTTCATGATTAGCCATAAGTGCTACAATAACCCACATGTGCTAATGACGGATTAATTAGGGTTAATAAATTCATCTCGCAGTTTCCAGGCGAGTTATGAAATTAGTTTTTTTATTCGTGTCCGAAAACTCCTTCCGACATCCGGTCAAACGTTCGATGTGACACACAAAAGTTTTATTTTCGCAAACTAAACAAGGCCTTAAATGAGATCCTTTGCCTGTACTG